>MU130382.1:469686-694601 GCA_015039465.1 Phlegmacium glaucopus | reverse complement strand
ATTATTAGTTTTACCTTTCACTGATTTATCTGGAATAAGAGGTAACCAATTTAGACCTTTTATAAAAAATGATTTAGAGTTTGGGCTGAACTGGTCATGTTCAGGTACTCAGGTGAAAGTTGGGGCCAAATGAAAATGAAGAGTAGAAATGAGAGGGGAACTAAGGTTTGTTGGTGAGGTGGAATTTACAGTTTTGGAATTAGGTTTGGGCTTGGGTGTGAAGCTCATTGGGTCTGGGTGTTCATGTGAAAGACTGAAAGTCAGGAGTTGGACTGATTGGATGGAAAACTGAGTGTTACCTAACAATAGTATTTTTTCTTTTCATGTTTGCTATTAGTGATGTCATGGTTATAACACCAATACTACAAACTTCTGGCCTCAACTTTTAAGATATATTTATAAATAAGGTGTAATTTTAGAAAATAAAACTTAAAATGAAAAATTCTTGTCTAATTGGTGATATCCTAACAAAAGTCTATTTTTAACTGGTTCTTATGGTTCAAACTGGTTCTTATGGTTCGAACTGGTTCTGAACCAGAACCGAACCAAGAGAACCGGTTCTGTTGGTTTGGTTCTGGTTCTGGTTCTGGTTCTAGTTTTGCTAAGTGGTTCTGGTTCTGGTTCTGAGAAAATGGGTCCCGAACCGAACTGAACTGAACTTCGGCATCCCTACTAAGGCTATGAATCAGGTGAAAATACCATGCTTTATGATAATGACAACAAAGGAGTCATGACATTCCTTGGAGATGGAAAGATCAAGTGTCAGATGCAAGGCAGCAGGCTAGGCAAAATCAAATTCATTGCCCACTTCAATGACAAACAGGGAGTCAAAGTTGGTAGTCAGCAGTTGGAGGTGATACAAACTTGGAAGGTGGAGTGGTGTAGTATCAATGAGCACAACTCTGAGCATGCAAATAGTGCTAGATGGGGTGGTTGGAGTGGTTGAGAGACAGATGAAAACATAGCTGAGTCTGATACTACAGTCTACAGTCAACCATGGGAGGAATGTCAATGAGGGATTACACTCGGAAGAAGAGGAGGATGAAGAAGATGACAAGGACAGTGACGAGGACAAAACTGATGAGGAGGATGAGGACGGGGATGAAGGCAACGAATAAGGAGGGTGGGCTTCATAAGACGGAACACACGAATCACGCTTAACCGACAGATTTAGTTGAATAGGATATTTTAAAATATTGAGTATTTATTTGACTTTTGCCTAAACCATTGTTGGATACGGTGATGAGACGCCACCTAGGTCGCACAGAAGTAGTAACCCATGGACGTGTACATTTAACTTGGGATTAACTAACTTGGGGTGCTCATTTAACTTGGGATTAACAATGAGTACTCATGAAAACCAAGACAAAATAGTTGTTTCCCTTACTTTTTACGTCTCTTCTTTGGCTTACTACCTACACTTGATGCACCACCAGAATCATCGCGACCATGTAGGAACGACAATGCCTTGTCCACAGCCTGCCGCCTCACCTTCTCAGGCACTTTCTCCCAATACAACCCCTCACGCTTGCCAAGTACTTGTTCTGCCATGAGTGGTTTTAGTTGCGAAGTAGACGCGAAATTGCCTTTAATACGCTTGTCTGATGAGGAGCCATCCAGGTCAAGTCTTGATCCAGAAGCATCCAATCCGGTTGTTTGTACGATTGGGTTTGAGGAGAGGTGGTGCACGAGTTGTTGGGCGTGTAAGGGCGTACGCAGGCGGACGTGGCACTGTTACGTTAAATTTATATTAGAACTCGAAATGAGAGGGAGAACAGAACACATACACAATCCATGCCTTTCGTATAATCTAAATAATCAATTCCATCTTCATCCTTCTGTCCACCCGGATTCTGACTTTCCGCCCTTTCTTCCCAGGCATGCGAAAATACACTCCGTAAAGTCGTTTTATTCGTCTCAGGATGGGCATTGCGTATAAACACAAGACAACCAGGTGGGTACGCAGAGTTGGCATAGATGTTAAAGTCGACTGATGGGATTTCGTGTTCTTCGCGCCATCGTTTCTTCTTCGTGTCACCTTCTGATGGACTAGCAATGGGTGCAGTACCAGCATCACAACTGCTGCCGCTATGTAGAAGGGACAAAGCCTTTTCCACCGCCTGTCTCCTGACTTTCCCGGGCACTTTCTCCCAATAGACTTCTTCCCGTTTCCCAAGCACTTGTTCTGCCACAATTGGCTTTAGATTTATATCCGATGAAGACAGGTGCGCAAAACTGGTCCCTGAAGTGTCTAGCCCAGATGTTTGGACGATTGGGTTGGAGGAGAGGTGGTGTACGAGTTGTTGGGCATGCAAGGGCGTACGCAGTCGGACGTGGCACTATTACATTATGATTAGACGCAAGACGATGGCAAGAAGGAAAGTAGGGGACAGGACACGTACACAATCCATGCCTTTCGTATAATCCAAATAATCAAGCCCGTCATCATCATTCCTTCCACCTTCAACCACACTTTCAATACCTAATTCCCGTGCATGCAAAAATAAATTCCGTAAAGTCGTTTTATTGGTATCCGCATGGATGTTGCGTACAAACACAAGACATCCTGGTGGGTACGCAGAGTTAGGACGGATGCCAGCAGTGCCAACCGAATCGTTCCCAACAACGGTAGCATTTTTGTTTGACTGTGACCTAGTATATGCGCTCTTTCGGACATGGATTTGATTTCTCTGCTGTGAGTCTTCCTCTGTAATTTGTTCATCTTGGTCGTGTGTGTCATCATCAGATCTTCGTTTCCTACCACCACCAACAACTTCGCCTTCATCCTGGAACGTATTAATCTCATCAACCAACTCCTGACGATAGAGCAAATATTCCGCTCGCAGTTCTTCCCATTTTGCTTTAGTAAGAACCCGCAAACCAAACTTGGTCGCTTCCACTTGAAACGGCGATATCTCTTCGCCCAGAGATTCTTTATCCTTCCCTTTTGCTTTTGCGTTTACAAGAGCGGATTTACCGCCAGTCTCCAGGTGTCGGTCGGATCTCATAGCGTCCCTGGGATGATCCCAAGACCAAGCCTTTAATAGTGAAGTTACATCTTCATTGTGGGATAACGTGACCAGAGCGAAACCTTTGCAGGTGGGTATGCAGTTAGGTTGATCTTGGTGGTGTGAAGGTAAAGATATATTTTGAATTCGGGGAACGGAAGAACTGGAGAATGAAGGGGAAGGTTGAAGAAGTCCGTTGACGAATCTAATTATCCCTGATATGTTGCGGTATTGGATTGGAATATTTTCCTAATCAAAAAGAGATAATTAATATGATATCAAGTCTCTGAAAGGGGCTACATACCACGTAGATCGTCAAGGCATCCCATTCTTTCTTCCCATGCTTGCTGAGTGCGGATAAAGTTTCTTTCCTTCTCAGCTCATATCCTGTTTGTATATGGGGTTTGGTCCACTGTACTGTATTGTTTCTGGGAAACGTAGAGGAAGGTATTATCAAGCGGACGTCGATGAGATGAGAAACATGTGTGCGTATAGCTTTGATAAATGTTGTTTGAGGTTGATTGATTATTAAAGACGATGAAGAAGAGACAAGACGGAAGGCTTGAGAATGTCGCAGGAGATATGCAAGTGGTATATCTGGGGGAAGTGAATTTTAGGACTTTGCAAAATATTTGATTCGATTTGAAGACGCACATCCTTTATTGTCGTCGATGGATGTGTCGGCTACTAGCCCAGTATCGTCATCGTAAAATTCTTGGTTATTTTCGAGTCCCCAGTCTATTTTGCGTCGGAGATCGACATCGGCCCAAACTGCATAGTCTGATAGAGCAAGACATACAAGTTGTGCAAGGTCTTCTAGGTCAGGGAGATCTTTCTGAGTATTGAGGCTAGTAGCGGTGGTAGATAGCTTTGTTTCAGTACCAGCTGCAGATTTGGAATTGTCATCATCTTCAGTCTTTGTTTTCGTTTTGTCATATGAGCTACTGGTGAAACCCTGAGGTAGAAATAGGTAAAGGTTGTCACTGAAAGAATAAACCTTACCTTTGTCCGCTTGGAGTTATCGACACGATGAGGAAGGGTACTCCCGCTTGTAACCTGAGCTCCAACAGATAGGTTTTCTGAAGGAGCATGACTACTCACTGGTGGATGGTTCCTTTTCTTCACTGCGCGTGGAATGAAAGCAAACGAGCTGGACTCTGAAGTCATTCTGAGATACAAACACAAACGCCCAACGGCGTCAAAATATTGCAGACGACCCGGTACCAAATAAAGTCAAACATTACTTAGTCGAAACTCTCTGAGTTGATGAACAATGTAGGCGACCATGGCATGTATTCAAATAATTAAGAACAACACGCGAACTCGTGCAGGATAATGCAAGGATAATGCGTGTTTCAGCGACAATGCGCATTGTAATTTGTATTGTGACAACGTGACCAGCGCGTGTCCAGGCGTGTGAATTTAACGATAGCCTCACCGACTGAGGGATGTTATAATCCTCTGCTGTTCATTAGAATCCGACCTCTTACATACTTATCATGGTCTTTGGTTTTTTCTCGAGAAAATCCGTACAGCCAACGCCTTCGGAAGCCAACGTAGCTGGTTCTTCTCAGCTTCCGACCCATTTTCAGTTCCCAACGATCAAGCAACTTCATACACCTGCTCCTTCCATCGATTCTGATGCTTTCTTCAATGGAAAACGACCTTCTCCTTCGAGGACGACCGATTCCGACCCTCAATTACCTCCAGGTCCAACAGACACGCCATCTCCACCACCAGACGACACGGAGCAGGTGACCGACCCAACTGCTCTGCACGCCCTTATCGCGTCTGTACCAGCTCAGACACTGCAAAGTTACACTCTAGCACATCTGTCTCGTACACCTTCCCTTCAGTTTCCAACTAGTACAGCGCCTCTTAGCCCACAAACTCTGACGATCCTTACCCAATTTTTTACTTCCCTCACACCTCCTCCGCGGTTGCATTGTGTTAGATGTCATCGCGGTTTCTTTGAACTGGAGAACACAGATCGATCATGTACAGTCGCCCATGACGACGATAGTGCTATCGTTGAACGAGTCCGTACAGGATTAGGCACTGAATATGAAACTCTGTGGGGATGTTGTGAGAAGACCGTCGAAGGAGATGGTGATATGGGACCTCCCGATGGATGGTGCTATGAAGGCAAACATACGGTACACTTTTTCTTGCCCTTATTGAATCTTGTCTGATATATATCTTGTTAGACGGACATCAAACGCGCTCGGTTTCGTGCAGACTCTACCCCTCACGAAGATAAACTTACGTCCTGTGTTACATTGCGATGTCACGAACCACCAGCACCCCGTCGAAGCTCCACATCGCGTACATCACGTAAACGCAGTAGACGTACGATGGAACTCGATGATAACCAGGACGAAGATCGGGCCAGTATGATATCATCCCATTCGCAGAGTATTTCTGTATCTATCGGATCTACAAAAGGCAAGGAAAAGGCCAAAGTCGAAGGGGAGGAAGAAGAAGCTTCTGCTAAACCTCGGCCAGCGAAGAGACGTAGGGCCAAGACGACAAAGAAACAGAAAGCAGATGAAGATAACATGGATGTCGATCCACCCCTCCCTACTCCCGTCCGCCCTTCTCCTCCTAAATCACCATGCCGTAAACCAACAACCAAAACACCTCTATCACCTACCAAATCCAGATCCAAGCCCAAATCAACCGCACCTATCACCCCTAAACCCAAATCTACGCCTCTCCAAAGAAGTCCCCTATCTGCATCCTTCATGCCTGGAACGGCAGATATCAGACCTCCTTCCCCGCTTTCTGATCCGGTAACAAGATCCGAGTCTCCAACAAGGAAAAATCGAGTTGAGGTGGAGATTTTGACAGCTCCTGGTAGGAAAGCATTGTCGGCGAAAGGAAGTGTGGGGTCTTTGAAGAGGAGGTCTAGTGCTGGTAGCATGAATGTTGATCCAAATGCGAAATCTCGTGCGAGTAATAAGGCAAAGGCGTTGGATGAGATTGTGGATACGAGTATAGATGGAGAGGTGGAATGGAAATGATTTGTTGGATTTTTATATGGTAACTGGCAGTCCTTTTCTTTTGGCCATGGGTAGTCTATTCATGATCTTCCCTTATAGATTATAGTCAACTTCAAGACGCCTGCCTTGTATCATCTACAAATGGCTCTTCGTATCGCACGTGTACTCCTGCCCCGACAATGTACACTTACGTCGCTGCGCCTTCCCCAGAGCCGACTTGCTTGGCTCTCAGACCTAGCCTGTTTATTTCGCATGGACAGGCTTCCTGACTATCCGTCCATGACCCATGACATTTATATTTTTTATTTTGCACGGTATCTTTTAGTAAAACTTTTACATACCCATCCTTTCCTTTATATCTAATATGTCTTCCTACGATACATCATCGTTTCAGCAAACTGACATTGAACTTATACACCTATGTATCAGACACTCATTTTTTTCTTTCCTTAAATTTTGCTTACCTGACATGTACTGTATGTTGTTTTTCTTAATTGAGCTTGACATGAATTATATCACAATCAGATAACCGAGCGCGGTTGCAAATCGCGGGGATTGATTTGAACAATGGTAAAAGCAGATTATATTCTATGGCCATCGTATTGCATTTTCCTTGGTTCTAGATACCGTGATAACGTCCCACCCAGCCATCGTTATGACTGACACCAACGACACTTCACCTAAACCCCGACCCCAAACCCCAAATTTAACATCACTGATCGCGAACCCCATAGATGGGTCTTTCCTCAAATTCCCTCCATTCCCTCCCAAACCCACCATCGAAGGAGGAACATCCGTTCCTATATCGATAACCCCATTCAAAATTTTCAAACAACATGGTATCCGAATCTTCTCCGACACTGGTGTGGAGATTGATGGATTAGGTATACCTACCGTTGAACTGGGTGTAAGGCATGAGTTGGATGAATGTAAGACTGAGACGAGGAGGAAAGGATTGAAGGATGGAAAGGATTTGTTGGAGGGTAAGAGGGGTAAGATCGCGACGGCGGCAATGGAGGCAGTGACGGAAGAGAAGCTTGACCCGATTGAAAGGGCTAAAGAACGGAAAACGCAACGTTTTCTTTTGTTTGCGAAGAAAGAATGGTATGACCAGTGGTCAGAGGGCGAACATTTGAGAGGTCTCGATACTTATGACCCGTATGCCCTCCCATCTTACCTGTCTATAAATTTCTATTGACCTTATTTTATACTTTAGGAACCTGTCAACTATCGCCCGCATCCATCAAGCATCTACCGATTTTCGCACGGGTCGCGTCTGGCCACCTGGACATACAAATCTAAACTACCTCTGGGATCAAGTACCTCTCTCTTATCTTCATTCCTATCATAGATTCTAATGAAAGTAATTGATCCCAGTTCAGGTTATACGCCGGTCTCCTAGGCTCAACTCCCATTTGGACGCGTACTGATCTCCCACCACAAGAGGGAGTCAACGATGAAGACGAAAACGAACCCGAGGAAGGCCCAACACGATCTTCCACGCTTCCACGTCCTCCCCCTAAAAAGCCTTCAAATTCCGATGACGAAATAGATTTCGCTTCCGATTCCTCCGATCGCGAGTTGGACGATGAGTCCACGGTCAATATTAACCAGGCCAAAAGCCCTGATCAATACCCACAACGTCCTCCTTCTCAACCTCCACGCAAACGTGTCCCAACTCGTGCACCTTATGCGTTATATAACAAGGAACCTATCCCTGTCGGCAGTGATGCTGAAGTACGTGCTCTTCTTGCACGCGCAGCCGTGGAGAAAGAGACAAAGCTCTTGGCATTCTTGCACGATCCTGAGAAGAGCATCCAAGTGTTTTTATCAAGTTATATGAGGAAAGAAGGATTAATTTGGCATGTTTTCCCTCTTCTTTATATTTTCATCTCCCCACTAATGCTCACGTTCTTCATTCAGGACACCTTCCTTCCTAACTTACCTCCCTCTCCTAATGTCGTTCTTCCTTTCCTACCTCATCCGCACTCGCGCATTACCAGAGTGCGAAAGACAACTCAAACGAGCAGTAGAAATAGCTCGAGGAGCGGCAACTGAACTTCCACGCACGGGTAGGTTGTGCCGCCTATTACCCGATGCTATGGGGAGAGGTGCCAAAGGCTGTTGGGGTATCAAATGGGAGGAAAAATGGGACTTTGGAAACAGTGAAAAACCCGATTCAAAACTCACTGAAGCACCGGCAGAAGAACCGACCAAGGAAGAAGCTCTCAAGATTTTTGAAGCTGAAGTCAAAAAAGCCAATCTACAACTGTTGGAACCTCTTAAACAGACCGACGTCCAGGATGATGAGAAAAGTGATGATGAAGAGATTCGTATTCAAATAATGTCTCCTACATCTCCTGAACCCAAGACACCAACCGCTTTTATTAGCCAATTGGTTAATATACCTGAAGTCACTAAATCCACCAAGGACACTGCACATCCTTTGGAAAAGCCTAATGAGGCTCTGGCATCTACCCTGCCTGACTCAGATCTACCGTTACCACCTGCGAAACCATCTGCACCCGTCGTAGGCTCGATACCCCCTGATTCTGCTCCCAATCCCAAAGGAAAACAACCCCAGGTTTCAGATGACGAGAGCGAAGATTCAGAAGAAGACCCTCGTTCATGGGCTTCACCCACCGGTCGTGCCCCAACCCGTTCTGAGAAACTAGCAGAGAAAGCAGCTTGGTTCCCACCTGCCAACCAACCTCTCATGGGGATTCTAGGAATGACAGTGCTTCCCCTCCGTTATGAAAGTGGTATAGCAGAACGAAGTCTGCGGAAAGTCGTAAGCGTGCTTAAACCAGGTGAGGGGGGTGCAGGGGGTGGTGGTAGTAAATGGAAAGGAGTAGAAGAAGAATTAGTTAAGCGATTAGCGAGGGTTGTCCTTGGGCCATGGCCGGATTGGGATGATGGAGGTGTGGCACCAGAATTTAAGACGCCTACATTCGTGGGTGGGAGCACGTCGTCGGATTTAACAAAAGGAGAGGGAAGAGGTGAAAGTGGAAAATCGATGTCGATTGGGCATGATCCACTCAAAGATGATATTACCATCTTGGTTGAACCAAATGTTGCTAATGCTTTGAACGTGGGTATGGGAGTGGCTGGGACGTGGGTCCAGATAGTCCCTTTGAACATTGGAGGAGGACGTGGTAACAACCGTGGTCGAGGGGGTGCTGGTGGTGGGAGAGCCAGAGGTGGAGGAGCTACTGGAGGCGGAGGTGTAGGAGGGAAAGAACAAAGGTTCTGGTATGTCGAAGAATTATTCATGGCCATACCTTCTTTCTGGACCGTAGGTGAAGAAGTGGAAGGAATTGAAGCGGATGAAGAAGACATTGATAACCTTGGGCGCCGTTGGTTCAATCCTTGAAATAAAAATAATCTAGTACGTATGTATATTCTTTGTAATTTATATTCAACACTGTGGGTACAATTCCCTTCACATACTTCTTCTGTTCTCCGAGTCCATTCCATTCTAGCAGACTGCTAGCGATACTTTGAGAGCTATTCCAAAAAGTTGGAGGAGAGTCAAGATCTGTTTCATCTGCTCGCTAGGAAGGCCTTTGAGCCGCCAAGGGCAGAAACATACCATCGAAGCATGGCCAAATGGCCAGCGTGCAAATCTTACGACCAATATCAGCCAATGTTTTGTCTGAGGATATCACTGAGCTCTTCATCAACTCTTTTTCATCGCGCCCATCCTCGATAACGATCATGACATTGATTTTGTCATTCGTTTCATAGCCGTTGCCGATGTGTTTATAGGCGTCTCTCGGGATACATTCGATGATGGAGATGACCCAGTCATCTGGCCTGTCGGGTGGCTGAACGTTGAAAGTTTGGCTTATCTTTGACAGGTCGAGCTTGTAACCCTTGAGAAAAAGAGGCATCCGTATACGTTAGGGGAGTCGTATAGATGATTGTATACCGAAAATAGAGTGCAGGGTTTGACGAAAAGATTCAGACTGTCTGAGGAAATAATGGCGATGTACGAACAACTTTTTTATTTTTGTGATAGTACTACATGTCTTTCTTCCATATTGTCATAGTCTGCAGAAAATAAATGAGACGTAATGAGTCATGAAAAGCTAAAGACTACATAGAAAAGTATGTCGAATGTGACACTAAGGCCAAGAACGAGGGCAGCGCGAGGAAAAAGAGATACATTGAGCAAGAAAAATTGGGTTGGACTTGTAGCAAAAGGTCAAACGAATGCCGTCACGGAAATAGGTGTCGCTGGGTAGAGAACAAAAGAACGAAGTATGGAGCTGTGAAATGAAGCAAATAATTTGAAAGTCAAAGAACAAAAGTGGGCAAAAGTGAGAAAGAAAAATAAAATAGAAATGAGTTGTTTGCTTATAATATCATGATCATGGCGTAGAATCTTCACGTAATTGCTCTCGGACTCGAGTCAAAACCTTTCCTAGTTGATTAGCACCCTGTCCGTCGGGTCCACTTCCCCAGTAGTCATCAAAGTCTGCGTATTCGAGGTCAGCATTGCCAGTACCCAAGAGCATAATACGTAGATCAGGATGTTGTCTGAACTTGGAATGCAGTACTTCTTCCATCTAAGCAAAAAAAAAATGGAGAAAAACCCATGAGATAAAACCAGCAGATTTAGAAACAACAAGAACATGTACCAGTTGTAAGAATTGTTCGCCCCAATCCGGTCTTTGAAGCCCTGCGTACTTGGTCGCAAGTGGATAAACCTCATGAACGCTGCTACACTGTCTGATCTTTTCAGCGATATCAGGTCGATGACCAAGGAATTTCAAAGCTTCATGAAGATGCAAGGCAGTAGGATACTCGAGGCCATTGTACACCACTCGATGGGGAGAATGATTCATGAACTGAGTGTACGATCGGCTCTGATCAAACTTGATGGTCGGAGGATTGGTGGGATGTGGCGGGATAGGCAGAGAAAGAACGGAGCTCGAGACAGAGCTCGAATCGCTTTGAGTTTCAGTTTGATAGGTTCCTCCGGTAGTAGGTTCAGCTGTAGTCGGAGTAGGAATATCATTGGGTCCCGCTCCTGCGAATGGACGCTGTTGTGACTGGAACCTCGGTTGAGTCTGAGAACGCGCCTCAGATTGTCGAGGTTGAGTGGAAGAAGACCTGTGGACTGCCGAGTGTTGAGGTTGATTTGAAGGGTGTTGCGGTTGTTGAGAAGAGGCAGGTGCATAAACAAAGACCCGTTCTGGTTGTTTTTTTTTTGAAAAGGCTCGAAAGATACTTTTCTTTTTTTCCAAGTTCCCATTCGGGCCGAAAGGAGTGACGGTGAATGTATTTTGCTGTGGCTTATAAGCTTGGAGCAGAGCTGTCGTTTGGGGCAGGGTCGACAGGGACTTGAAGGGTGACATTTCGTAGAGATCTATAGGAGGAGGTGGTAGAGGATTTCGAAGGGGTAGCTTAGGCCCAGACGGATCATATGCCCTCCTAGTTGCGGGAGGTACCGGCTCAACAAGAGCAGACAGGTCACCTCGGACAGTAATCGGGGGCTCGTAATGTATGGGAGAACGACGGGACTGACGAGAAGCTGGACGTTCACGTTCGCCTCGGGGTCGGTCTGCTTCCTCTTCTTCCTCGTCTGCTTCAACCATGCGTGGAATGAAAGGCGTTGGCACTCGGCGACTCTGATTTCGTTCAGGAACAACGGGTGCGACAACCGTCTCTCTTGGTCGATGAGATCCCGAATGGGCACGACGAGGTGCTGCCTCTACATTCTATATTAATAGGAGCATGAATTTTCCAAATCTATAGATACATACCTTGCGGCGACGGTTGGTCTCTAGGGGGAATAAATCGACCTCTGTTTGTGTCTGCCCTTGTGCGGCGCCTGGTTTTGCGCTTTTTTGGCCTCTCCTCCTCCTCCTCATAGTAGTGAACTTGTTGAGGTTGTTGAGGTTGAATAACAGCTCCTTGGCCATACATCGGTGGAATAAACCCTTGTTGTGGATACATGGGCTGGGCATAATTAACTGGTATATAACCCGGAATGAAAGGTTGTGGCTGTTGGTATGGTTGAAAATTAATGGGATACCGAGGTTCCCTATTGAATCGATATTGTTTTGATTGGCCTAGTCCCATATTTGTGGTGGTGAAAAATTGAAGGGCATAAAACTGTAGAACCTTTGAGTGATTTGAAAGGGTCTTGAAAGAGTCACTTACATCAAGTCATAAAAGTTCATAAAAGTTAAAGATACACAACAATGATATCAACTTGCCTTCTTCTTTGGGAAATAACTTAGCCGCATGTTTTCCACGTGCCAAGTACACTCAACAATCTTTCAACTAAAATATTAAATATTTCATACATGTTGAACCTGCAAGGCTGTTGCATAGGGCTGTGTGTGCCTTGAAATAAACTCCACCAGCTCCAATTCAATGACACCGCCACCAGTCTGGCCACTTGACTTCAAGTTGAGATTGCGCGCCTTTTTAGTTCCCCAAACGAAACGAAACATAATCTAGCAGGAAAAAAGATCCAGTTCCTGTTAATGAATGAATCTAGTACAGCAATACAATGACACTGCCGCCAGTCGCAGGTATTCATTTACCAAGTTAATGAATGAATCTGCTCAGCAACAGATCCCTCCTTATCTTGGTGTCACGAACTTGTGCAGTCTAAAAGATACCGATGGTCAATGCAGATAGAGTAAAGACCCGGCGCCACCGCAATGGTCTCCGCCGAGGAGTTACCCCGAAAGTCATATCCTCATTCACTCTAAGAGGAAGGGCAAATCCTTCTCACTTCCAAAAAGTCAAAACATCCAGAAAAAGTGAACGAGCTCGAGAAAGCTCAGTTGAACTTATACATTGGTTACAAGGATGATTTCTTCACCAACTTTGATGGAATAGATGGAGGCATCGACAATTGTGTTCCAGATGCCACAAGACGGCCATTAGTCGCGTCCCATATCTCAACAAAGCGTCAATATATGGTCAGGTCGCATTTCTGTACACACCTCGCTTCTTGCTGAGTTCATTTGTGAATCAGATGCAATAGATGTGTGTACCAGACACAATTTGACGCCTCTGATTGAACTGGGTTAGCAAGATGTATGAGGACGGATAGTATCAAACATACGCTACAGCGGGCTCATGTAGAGCTATATTGATCGTCTGTGAGACGCCACCAGGCTGCCCTCTCCCCTCAGCAGCACTTGCGACAGCCATTGAGATATTAGTACCTCTGAATGTCAGTCTTATTGATGAGTACGAAAAATTAGTGATGTGTTCCTACTCGTCAAGAAGAGTGACTAGACAGCCTTGAGCTAGTACCCCATGTTCGTTACACATGTCTGGTCATATTAATTAATGGTGGCAAATAAAACAGCGTTAACTATACCTGGAGTCACGTCGATTTCGCAGGTCACCTTTCCCTCCAACCTTGATGGGTCAGCCGTGTTTGGCAAAATCGAAACGTCTGTTACTTTCACTCTTGACACAACCGAACCTGCGAAACCTTTTCCCTTTTTACGAAAAAGAGTTAACCATTTGATAGGCAATTCCTTGATCTCAATTGGAGCATTCCCAGTTATACCAGCGGTCATACTATCAGGCAGACGAGATTTGAAGTATTCCGTACTCTCGCGACCAGACCACATTCGTCGACTCAACGATGGGAAGAGAAGCTAATGGAAGGATAGTACGAGTTGGAGACCAAGTCAGAAAGTCGACGGAGAATGTGGTGGACCACAGTTACTAGGAAACTTTGACCACTCTCGGCTAGATATTGGCCCGGAACGCCCCGTTACGCCCGGTCGCTTCGTTCCGTGATCCATTGTGGCGTCTCCGACTGCTCTGGGAACGTGTGAAAGCTGCATAAAAACATCCAACGAAGTCGTGCCAGTGTCGACCTTCACTGGCAGAACAATATGTCAGACTAATCTCTGATCATTCCATACCCAGTCTCCTTTGTTTTTCTTCCTAATTTTTCCAATCCTCCAACTCTTCGAACCTCAGAAAAATGGATCATCGCTCAAGATCAACCCTGCCACCTAATTACATTGATTTCCGGGACGATAACAAAAACGCTGATGTTTCTAGCATCAAGGGCAATATCTCCGACGACCTAAAGCGTTTAGGACAAGCAGCCTGGGATTTTTTTGTCAGTACAGAAGACAAGTCCTATGGAGCTAATATTGGAAAACGATTAAAATTTGTTGAAATGAATATTTGGGGAGAAAAAGGACTTTCCTATGCGGAGACTATATGTTTTATCACAATTGACAAAGGTATTTTGTACAGAACATTTTAATCATTTGTGCTCAAATTTGTTCAGATTTATGCAATATCTTTGGAACACTCCATGGAGCTTGTGCAGCGTATATTGTGGATCAGTATGTATGGACTTGTGATCTTGCGACCTCGGCCGACTCACCCGTTCGTATAGTTGCTCTGTTTCGTCTCTCATTATGTTGGGCGCCTCTTTGGGGATCGACGGTGGCGGAGTATCTCAATCCATGAATATAATATGGCATAAACCAATTCCAATGTGAGTACATCGCATATTCATGAGACTTCTCTTTTTTTTGACACTCGTTTAGGGGAGCAAGGCTAAGAGTGGTGTCAACGTCGCTGTCAATGAAAGGACGAATTAGAACCGCGAGATGCGAGGTAAGGACCCTCTTCCTTGCTCATTTATTGTATGCATCATGAATAATAATAAAAATTTGCTAGCTTTGGGATGACGATACCCTCTGCGTGTCTGGTACTCATTCTACAGTGAATCCTAGTACTGACCCAGCTGTGCGAGCACCAAAAGCCAAGCTCTAGATTTCAATTATCCATTTCAATCAATTTCTTGGCCTTTGATTTGTATTTTTGTTTTTTGAGCGACTGCCTAACAACGCTCGTTCATATATACGTCTTGTGTTGAATTTCTGTAATGTATCTTCGGTTGGCTTCGTATCTAACGACCATTAGACTTGTATTATATCTTGGGTGTAAATAGTTAGACCCCATTTTTATTCCCATCAGGCTAGGAAATTTGAAATTAAACGGCGAATGATGTATTGAAAGCGAAGCGTAAGCATGCAAGAGCCTTCCTGTCTATCCCGACACTGGAAGGATTCCTGTGTGGACTTGAATTAAGATAGAGAACGGAGATAAGCACGAAGTTTCTCTAAAGCCTTATATCGATGTGAAAGTTTGTTTTTCTGGTCGTCCGGCATTTCAGCGTAACTAGACCAAGGATCGAAGTGTCAGTAATCCAATCCGAGGGGGGGACACCGTAAATCTCCTACGTTAATCCGGTTCCTAGAGGTTCAAATACAGCATCCCAACCAAATACTTTTGGTCCTCTGGCTGGAACGATGATTCCTTCAGTCCTACCCTCAAACAAGATTGGTTCTGTCCCTATGATATTATCAATAACGTAACATATATAAAAAAAGGATAATATATACCCGGACCAGCGGAATAAGCGAAAGTACACACTGCTTCAGCTGCCTTGGTTGGAAACCCAACTAGCATCGCATTCAGGCCTTCATGTCCGATTGATGTCATGAAGTATTTAATATATGGACCAGGTAGACCATTTAATGCCACGAAGCAGAGGGCAGTGTCTTCAGTTATACATGGTCCTTTTACCTAGTTAAGAATATTTTATATTACTTCGAATCGAAAAAAGAACATTAAAGAAATCAGACAGACAAGTTCAGCCGCTCTCTTGCATTTATCGATAGCGACTTCCTGTGTTGTCCCTTGGATCTCCGGGACTGAGAAAAAAGAATGTTTAGATCAAGGATGTCGCAGTATATTAAAAAATGGTCAACTCACTATCTAAACTTTGAGAATCGATTGTAACTGGGTTACCACCTTCAGACAAGATGGCTTTGACTTCCTTCAATTTATTTGCGTTGCCCGTGACGAATGCTATTAGAATTTTTAGAATTTTCAATGGAACGAATGGCCATGATCTCACATACTAAGAGGTTTTGAAGCAGGCATCGTTATGATCAGGACTGTTGGAATTCAGTAAGAAGAGGATTGTTATCATAATATTATCAAAATGACTCGGACATCTATCTCATCGGGATGTCGATCCGGAAAATGCCGAGATCGCCGTCAAAGAAGTTATTCGTTGCATGAGGAAGGGCGTAAAAACATTTGTATACCAGTGTCCAGTACATAGAAACGGGGAAAAAGATCTAACTCGTCTGTCCAGAAAAATCTGCCTTACTTCTCATCATATCGGCCCAAGCAACAGCATCTCTACGACCCTTCTCTACATCAACAGAGAACCAGATGACCAGGGAAGCACAGAAGCATAGAGCGAAAAGGAAAGGAAATCCCATCCAGTTACTACCAGACTTGTTGATAATAGCTTGAATTACATTTGGACCAATCGTGGACGATGCACGGTTGGATAATCCGAATAGCCCGAAGAACTATTACAGTCATCGAGAAATCGTATTAGTTGATGTCATAGAGTGATGGTTGGAATGTTTTAACTCACCATGTTATCGAACCCGGGCGGGGTGAGTTCAGCCATCATTGTTTGAGAAAATGCATAGTATGGCGCCTGGAAAAGGCCGAAAACAACATTGTACGCCCTGCGCAAAATTCAGCGACAGATTTCAAATTGAAAAAATCATAACAAACCAGAACTCCCAGACATTATGGAAGCTGAAGAACAAAATTCATAACGGTAACACAGAACACAGTATCAAGACCCACCCAATCTTCTGCGTCCAGATACCAAGCATCCCCCAGAAGGGTATAAGCACCGTGAATACATTTGTTACAATGAACTGATCATCGCGTTCAGTTTTCATTGGTGGATGAGACAAACGAAATTTTTTTCATGACTCGCCATTTTCTTTGTACTGATTTTGAAGTATCTCTGTAAATACCAGAATCCAAGCGTACTCATCGTTGACGTGATAGCTTGAGCAAGACCGAGGTATGTGTTCTGCAGGAAGCTGAAAGAGAATTTATCGTTCTGGCATATTGCTACCAGAGTACCAGTGGTATTAAGCCCCTGAATTGCCTTGGTCAAGACCGGGGGGTTCTCGCAAGAACGGTAGACTTACATCGGCGAGCAAGAAAAATGAGAAAAGGTAGATAAAGGTATAAGGCAGTGATTTGTACTGCTTGAACGCCGCCCAGATCTAGACAGGATTGTAAGTTCGAGAAGATTAGATACTATGTGAATGGACCAACTTGTTTCCAACCGATAGTAAAGTACGATTCGCCTTTAGGAAGGGGAGGACCTGGGCGATGTTCTTGAAATATGACTATTCTTCGAGGTTCAAAAAGATTCTTTTATCAATTTAGCAAAATGATACCTACACCACCAAATGCCAAGGATGACCCAATAGGCGTTTGTGCTGTGACATTATTATATAATTATATCGGTTTTGCGAAGAACAGGTCACTCACAGCACGAGTGTATAGTTATTGACCTTGGGGTTTGAAGCCAGTGGTAGCAAAATTGATAAATTTAAGCAAAGAGTGCCTATGTAACCGATGTTGCTATGAGTCTATAAAAGCTCGTGTCACAACGCGTCAAAATACATATATAAATGATTGTTACTTGCCGTACTGATATTGCTAATCCTATTCTTCTCCATACTTTCCTCCAGCTCGTACTCTTCTCGTTCAATTTCTCCGGCTTCGTACTTGTCACGTAGTTTCCGAGCATGTGATGTGTTGCGAGCGAGACGAGGAAATAGGGCTGCATAAAATACTAAGGTTGCTCCATAGCTGATAAACCCTATCATGTACAAGGCCATAGCAACAGGCCAACGTGAAGGAGCTATTGGATTTTCGTGATTCAATGCGGTCAAAAAATTTCACTATTAGGCACGTACTAGTCAGACTCATGCTTGCAAATTGAGCCGCCCAACAGATGCAAGTAACTACGAATAACAGCCAACGACCGAATGTTCCATAATCAGCGGCTGAGCCAACGGTGGTAAATATCGCAGTCATAACCTTGGAATGATGTTTGTATGGTCAACTACTGAGATGGAATCTAGGTAGAGTGAAAACTCACAGCAAAGCTCACACCATTAGCGATTAAGACGACACTGGAGACCGCTTTGGTGCCTCCTCCCCAAGGAACAACACATTGACCAGACGCATCGCTGGCACTGCATGATGATCCTGGCCCATGGATGGGGTCATATCCTGCTGCGTTGGCTAATGATTGGAACAAAGTCAGAGAATATCCGTTTGGTCCAACTCCCTTTATTTATTGAACACTTTTTTAGCATAAAGGTCTGGGAAACAAGATAAATTTTGATTACGTTATCTCCGTTATAGTACACTTTGAAAGAAAGGGAGATGAGACCACAACAGCGCTCAGGAGGGAAAAAGAAGCTGACTGACGGTAATAACTCCATAATTCTCTTCTCGTGACAATAGGTTCGTCTCTCCTGATTGAAGATATAAACAGTGGCACCCCGCTTCCACCACCAGCATCATCCACAGTTTCAAGGTCACTAATTGCAACAGACAGTTTTGTTTGTTTTTCTTCAAGTGCCACGGTTTGGCCGGAATCACTGGCAGTGTCACGATTTCTGGAGACTTGGGCCTGAGGAGTTAGGGGTAAAGGCAGGGTCGACATATCTCTGAAAAAACAGAGAGGACATCAACAGGGAAGGACACGAGTGAATTCGAGTGAGAGCATTTATACGTAGATCCTGAGCCTTGTGATCAATAGAAGCGTGCTTCAAGTTAATTTTGAAGTTAAAATTGAATCTGGAGTGGTAATTGCCACATGGTCTTTACAATGGATGCCGGAATCTTTGTCCCTGCGTGTATGCAAACTGGCAGACATACATGTGCCATGCTCTTGGAGAAAATCCTTTGTCGCTGGTTTATTCGGAGGAGAATAGGGAGCTCGCTATAACTATAATTAGCCGGTCATCCGCCGGGCCAGGCAGGGCCGGACATATCCCTCGTTCAACCGCTCATGGAACTGATATCGTGATGAATTTGTTCTGGGGCTTGCTATATCTTTTCTCCTTCGCCACCGCATCAGAATGGCTTGATATTCTGACAACTCATCCATCAGGAACTGTCTTCAAGTTTACCAACGACCCGATCCCTGATGTTATATACCTCATCCACCCCAATCCAACCTCATATATAAACTTAGACACAATAGATTTCGTCGTTGCCGGAAGCACTTCCTTCAATCTCCCCGCAACCAGCATCCATGTTGATAGTAACACCCCTCGGATCACAAAGAAGTTCCTTCGATCTCAACTCGATGAATTCTCCGAAATCGATGATGTGTGGAATAGACAATTTCTCAAATCGGTTATTTTATATTATGATGGGCAAACACCTGTCATAATTGACGATCAGGCGAATAGATGGCTACGAAATCAAGGTGTTACTACCCTTTTTCTGTCAGGTTCAATCGAATGGCCAGCTCGAGAGGCGGTTCCAACGTACAAGCTCCCGCACAAGGTAGACGTAGGTCCGATCATCATTTCTCGTATTGGAGAAGAGGCACACTTGGGATTTCACAACGTGTATAGACTTTACGTTGACGAATATGAAAGCTTTCTCTTTGGCGCCATACCTGACTTAATCCATGCGGGATGGATTCTCACAAATTTTACTGTTCCCGACGACGAGATCGCTTTACAACTCATCCCAGTTCCTTCTCGCCTCAGAAGCCGTCCCACCCCTGACTTCCCTCTTGCCGGTACACGCTTTGGATTGAAAGATATATACCACGCACGAGGGCTTCCTACAGCCGCAGGGTCAATTGCTTACCAACTCACACACAATATCCCTGAAGAAACAGCGCCATCTATTGAGATGCTTCTAGATCTAGGAGCCATTATGGTTGGCAAAACTCGTACATCTCAGTTCGCACATGGAGCCCATCCTTGGGAATTCGTGGATGTACCGTACTCCTGGAACCCAAGAGCAGACGGGTATTTGACGGCTTCGGCATCTAGCTCTGGCAGCGCATGTGCTATCGCTGCTTATCAATGGTTAGATTTCACGGTTGGAAGTGATACCAGAGGGAGCGTCAGGAAGCCGGCGGCCCTGGTTGGGGTCTATGGGATTCGCCCGTCTCATGGAAGCATGGATTTGACAGGCGTGGTTCCACTATCTGAGGAAATGGACACCGCTGGATTTTTTGCACGAGATCCTCAACTCTTTTATGAAATCGTATCTGAATGGTATGTCCTTTCCCATAATAGCATTATTGTCTCCTAGCTTATCTGTCTTATTATAGGTATATTGATTCTCCTGTGGCTAACAAGAAAATGGCAACACGCTTTCCTGAAAAGCTCCTCTACCCGATTGACCATTTTCCCAGAAAATCGCCAGCAGCGCAAGAAATTATTGACAGATTCGTAGAAGACTTGCACTCTCATCTCAATATTACTCCCGTCCCAGTCAGTTCGGCAGAGATATTCACACCTTTCTTTCCAAATGGAAGCTTCTCTGAATTCCAGCTGTCTTCGAACAAGCTTGCAGAATATCGCTCCTGGACGACTGTCGGGAAACCAATTGTCGATGAATTTTACTCTCGATTCGGGAGACAGCCTCAATTCGACCCTATACCACAGAAGATGTTTGAGCGCGCGAAATCTATCACAGAAAAAGATTTCGCCGACGCTGTCGCTCTAAAACGTGCTTTTCAAGATTCTGTCTCACGTCACATATTTAAGCAGGATGAGACATCGTGTTCCAATTCTATATTCATCTACGATGCTGCCACCGGTGGGCTACCCTCATACCGTTTCGAGGAGTTCAATCATATTTCAGGGGCCACTCCGTTTTTATTGACCGCACCTGGCGCTGATAAAGAGCCACAACTATCAGATTTCCTCAACTTCTTGGCTTCTATGGCAGACCTGCCTGAAATTACGGTGCCAATAGGGCAAGTCAAGTATTTTAGCCCAGTGAGTCGGACGTGGGAAGCACTTCCAATAGCGGTACAACTTGTTACGCGAAAAGGATGTGACCGTATGCTCTTGGATTTAGTAGGGCAGCTTGCTGATATGGAGATTGTGAAGGAGGTAAATGTCGGGCGATATACATTTTAACTATGGGCGCTATTGTAACTATGAAAGGATTTACGTGTATATGCATTGCCTAGTACCAAGGGCTTTGTCTTTGACCTTCGCCATTAGAGCGGTACACAAGTGTCTAAATTGGACAAATTCCATGAATTCAATTTCCTTTGAGTTCGGATGTACTTTTGGAAGTTTGAGAACCCACCTTTGGAACCGAATAAACATGGACCTACAACCGGTTTGTCCACGTGAAAGGGGGAACAACAAAATTCCGGATCGCCATCTGTACTTGTTTGTCCAAGGCCGTCCCTTGCTTCAAAACTTCCATGCTGCACTGCCAATCTCAGCAGTTTACACGAGGTCGTGAGACTGGCCATAGTAGTATTTCCAGATGACTCCCTCTCTTTCTTCATCAACCGAATCACCATCATATCTTCCTTCTTTCTTTCCTACCGACTCTTCTAAATCTATGGCGTTCAGACCTACCTTGCGCCCAGTGGATTGGTCGGACGTGGACTCTCGTGGTCGTTATCTTCGACGACAGCGCTCTCTGGAAGAAGATTCAGCCGACGAAGATGTTGCCTCTCCCACGACCGACAAAACTCCATCACCACCCAGGAAGAGAAAGAAAGTGTTTGGTCTTCCTGCAGTCTACTATCCTCCTACCCTCAGCCCATCGGAAAAGCTATGGCGCGAGCGTTACGACCTTCTTAATGATAAAGGATATATTTTACGTCCTCGGTACCAACCTAACTGGACTCCGACGTTATTGGGAAATGGGAGACACTATCATAGCGGAGAAGATCACATCATGCAAATTGTATGCTGAAATGTTTCATTTCAGCGCCCTCATCACCATTTATTTTGTTTGTTTGCACCAACTTTAGCTTCCCCAGGTATTAGATGCGATCAGAAAGGTGGATGGATTAGTTGTATGCATCAAGATGATCCAAGAACAAAAAAAGTTGAAACAAATCAAAATTACCGAGTACTTCTCCTCACGGCGGATGATAGAGGATTCGAGGAACCACGTCGTCCCTTTCTACGCTACCTTTTCGGATTATGAATCTCCTGATATTCAGTTCATGGTTATGCCCGTTCTACGGCGCTTTGATGATCCTGAATTCATGTTTGGTAGTGAAGTTATCGATTTTGTGAGTCAGGTCCTCGAGGTATGTTGTGCTGTTACGTTTTTTTCTTCATGTATCCAACCCTTGAAACTTTAATGGTATTAAGGGACTTGTGTTTCTCCACGCCAATAACGTTGCACATCAGTGCGTTGACCTTTTAATTTATCTTGTGACAGCTAAGGGTTCCATCTGGTTCTGCCTTGTAGCAATCTTATTGCCGAACATATCATGATGGATGCCAAATCGCTAGTACCAACAGGATGGCATTTCGTCGCCCCTTTCTGCGAACCAGACGGAATGACCAGGATAACACCTTTGGACCGCAAGAGAAACCCCGTTCGATATTATTTCATCGGGTTCGGCAACTGCTTCCATTTCCCACGCCATCAACGTACTCCCATCAAAGGCATCGGTGGAGGTGATTGCGACGTCCCTGAATTACACACTGGACAAGCTTACGATCCCTTCAAACTCGACATCTATACCCTCGGAAATGTGATTGACAAATATCTCCATGAGGTTCGGATTCTATATTCCATTCCCCCTTTTTCCAAAAATAAGATTCATTTCACAAAGATTGACGCTGACAACCCCCCTCTCTCTCTTGTTTCTCTTTTTTCTCTTTTTTTTCGTGTTTTTGACGCCCATTTTTTGTACAGAAATACGAGAATATCGGGTTTCTTGAAAGTGTGGTAAAATATATGAGGACTGAGTCGTTTGAGCAGCGCCCAAACGCCGATATGGTTCTTAGTTTGTGGTATCAAATTAGGGATACGCTTCCTGAAGACAAGATGGAGGAATTACATCTTCGGCTCCGGCAGGGCGCTCATGTACGATATTCCTCGGTCGATTCAACGGGTGCGACTAGTGCTAGTAGGTCAGATAAACGGGACATCTCATCCATTCTAAATAAAGTAAGTCATTATCTATTCGCCCTCTCTCATGGAAACTAACATTTTATTATTGTTTAGTGATTCCTCTCGAGCTCTTTGTTCCCTCCTTGTACTTTTTTCTTTCTTTCTGCATTCATGCTTGCCTTTTTTTTGTGTTCTGACAGGAATTATTTACTCTTGCTTTCCATCTCGCTTATATCAACTGTATAATGAGCATTCATGAAGATCATGATAGAATATAATGCCTGACATTCCGTTCTGGTTCTCATCGACCATCATTGGCTTGCTAGTATAGTGAGAAAGAAAAATATAACTCGTACCCAACAACGAGCAAAGATTTCACACAAGAGTTCTATGGCCAACGTGGGGATCGAACCCAAGACCTTCGCGTTATTAGCACGACGCTCTAACCAGCTGAGCTAGTCGGCCGATATCACAGAATTTTGTTGCAACTATATGTTCTCACGCAAACACTGATCAAATGATGTCATCCGGCAACCTGTGACAACTTGAAATATACCATCGATGTCGAAACCTGATTCTGGAAGAGTCTACCATACTCAATGTACGGGAGAGGCACTGATTACGGTGAAAGCCCATGAGAAGGATGAATACATGACGCTTTTCGGAAGTTGCTTTTGTCCTTTTGTCCAACGAGTATGGGTTGTGTTTGAGATTCTTGGGATACCTTACAAGGTATGGAACGATCGATCTCACTGATTTCTGGTTGATTTGTTTTATAGTACTGTGAGTTCATGTTTCCTGAACATTGATTGATAGCTCATGAAATGGATGATAGACGAAGTTGATCCGTATAAGAAACCTAAAGAACTACTTGAAGTTTCTCCGAAAGGATTGGTACCAGGACTCAGATTCAATCGATTCAACCCTCCCCGATCTCTCAATGAAAGCACAGTCATCATGGATTACTTAGAAGAGTAAAATTCATTAAATTGAAAAAAAAGTTGTATACAATAGCTTATCATCGTTCCTTTTTTTTCTTACAGTCTTGCGGCGACGACGACGAAAAAAAGTATTTTGCCACCTATCTGGAATCCATGTAAGTTTGAACGATCTATCCGCTTCCTCTGACTTTTTTTTTTAGAAAAAAACTTACCTTTTACGACCAAGATGCACGCGGCCTGGTTCGCCTTCAGGCTGATTTTGTGAACCGTACCCTCATTCCTGCGTTTTACCGTTACTTGCAAGCGCAAACAGAGGAAAAGCAAGTCGAGGGTGGTAAGGATTTTCATGCCGCATTGGAAGGATTAGTATCGCTTTTAGAACGGGCAGAAAGAGAGGTACTTGGATCTGGTGGTGCTGCAGGTGAAGGGGAGATTCACGAGCTCAGGAAGGGGTTGGGAGTTTGGGTTCCTGGAGAAGAAAACCTAGGATGGGCAGATATCATGGCCGGGCCATGTAAGTATCCACTTGACTCATCACAGTAAAACCTCGGATTAACTTAGGAATTGGACTGACAAGGGCTTTACAGAGCAAAGGTAGTTCTAACCCATTATCGAGGGTTTGAGATGCCCAAAGGTGAACGATTCAATGGGTGGTTGACTCGGCTCTTCGAGCATCCAGCATTCAAGGCAACATGCAGCACTGAACAGTTGTATTTGGATAGCTATGAGAGGTTCGTATTAGATTCGATCGGTTTTGGCTCAGTTAGCTAATTTTGGATGAAATAAGGTATGCGTTCAATAGGCCGAATACGAGTATGGTTGCGACGGCCATTAACGAAGGTAGAGCTTTACCTTGAGAAGTGTTTAGTAAAATAAATAAACCTTGTAACCGTGATTTCGATTGGCTGCCATACGTGTAACACAGAGTATTTGACAACATATTAGGTCCGAGCCTGTATTATATCGCGAACGGCTGAAACAGAAACATAAATTTAGGTCCCCAAGTTCTTGCGTCCGATAGACTGCAAGAATAGTTCTCCCCATATACGCAAGATCGAGGGGAAGCATCATGATCGTGTCACAAAAAATATAGACCCCAGAAAATCAGAGTTTGCTGAAGCGTAAGATAGATTCTTATTGTTGGATAAACCTGGGGATTCAGAAACACGTTTGGGAGAGGATGTAGTGTCAAGAGTATCGGTAACTGGGGGTGGTGCTGTGTAGATGAAAGGAAATAGACCGATATCACCTGTCATAAATGGTAATTAATCGTCTATATGAATGCAATACCAATACACATACCTGCCAACGACCATATCTCCGCTCTCCAGCATGGAAAGTCGCTTCATCTTTATTCTCTGGAAGAAAGTCATACAGGGCATAGACATATTGGCCGCCAGTTGACTGAATAAATGCAACTGCAGTATACCCGCCACCATATACCATTCTTCTCAATGACTTCAATTTGCTCTCTAGCGTGAAAAGTCACTTCATCTTCTCTCTCCAAGTCGTACAAAGCATAGACCTATTCAGGCGTGACTAGTTGACTTGGTAATCAATTCTTCCAAAGGTATTAGGTAAGGGTTCCCTCACCACATCACGTGACTAAGCCTGACAATTTCCATGAAACCACCTATTTGTCAATACTTCAGAATAGCGCTTGCACAAAGGGGAAGTTGTCTTATCGGGTCGCAGGGCACCCTAGTAAATAGATATATTGAGCTCCTGCAACCAATTTTTTGAATTAGGACCTAGTAGAGATGCTATTCAGGAAATACACCATTTTTTACTGCATTTTCGGACTTGAGAAGACTCATGCCCAGGAGGTCTCTAGGAGTCCTCAGAAACCTAGGTAAATGGGCCAGTGGTGATACAAAAAAGACTAGGTGAGATAAAGCCAATGAACCCCCTTCTACCAAGGAGGAGGATCTTGAGTCTAACATGATAGAATCCCTTGAAAATTTGAAATGTGCAGGTACATATTTAATTCAATTCTCTCTCCCTCAAATATAATTTGACTACTTACTTGACTTCACTAGATTCTCACAGTGTTCACGCCAATGTACAGATGCATACAAGCGTGGTTTGACCAGAAAAGAAGCTGCTTTGGGCAAACAACAAATACCGTGGACGGCCGTTGCATGCCCGCCGCACTTGTGAAGGATGTGGGAGGGGTGGGCTTGTGGTAATGTATTTTAGTTGTCTTCGTTTTGATACGGTGTTAGTACCTATCTTACACTAATTCCGCTCGTAAATGCGAAGGCGGCTCAATAGAGGTGATAAAAGGGTATCCAAAAGTAAATTACTCACCTGCCTCAGCGCCTGTTTGGGAAGCTGCGTGTCACGGAATGTCACATGCACGTGATATAGTGAGGTTGTGCATGAGTCCTACCTTACTAACTTGAAGAAGATGGCAAGATATATGTAACCATTGTGACCGTGACTCGTGCAGCGGCTGCCCGCTTCTCCAGGACACCTTGCTGGCTTCTTGCTGGTGAAAGACGACCCACAGGACATCACGATTTGACCCTTACGAATCACAGTATCTCAATCACCGGTTCATATTTATAACAATCAGCTGACCGGGTTAATCACAGACAACTCTCACGACTATACTTTGTCTCTTATCCACACCCTTGGTGAGGGTCGCAGCCATGCCTGAATACGTATACGCTCTGCACGACTTTCTTCCAGAGAACGAAGATGAAGTGACTTTTCATGCTGGAGAGCGGATTGAAGTCATTGAGAAGGATGATATGTATGGAGATGGTTGGTGGCAGGTACGTGTATTGATATTGCATTCATTCAGGCGACTGATGATCATCTTTAACAGGGCCGTAACCTTGCTGGCGGTGTCGGCCTATTTCCCGTCAGCTACACAGCACCGGCACTCTCGACTACAGATACTCCTGACACTACATCAGAACTCCAACCTGTTTCCGAGCCCCCGGGTTTATTAATCGACAATAACAACAACAAATCCATTTTACTTCCTCTACGCGAAGAATCCGAATCCGAATCTGGAGGGTTCGATATCCTGTCTCCCGTCCCAAAGCACCCTACTACTTTTTTTAACGACGGCTACGAGACTGACATACCCCCTGAGGATGCTTCACTTAATCTTGACAATGAAATGATGAAAGCGACGATGACGGACGTCCAAAAAGCCATTGAACAACTTGGACGTGGCGGTGTGGGAGAAGACTCTAGGAGTTTTAGCTTTGCCAGCTCCAGAGATGGAGCGGATACTGAGAGCGACACTGATTTCAACTTGAGTGATTTGGATGGGGTGGATGCAAGTGGGAACGATGGAGAGGACTGGCATAAGAATGCGAGGCATAAATTGGCTGCGAAAGCTAAACGAGCGGTCGAAGAAGCGCAGAAATTGGAGGCGATAATGGCAGATGATGGGAATGCAAGGAGAGCCGTAGCTCCTCCCATCGAGGTAGAATTAAGCGACGAGAGCGACGCAGAGGATGACGCCGATTTTACAAAGTCAAGCAAACTCCAACGCGATCATCCTTACATCCCAGAAGAAGACGAAGAAATAGGTACAGATGGTGAAGCTACCGCCGCCACTAACGATACTCGACATTCGACCATCGAGACCTCATCGACTGTCGAGGCCAATGTCGTCGTTCCCCCGAAAGATGAATCTGATGTTCCTACAGCCACAGCCACTAAACTTTCTTTCTCAACTTTGCAATCCCCGGTTCTAACCGAATCTCCT
Organism: Phlegmacium glaucopus; assembly: GCA_015039465.1. Taxonomy (NCBI): domain Eukaryota; kingdom Fungi; phylum Basidiomycota; class Agaricomycetes; order Agaricales; family Cortinariaceae; genus Phlegmacium; species Phlegmacium glaucopus. Next base: position 666,931 of record MU130382.1, on the reverse strand, counting down.
CCTGAGATGTCGGAGGAAAGGTCGCCTACGCCAGAAAAGAGCGTATATCCAAGTCCTATCTCTCCTCCCACAACGACGGTTCTTCCCGCTATATCAACCATCCAACAAACGCAGAAAAGAAGCAGCACACCCGTACGCGAGATCCCCAATGGATTACCTTCTCCTGCTTCGGTTGGACACAACAACGTCAACTCGAAGCATAGTAGTATAGTTTCGTCTTCGTCGGCACCAGGCATGTTAAATGCCGCCACCACGCAAGTTCAGCAACAGCAACATCCGGTAGCGACCAACGGTATATCTGCATTGGCCACTCCAGCGTCACCGCAAGGACGCAATAAAACCCATCCGACGGAGTGGAGTGTCGAAGAGGTAGTGGATTGGTTGGGGGGTAAAGGATTCGATCAAGACGTATGCGATAAATTCGTTGGTGAGTACATAGCCTTCTTCAACTCTGCCCTTCACAAAAATGACAATCAATTCTTACCCCACTTTTTTCCCTTTCTTACAAACAGAACAAGAAATAACAGGCGATGTTCTACTGGAACTAGACGTCAACCTCCTCAAAAGCGAGATCGGAGTCTTAGCATTTGGCAAACGCATGCGAATCGCAAACGCCATTTCCGAATTACGTCGACCTCCTTCTATCGAATATTCAGATCATCAATTATCGCCTATGCAACTCCATCACTCTAATTCACTCACTCATTCGCAATTCCAGCCTCAATCGCATTCGCATTCGAGGACGCAGAGTCAGAGCCATTCACATCATTCGTTTAACGGGACGATACCTGCTGCTACGGTTGGGCATGCCCATTCGCTTAGTATGCAGAGCTCGTCCGGAGGTCCTGTGTTTGGCAGTCCACAACAATCTGTTCAAGTGCAAGATAGTTTATTCAATAAAAACGATGGTGTGGCGCCAGCGGCGGTTCCTGTGGGCACAGGTAATGGGATTACTGCTGGAATGTCCGCTGCGGTTGGCGTTGGGCTAGGGATTGCATTGCCGCCGACGGATATACCTCCTATCCAGGTAATATTTTTCTGCCTTTTATCAATGTATGCGCTTATCATTTTACTTTTGTGTTTTAAGAAGGGACGTCCGACACAGTTAATGCTATCTCCTAGTGATGGAGCCTTGAAGGATACTGCAGCCAAGACGGTAGCTGCAATTGCACTGAACGGTGATGATGAGGATCGTGGGCATATGAGTGATGTACGTTTCTAATCTCATCATAAAATTATCGTATTTTCCCTGATTACTGACCTCGGCTGTCTATAGGGTGAGCTCGCACTTAACCCTACCAGTATGCGTCGTCGACTCTTTGGTCGGTCGCACGAGTCAGCCATCTCAATCTTAAATTCGTCCTCTCGCTCCAAGGAATCGCCGTTCTCATCCCCAGCTCTCCGAGATAGCCCCGACAAGGAAATCAAAGACAAACATAGCAACAAAAATCTCAAAGAGAAAGATAAAGAAACGAGTAGCACTAAGGATACTGCCGGTCGGCATGCACGATCGAAAAAGAGTATGGATAGCAAGCATTCTGATCGGTTGAGTATCTTTGGAACTACATTTGTTGGTACTTTAGGAAAGCATCGTAAACCTCCTCCTAGGTTCGTCTCACAATTCTTTTGCTTTTTTTTTTCGGATATATGTTTTTTCTCATTTTTGGTTCTTGTTTAGCAGTGACGAAGTTATGAGTGAAAAGCCATCCCTATTCAGTCTTCCAAGATTGCATAGTACAAGCGTACGCAAATCATCGTCGTCAGCTTCTCGACGTCCTTCTACCTCTTCCAATGGATCGATCACTCTTAAAGACGTTGCTGTGATTTACGACGAGAAGCACTCTGCCACGCTACGGAAACGGACCAATTCGAACCCTATTCCCGTTGTAGCAGCTGTTGTCCCCAAATCCAATGACGAAACTGTGAACGGCGTCTCAGGTCCTATCAAGCAGGGGGTGAACATCATGGACCAGATTGGAGAGCCAGACCATACCGGGTGGATGCGCAAGAAAGGGGATAGGTATAACACCTGGAAAGTGCGATATTTCATCCTCAAAGGACCGCATTTGTATTTCATGAGGAATAACAACAGATCGGTGAGTTGCGCTCCTCTAGTCTATTGAAAACTGAATTTCGTCAATTTTCTTTCCTAGGAAACTCGAATCAAGGGATATATTCATATTGTTGGATACAAGGTTACAGTTGATGAAAATGTTGACCCTGGACGATATGGGTTCCGGATTGATCATGATCATGATAAAACACATTACTTCAGCTCTGAGGAAAAGAGTGTTATTCGGGATTGGATGAAGGCTATCATGAAAGCTACGATTCTGAGGGATTATGCCAGTATGTCTTTTTTTGGGTAAATCATATTTAGTTCTAATTTCTGATCTTGAACTAGAACCCGTTGTATCTTCCTGCAATATCCCGACTATCCCTTTAGTTGTTGCTCAAGCTATGAATCCAGCACCTCGTCCTCCCTCGCCTTCTGCTCGTGAAGCGACACAAAGAGCTCTTCGACGGGAAAACACGGAGCAACTATCTACGCGAGACACTCGTATCCTTATGGGTCTCAATGTTGTGGATCTCAAAGACGAACGAACACGATTGGATTCTTTTTTCAGCAATGAGGCTATAGCGAAAAAAGAAGGGATGGCTAATAATCTTTCATCTCCGATGCAGGCCTCTGCACCTCCACGACCATCTAGGCAGCCGGGAAGAATGAACTCGGGACGAGCTGCGGTGTGTTTTGTTAACATTGCTACCTTCGTTTTTCTCATACTTTTTTTGTGGATTAGACGAAGTCATCAGATGATTATTCTCTTATACAATGGGCGAACACTCATCTTCCTCAATCTCTACAAATCACCGACCTAACTGGTCCTTTGTGTAGCGGCCTTGGACTTCTCCGTCTAGCAGAGTCCATCAGAGGCCGACCATCCTCCCCTCCCGTACCTGACTCCGCATTCCCTGCCGATATAAACGATGATAAGCTGGATGGGCTGTTCCGGCTTTTCGACTTTTTGTTGGATCATGACGTGAAAATGGGGAGTGTGAGCATCAACGATGTGCGACTGGGGAAGCGGGATAAGATTATTCAGTTGTTGAAGGCATTGAAGGCTTGGGAAGATAAACGGAACGCGCTTGCTATCAGCATTACCAAAGCTACTGGGCCTGCTGCGTTTATGACTTCGATTGTGGTTTAAAATCGTTGGACAATCAATCTATAAAATCTATTGCATCTTACTTTTTAGTAATCTTTTGTCTATTATATGTATTTTATTGAAATTTCATTCATTTGGTATTGTTTGCACCTTTTTTCAAACCATTTGTCCTATCTTGTCCTATCCACACCATACGCAGTTCGAAGTTCGAACCAGATGGCAACATGTACAAACTACTAGAAAGCACATCATCTGGCGAGCGCCTCAATTCTGAATTGAACGGCGATCATCGTTGACCCTTGCCAAGTTTTATTCAAATATGGCTGCCGACCCTACGGACCCTACCACAGTCCTCCAACCCATTTCACTACCATCAACAGCAAATTTGGTTAATCCAATCGACAGGCCATACTTGACCTTTCCACCGTTCCCAGAAGCTCCTGAAGGTGTTACCATCACACCTTTCAAAGAGTTCATGGAGGGAGGTATCTGCGTAGAGCCTGGCGTCAACGATTTGGAGGTTGACACGCTGGGGATCCCTACTGTGCCTATCAAAACTCGGCACAACACAGATGAGTGCAAAACCAAGACGAAAAGGAAGAGGACCGCAGAAAATTCCAAAGGCAAAAAAGCTCAATCTGTACAAAGGCTTTGGTGGGAGCAGTGGGAGGATACGGAAGTCATACGTTTCTCAACTGGATTCAATCCGTGAGTTGGTTCTCTTTTTTCTTCTGCTTCCTTGTCCATTTCTTGATCGTATCTATCGATCGGGCGCCAAGTTGTTTATCAGTTTTGCTTCCTCCCACACATACTTGATCAACTTACTTATTATTCTGCCAGACATGCTTCGCATTACGAAAGAATTATTGCAGCAGCAGCCGACTTTACCAGCGGCCGCGTTTGGCCCGTCAATTTCGCTTCTGAGACCGGTCCAAAATTTATATGGGCCAAGGTAATCAAATTGCTTTTTCATGATGGGCACTATAATAAATCTCATTACATAACTCCAGTTCCAACGGTACATTGGCGTTCAAGAAGGCGCGACTGTTCCTTCCGTTAGTCAAATCAAAAAAGAGCAACTTGTACTACCTGAAGAAGATGAAGACGAGGACGATTGCTCTGACGATGAGATGGAGTTGGCGGCAATGGAAATCGATCAGGCTGATGGACCGGGAATCATACCAGACCCAGACACGGGCTTGATCGACGTCAAAAAAATTCAAGTTCCAGCCCCTGGCAAGCCGAAGCAATTAACCGAGGAACAGAAACTTAAATCTTTTTTTGATGATCCGGAAAAATCAATCAGGGTCTTCATGACCTCTTATTCCCGATCTATGGGTTATATCTGGTATCAATTTTTCGTACTCGAAATTTTATCAATGACTTAAAAATTAAACAAATCTAGGGCGGATGACAATCTCGACTGTATCCCTCGCGTACTTGGCTTTTTTGTCAACTTTTTGCTTCGAAGCAAGGTTCTTCCTGAGATTGAGCGCGAATTACGCCGTTCTTTGCAAGTCATTACACTCGCGATGACTGAATTGCCCAATACATCGGGTATAGCGAAAGCCTTCCCCGACAAATTCAGCTCGGCTTGTAACGCTTGTTGGGGCCAGAAGGCGGATGGCTATACGACGCTTACTGTAGATGTTCCCGATGAAGAACCTGAGGAACCAGCAAACGAGGAGCCGGAGGCCAAAAGGCAGAAGTGTGATACGGACATGGCTCAAACTTCTGGTCCTGCTGCTACTGAGCCTGAGAAGGAAACGCCTGCTACAACTACCGACACCTGGGCCTCTGGCGGTGATAGCAATTCGGGTGTGAGCTGGGGGCAGGAAATCGAGGTGATCGAGGATAGTCCATGGTCTTTGTTGGAGGTCGACAAGCCTGAGAGCCTCCTCCCACTTCTGGGACCCACTGCTCTTCCGCTCACACACTCGCCCGGAATCGTTGAGCGTTCGATGAGACGGATTGTGTCAATCACTCGTCCTCCTCCGTCTGTTTCTAAATCGCCACCCTTGGCTGACGGCATTTCCGAGCCAAACTCTGCTGCCGTTGAGCTTGAACTTGACCGACGCTTCGCTAAGATTGTACTGGCTCCGATGATTGATTGGGATGGAGGAGAAGCACCCGTTTATACGAAGCCCACCATTCTTGCGACTTCACGAGGACGTGTTGTTGAAAGTGATGCAACGGCTCAACCAACTCTAGCTGAAGGTAGTCCCCGGCCGCACAATCCTGCAAGTGACGAAATAACGTTGCTGATTGACAACACCCCTGTTCATATCGATCGCCTTCGTGAACAGATGGCAATCGGGGGTACTTGGGTTCAATTAGTTCGTCGAGGAGAACCAACTGCCGCAAAGAAGAAGAAAGGTAAATCCAAGCATTCAACTTCCAGCTATTGGTACATCGACGAGTTGGCCATCGTCGTTCCAAGCTTCTGGACTGTGGCCACCGACAATTAAATGTTTTCGTTCAATTTTTTCTTGCCCGGGAAGTTGGAATTCAGAAATTAACGACTTGTACTATGATTTTTTCAAGTTGCTCGACTACCTGTTGCTAGCTCGGATTCGGAGGGTATTGCGTTATCAGTACACCAAAATACAATGAAATACAATTTGCAGAACCTTTTGAGGAGGTGTCGCTTACAAAAAGTCACTAGTCATCATCATCTTACCAGCAACGTCGCTGACAACGAATGATTATCGACAGCCTTGATATGATCCCAACCAGCAATTCGAGAATTGTACTTCATAAAAGTTGGAAATCTATTCACAAAGTTGTGGACTTGAACCAACGAGTGTGAGTTGGGGCAACTGAGGACGTTTTTGAGGAGTTATTACATATGGCGCCGTCGGTTGGGATCGGGCTGGGTAGTAGTGGTTTTACTTTTTATTGTTACTCCTCTGCCCTTGTAGTCTCCCATAGGCAGGCTTCGTAAACTATCGATAATGAGTCGATCTCCCCCATATGGAGTCTGCTCTTATACGCGACCATCAAACCGGTACCAAATTTTGACTGCGGATTGAATTTTACTATTACTGTAGCTGGTGAACTATCGACCTGTTGACAGTTGACAGCTTGATCTTATCTTATCACACTTGCGCTCAATACGCGCTCAGGAGCTGAACTTACAAGAAGCATATGAATTATCAAAATCAAGATCTCTTTGTGGCTGCAGATGCGGAAATGTAGAAGGACATCACAGTTCATCTCAAGTTTCGAGATGGCAATGCCAGGAGTAAGTACAGTGGAATCGCGATGTCATGACCGTTGGTTGTACAGAAGCCTTATATAATCTGATATTCTCTGCTCTGAACTTGCTCTGAACCACTGGGAATGCGCTTGTCAAACGCATGCTGTACGCTTCCTGAGTGAAATTCTGGTCCATGCAAGCACAGCCTAAACGACTGTTACCAATTCTAGTATGTAAGCCACTGAGCCACTCACCATCGCCATCGCCATGCTCGGTTGCATTTGTCTCTCTTTGTTTTCTCCCCTCAAATCTACCATACCTGGTATAAAACAAACAAACGGGCGTCGACCAATCCAACCTATTCCCATTTAAATGGTTCCGGTGGCCCAATCCAAAAGGTCGGCGTCCCAGGATGGCAAATGAGCGCGTGAACTCCCTGTTCGAGTAATTCGAAAAACGGGAGGGAAACCAATCCACCAGTTTTTCAGAATGTTTAAAGGCGCGTGGATTGCGAAAGGTCTGGGTCTTCTCTATCTAGCGATTTCATTTCCCATCCTCAATCTCATCCTGCTCTGAGCATCCCCTCCACTCCCGATTCCACCTATCGCGCCCCCCGGTCTCATACCCACGTATCCCTCTTGATATTCATGCCTGCCGCACGTTCTTCTAAAAAAAGAGCCGACTCTGCCGGCCATGTCTCGGTGCGACCTTGTATTTTAATTGTTACTTTGATTGTGTTTTTCTTATTGTCATAATACAGAATAAAGTTGAACCCTGCGATATCTGTGGCCAGGTAGTTAGCAGGGCCTCAGATATCCCTCGCCATAAGAAGAAGCACGACGCCGCCAAGTGCGTTTGGTTGTTTCCTTCCTCGGTTATTGTGATTGACGCCTATTTTATAGCAAACTCCCCTGCCCTTGGGCAGGCTGTGATTTTAGTACTCTCCAAAAATCCAACCTGAACACTCACTATCGCAGTCAGCAGTGTGTATTTTTCGTCTTCAGTCTTTCACTTCCCTTCACTGACGTATCCTATCAGTTCAAAGGATAGATTATATATCTGCAAAGACGACCCTGCCTCCTGCAGTTTTCAAACTTACGATCCCGCCTCACTTATCCGTCATAGGAAACGTCTACACAACTACATCCCTAACACTTCTATCAGGCAGAAAAGTAACAAGCTCGGCAAGGCCCCTGCCTACCATGGACATAATCCCTCCGTAGAGTCCTCCTCATCGGTGACATCTCCATTCGTGGAGGGGTCATCTTTGGGTTCAAATTCTCCAGTATATACTTCACCATCATCATATACCAACTCTCGCTCTCCTTCCTATTCACCTCCCTATGGAGAAAGCAAATCAACCATTTCCACCTCCACATCTTACACTACTTTCCTGTCCTATGAATCTATCAACTCACCTCAGCACCCGGAGGATAGTCTCCTATTCTCTGGCAGTGCTTACAATCACGCATGGGATCAGTCCCTCCTACCTGAATTGGATTTTTTGGCTGCAATGCCAGAAACGGAACAATACGAATCCCAAGTCCCATACCAGGGCCAACACGAGGAACCTCAACCGAAAGACTCCTCGCTCCCTCTCTTGTTTCCTAAAGTGGAGCCAGGCTTCCCTGGGCACCGAACTGCAGGACGGTTGCGAGGCGCGTGTGGCTTGGATGTCGGTCTGGAACAACCACCGCACCAAGGTTCCTTGCCGGAGGTGAACAACGATAACAGGTTTAGTTCATCAACCAACAACCTGCCAGCCCAGGTTTTCCATGCTCCAGTTGAGCCTGACTATCGCCTGGAGATTTGCTCGCCTGTTAGAATGGGTAGCCCTCAGCTAGATATCGAGTCAGGTTGGGATGTTGGATTTGGTTGTGGCATTGTTGGGAATACAGACTCTACACAGATGACTTCTTCCTCCTGTGACTTCAATTCCTTCCATGTTGATCCTCATCCCTCAGCAGACCCCACAGTCTTCACCTATCCCACAAATGCTCAATTTTACCAAGCCCCTTCGACCCCCATTTCCTATGCCAATGTCGACCCCCAAACTCCCACCAATGCTGGCTTCATCAACTTTCCCTTTTCCGCGCCCTGCGTTGGCTATTATGATTACAATGGCAACTTACATGTTTATCAAACCTCTGCTGGCCTTGATTATTTTGATCAATGTCAGTGGGACTTTGGGTTCGATACTTCTAATATCATTCAAGGACCATATTACGACTGCAATTCTTGATGTCTCATCCTCTTTTCACTTCGCTCTCTTCTTGCACTGCATTTCTCTTTTAAACATTTCATCATTCAAACATGGGACTTTTTTTTTTCTTCTGGAATCAATCATCATACACATTCATCTTCTCCTTGCATAATCATTGACATTATCTGTAACTGGCATCTCCTGTATCATTCAATCTCTCAATACTCTACACATTCTAGAGTTTATCCACTATATCCGTGTCTTCTTTTTTTTGATTGTTGTTGTGGGTTTCCGGTACATGTATTCATCTTCCATATTATATCCTTATCACTATCTCATCCCTGTATTACTATCTCATTTCATCTCTGTATTACTATCTCATTTCATCTCTGTATTACTATCCCACTTCATCTCTGTATTACTATCCCACTTCATCTCCGTATTACTATCTCATCTCATCTCATCTTGCTATTAGACTCAAATAAATTGGCTTTAGATCCTTCCTTGATCACTTGTAAATCTTGACTTGAGTGGGTCACCACGACAACAATGGTACTTAAAACAACTGGGGGTGTAGTTTATATAAAATTGCTCATTGCATTATCAGTACAAAATACAATGAAATACAATTTATAACTGAAAGCAGAGGCTTTTGAAGAAGTCATCATCTTACCAGCACGATCGTTGCTGACAATGAACGATGGAAAATCGCCCCAACCAAAACTCAACCAAAATGTAACCTCTCTTCGCGTCCATGACTTAGAGCCCAATATCAGAAGTTCAAGCACTCGCTCTGGAATGTCTGTTACCTGCTTTCGCTCGTATATGGGTCTCGCTCATAAACTTGGCCAGACAAAAACGATGAATTGGTTGCTGGTACGCGGCATGTATGCAAGTCTGTCTTACTCGACATGGATGGATCCGAGCCTCGAACAGCTTCTAAAGATTCTAAGGGGTCTCATACCAGGTTCTTGGAAAAGCTTGCCTAATGATTGACAACCGTATTCAAGTTCTCCGCGTCGTTTATATTGGTAATTCACGATGTACCAAAACAGTGTTCCGCTGGTCACTTTTACAATCGAGTTGGTGTTACGTATCAGTCCAACGAGTCGTTCAACAAACTCGACCGTTTCTGTCGATGGTCAACTGTCGCTGAAGAGGACCTCCGAGTCATTCGGGCTCAAGAGATTGGCTTCCGCAAAGGCGACGGTGAAGGATTCAAGGAGAATACCCCGGCGAGAAATTCAAATGCTTATACTAAGTCCTTTGGGATATCACACCGGTGCAACATCAGCTGCGTTCAATATGCGATAGACATGGAGCTTTCAGAAGATTATAAGCAATGCGAAGATTAACCGAACCTGGCTGGTATGGTGGGCAGGACGCAGGTATGCTCATCGTGTTATATATTAAACGAAGGCAGAGATCAAGTATTTCAAATCGACACTGCTGACTCTGACCGTATTGTGTTAGGTTCAACCAGGAGGTGCCGCTCCATGATCTCTACAACTGGCAACATCACTGGCAGGGGACCTCGTGGATTAATCGAATATTGATGTGTCATATCGGAATACTATTACTATGTCCTTCTACACGGTCTACTCGGGTTGACTATCTAAGGGGGGATAGGTTATCGACTTCAAGTTGCCGACTTGAGGGGAGGTATTTTTCTTACCTTTATCATTTGAGAAGTACCCCGTTCCATTCGTCGCTCCGTCCGTTTATTATGGCAAATCTAGAACGCGCAGGCTGCAAACATGCGTATCATAATCTCTTTGATTAAAACCTCGAGGACGTTGACTGTCCGTTCCTACCGGCAATGCCTAGCTATAATCATGACCGTCAGATGGTGTGAAATTCGGATCATGACTAGTTCATACCGCCCATATAGCTCAGTCTTGTGGAAACAAAATTTTATAAGCATTGACTCGGATCCTAGACCTTTCAAATTCAAGTTATGCTGTACAAAACCTTTTGCTTCCTGAAGCTGGTATCACAATAGATCTGTGCTAGGTTTAAGGTTTTTTTCAGTTGGTACAGGTCAGTTGATTATGTGAACCTTGTAACAACGACTGCCAGTGCGACAATATCAAGCATTGATTTTGAGCTCAAGTTATGCTGTACAAAACCTTTTGCTTCATGAAGCCGGTATGATAAATCTGTGCCAGGTTGTTCAGTGTTTACTACTATACTTGGGTACAGGTCAGTTAAACTTTGTGAACTTTAGAGCAATGCTGTTGCGAGTCTGTGATCCCGGCCTGCAAATAGGACGCGCAACCTGTAAACGTGTTGATCGAGATTCGGCATCGTCGCCCCAAGACGAACAGGCAAAGGCGTTTCGGCCAAGGATATATATATAACTACTTGCGTAGTCTTTTTTGACTCCTCATCTCTCCTCAGCTTTTGATATAGGATGTCAAGCAATGGCGTAAATCCCCCTGGCGGCGTGACCTTTGCCATCGCAATCCTAGCGCTTCTCAGCGCCGTCGGTTCAATCTTAGGCTTCATAACGTTTTACATCCCATACAACCAGTACGTGGACCTACTAGAACAGATGGATGACATCCATATGGCTTTTATAACTTGCGATTGGCCCTCGGCTGCCTCTGATGAGAAGAGGGTCAGGCTTTGGAAACAGTATAACACGTATGTGGTCGTTTTTTTTTTGCCTTTTTGTTTTCGTCATCATTCTACGTTATGTAGCATCGCTATGAGTATGGAACTATTCCAACACTTGGCGACTTCGTCGTATTACATGTCGGTACTCCATGTACCAACCGCGTGGAAGCTGAGAAAGCTCAGGGGAAAGGCAAGGTCGTTGAGGATCGAGCTCATCGTGAGCCTTCTCATGCCACTCTTATGATACTACTTTTCGTTTCAACAGGTTTCAATCTAGGCTCTCTATGAAATCAAGAGAAGCAAGGAGATCCGGAAGAACTTGGAAAAGTTGCTATCCACAACTTCAATACCGAAGGATGCATCTACTGCTATCGAGGTAGTCATTCATGGCTACACTCAACAGAACAAAACTTTTTCAAGACCATGGTACAGTTGGGGTGTGCCGCCGGAAGTAATTCAAGCGACGAAAGTCAACGATATTGACCGTCTTCCGGTCTAAATCTAGAAGAAAACCGTTATAACCAAACGGTATTACAGGACCCCTCGCCAGTGCTCTTCTCATCTGCTTCCTTGGTCTAAGCAGACGATCCCCCCCCAACTCCCTCTAGATGCTTTTTTATTACTCCACTGGAACTTTGTCTCTGCGGCACACTGATGCCTCATTTGTTTTCCATGTCCATTTGCTTTCTTGTTTTCGGGGATTTTGTTGTTTTGTCCCATCTTATAATTTGTCACCTCCCCCCGTGTTTTGATGCAAACTTGTTGTGCACCTTGCTATGTTTTGAAAATTTGTTGTCGCGCATTGATATGTATATGTTATCAGAGTCCACACCTTGCCGGATTGCAAGGGTGCTACTCCATGTAGAGGGCACCGCTTGGTGCTCTCAGAAGAATGTGTAGTGTATTTATGATGTTTCCCCGTGTAGATAAAAAATATTGCTTTTTTGGAGACACTGTCGCGTTGTGAGGACTCCGGGTTATACAAATACATTATCCGACGAGTAGAGGCGACCAAAATTTCTTCAAGCTTCATCGTATATCCTATCCTCCCTTCATGAAAGGCCTGAAACTCAAACAAGTTGTCTCTTTTTTACATCAAAGTCAGGCATGTGCATGATCATTCCATCATTGTGTTACTACAATTATTAGCATATATCTCATCCTCATGAAATTCACAAGGCATATCCCCAATCGCTATCCCTTCTCCAGGGCTCAACTCCACAACCTGCTCAATATAATGACCACACCATCCTTGCTCTTGGTGCTGCTCCCCTACCTCGCTATCCATTTCTGATTCATCCTCACTCTCACAACTCCCACCTCTCAAACACAAACACTTTTCTAAAACCTTCACACACTCAATCTCTGTTACTTCATCCTTAAAATGCCAATCCCCACAAATGCCATCCCCAAACGCGTGAGGAAAATACGCATCGTCTCCTTCTCTTGATTTGCCTTGGATTTTAGCGGCCCACACATCAGAAAGGGGCGGCGGAGGTGCGTTGGCGGCTGTTTCGGCTAGCATTAGGTGGGCCAGGGCGGTTTGGGGCGTACATCGTTTTGTGGATTCGGGATGCAAAATCTTTTCGAGCAGGTTGAAGATGATTCGGAATTCCCGTTGGTGTCGCTGGTGAGTGTGGGTAGTATTGGCTTGGGCGTTAGTATTGGGTTTTGTTATTGTGTTTTCCATTGTTGCCACGTTTGTCGTTGTTGCCGCACCATCACCAGGCGTAGCAGTAGCGCCTGACCTCCCGTCTCTATGCTTACTATTATGCGGATAAAACCGCATATCAGAGTCTCTGGGCTCCCACACCTTGGGATTAAGCCTTTCAACAAATTCTTGCCAAGTTATCCCTTCGTTTTCCAAAGAAGGGATGTTTGTGGCCAGTGTTCGACCTGGACAATTTTTTGGGATTTAGTACCTACGATAAACAATAAAGAAAAAACCTACTATGTAGTGTAGCTGTTCTCTCCATCTGTCTTCTCCCGATTATAACGGCGATTTCCATTAACCCCTCGATATCATCGTTCGATTGGAAGATGGGAAACTTGCCGGTAAGGAAGAAGAGCAGGATGACGCCTACCGACCAAACATCGATGGCTGATATTCAGATTGTAAATTTAGCTAGTAGTGATGAAAAGGAGTCAAAGAGAGGGCGTACCACCAGTTTGAGCGCCGCATTTGAGTAACACCTCAGGCGCACGAAAACCGCGCGTGCCTGCTCTGTTGGCTTTACTAACAACCCTACGTTGTAAAAAAACACTTTCAGGGTATGTTCATTTATTAGATAGGAACCAGAGAACAAATTCACCTGCGATCATTCTCCGGGTATCCAACTTTATCAGAGGCCTTCGAACTGGTCCCCCTTGCTTCCCTCTGCGCCTTTTTCACTTCCTCAGTCTGAGCCAGAGTTAAAGCTCTATTTTTACCGTGTGGATCCTCGGGACTGGCTGGCGTGTGGTAGCATTGCCCAGCTAGCTGACCTGCTTCCATGCGCTAAAGAATAACAAATTGTTAGACCCTCACAATGCAAAATTCCAGTGATAAAACGTACAGAAGCCAAACCAAAATCACAGAGCGTCCCAATACCTGTGTAAGGATCGTATAAGAAATTTGCCGGTTTGACGTCGCGGTGGATAATTCCCCTGGCGTGTATATCGCGTAAAGCGCGAAAGAGACATCTAAAATAAGATTTGATGCCTTCTAGAGGTAAGGTCTGATAAAATTCCTATACCCATTCTAGTAAGCATGATAGAAAGAGAGAAGAAAGAGGTGCATATAGTCACCCTAAAATCCATATTCCGCTGATATGGTAGCACGACAGCCACTTGGTCTAGATGTCGATAGGCGGTGATGATTTGAGAGGTATGACGGCATCCACGACATGATTGCATGATGGCCAGTTCATTGCGGATACGTTCAGGGCCGCTGGTGGTGTATATGCGTTTAATAGCGACATATACTCGGGTTCTTCCTGAGGCTTCAGAGTAGTCGACTGGTAAATTTGTGGTAGCATTAGAGTCTTGTCCTGTTTCGGCTTCCTTCGCTTTACGCTTACCCTTGCCTTTATCCTTCCCGATTCCTGCCCCTCGTCCGCCTCTGCCTTTATAACCAGGTCCAGCAGACTGATAATATGCAGTGCTCTCTGGGGGATGGTTTCCTTTCCAAGGTTTATTATCCCATTCGTCATATCGGAGATCGATGGCTTTGTAGACACTGGAGAAGGTTCCTGTACCTAGGCGATCAATGACCTCGTAGTTTTCGGCAAGGAAGGGAATGGCTGCATTTAGATGTGCGATTTCTTGTATGATTTCCTCTTGTTCATCTGGGGGTCGTCCAGACAAGGATTCGGTTGGTGATGGGGGCCGTGAGGAAGTAGGAGATGAGGGGAGAGAGGAGAGAGGCGTTAGAGGTGAGGAGAACTGGGAGGAGAGGGGTGAAGAAAATCGGTGTTCCTCTTGCTCGTGTTCCTGTACTCTCATTTCAGTATCTTGGTCGACGAAATGTTGGGAAAGAGCTGTTGTGTATAGACGATTGTAGTCTGCATTGAGGATGTCTGAAGAGCGCGCTTCGAGTGGGTTGGATGAGTGATGGGAGAAAGGTTGCATCAAAGGCCTAATGAGATGTTGACTTGGACGCGTCTGAATCCTAGATCACGTGGGCGTATAATATTAATAAATAATAAAAAGATGACCACCGCAGGACTCGAACCTGCAACCTTTTGGTGCCATTCAGCAATCGAAGCCAAACGCGCTACCATTGCGCTAGGTAGCCATATTATGTGGTCTTGTTTGTCAACTAACAGCACTCTCTTGTTGACAATTTACAAAGCATACCAAGTACGGGTCTGTTAAGTCTGCCGGTGACCGCCACATGAGCCTCCTAATCTCTGTTCTCAAGAGCACTCTCTTTCAACAAATTGCTCCTTTTATCGTTCTATTTGTGATACCAGCTCTTTTTTTCTTTGGAGCGGTCCATCTCCGTCGTATCTACTACAATTTCACCATGGGTATCGAAAGTTGGGGCTTCTCATTGCCTTGGCTCTGGTCATCCTCTCAGACTGGCACATCATCTCCGGTTTCTCATCGAAAGTCCAAGCGGAAGAGTAGTCAAAGTGGTGCTACTGGAAGTCGTTCCAAGTCCAAAGCTCCCAAAACTCGCGCGGAACAGGTCGCTTTAAATGTTGTTAGACACAGCGATGCTTCTGGTATGTCTTCTTCCCCTACTTTTCTTCCTGATATACCGTTAAAAAGGCGGAATGCAAACAGATAAATCTTTGTCATCAGAATCCGAATGGGAAAGTGCACAGTACTATCCTGGTCTCGTTAATATCTCTGGAACATATTGCTTCATGAACTCTACATTACAAGTAACGTCCCTTGTTCTTTATTACTTGTGCTCGTGCTTATTTGAACCCGAAAACGTCACAGGCACTAGCATCTCTCACCTATCTACAGCCACAGATTGACGCAATTCACGCCAAAGCAGAGCACCTAGACGTCCCAACACCAGTCATAGATGCTCTTCACGAGTTGTTCAACGGTATGCTTTACTTATCTTCTACTTCTCTCCCCATTCAGGCATCATACCTTAAAAGATCTCAACACCCCCAAATCTTCTTATCATTCTCTTCGACCACATGCCATCATCAATGCTCTTTCATCTCCCACACCACCGCCTGCAGCCTCATCCGCCTCCTCAAATTATCACCGCCCAATCACATCTACTACCCTGTTCAATTCTCGCGAACACCAAGATGCCCAAGAACTGTTCCAGCTCGTATCAGAATGCATCAAGAACGAAATGGGAGCAGTCGAAAAGGAAGGCTTGAGAGATAGAGGCATCGCTGCCGTTTTAGATTTTGGACATCGAGAGTCAGGGTCAGCATCAAAAAGAATGAATGAGAAAAGTTCATTCCCTGGTGTTACTGGGCTCGAGACAAAGGCGTTGACGTATAAAAACCAAGAAACTAGCAATAGCCTGACCACTAAAAGTGTCTTTGATGGCTTGACTGCGAACAGGAGGAGCTGTGTTACATGTGGGTATACGGAGGCAGTCATGCATTTTGGGTTTGATAATTGGCAGTTAGCGATGCCCAGGTTGGCTGTAAGCAGACCGTTCTCCATGGTTGACTTTATCTGCATCTCATGAACCTTTCTCTAGACTTCTTGTCGCCTAGAGGATTGTTTGGAAGATTACACTCGACTTGAAATTCTGAAAGATTGTGTATGCAGGAAATGTTCAGTTTTGGCTACCCATCGGAGGTTGCTCCAGGATCTGAAGGCTCTAGAGGAGGCATTAGACTTGGTGCCGCAGAGCTCGACTACTACCATTCCCCCACACACCTCGTCTTCAAGCAAGACGAATTCTTCTACTGCGGGTTCGTCATTGTCAGCATCCACCGCGACGGTTTCATCTTCAAAGCCTAAACCGTCCGCATCCAAAAAACGTCGGTACAAAGAGGTCAAACGCATGGAACAGAGTGTACGTACCGCCCTCTCACAGGGTCGAATTGAAGATGAAGACCTGCTGGCTGGCGTCAGACTTGAGAGAGTCGTCAGTCCAGCATCGACAAAACAAGCCATGATTGCCAGAGTAAGCTTCTCTTCAAGTCTTCCCTCCTTTTAACTGAAAATTTCCTTTCAAAACATTTTAGCCCCCTCCTGTGCTTGCTTTACACCTCAACCGATCAGTGCATTATGGACAATTTGCGTCTAAAAATACGATAAAAGTCCATTTCCCCGAAGTCTTAGATTTAACACCGTACACCACATCAGGGAGTTTATCGACCGTGCCTACGAGTGCTATCTCGACGCCTTCACCTCCTCCTTCACTCCAAGCTCCCCCTCCCGCGCCTTCATCCTCCTTTTCCTCATCCTCATCCTATACCGAACATAGATCCCAAAGACGTTCAAAGACCCCTACTCCTGACAACTACCGTTCATCATCATCATCATTTTCACCTAGTCCAGCCCCAGAGACCCAACGGACGATATATAGGTTGACTGCCGTGGTGTGTCATTACGGACAACACTCTTTTGGACATTATATCTGTTACAGGCGAAAACCGAGGATGGGTAAGGATAAGAGGAATTTGGCGGGTGAGGTGCCTGTTTTGGTTGGACCTGAGCGTGGCTATGAAGAAGAGACGGAGGAGGAAGAGAATGATAGCAGGGGCCGGAGCAGAAGCAAAAGCGAGGCCAAGGACATCACGACGAATGGCTTTGCTAATTCGTACTCTGTCTACTCCCATTTCACGCCTCAACCACCACCACCATCATCTTTTCATTGGCAGGACCGTAGCGAAACTCTTTCTGGGAGTGGAAAAGGGTGGTTGAGGATAAGCGATGATTCGGTGGGCGAGTGCGGTATTGAGAGCGTGTTGGCGGAAGGGAGTGGGGTGTTTATGCTGTATTATGAGAGGGCTGTGTGGGGTGGTGGCAGGGTGGATTTAAGAACGAAGGAGGGAGGGAAGATGCCAGTAAATGGAGTTTTGGTCAATCAGATGGGTCGGTTGGATGAGACAGGTGATTTATATGAGGACGGGGACGTGGACGTGGACGTGGACGGCGATGGTGACGGCGATGCGGATAGGTTCAGTATAGGTTCAGAAGAAACTCTCAGGCCTAAAATGAAAGTCGTTGATTTTAACGGGAGTGTTGGATCTTTGGTGAGTGAGGTTGGAGTTGGAATTATGAGGCAGAAGAAGGATGGTGTTCATCATGGTAAAGAGGGCCATGGGTCGAAGGCGAAGTATATGACGAGAGATGGAGAGTCCCCGATGAGTTTGAGCATGAACGCCAATTTATATGCCTCTTCGGTGTCGTTGTCTTCCCCCGCTATGTCGTCGAAGATTTTTGGACCTAGGATTGTGAGGAGCGTTAATGCGAGGAGAGGTCATTCAGTTGGGACGAATGGGTCTGCTATACCAGGATCTGAGATGGTCAATGGTGTGGGTCCATTGATTAATGGGATCACGAAACACGGAGCTGGAGTTGATCAAGAACAGAGGGACGGGTACGATGCTGAAGATGTGACATGCGACATGACCGCTTCTGCACCTTCCATCCTTCAAATTCCAAAATTGACCAACAACTCGTCCTCCTCGATTGCAATCGGTAAAATATCCAGTCAAATGGGTTTAGGATCGAAATCGACAAGAACGATGCAGCATGCTCCTACAACCACAAATCCGGTCGGGATGAAAGTAAAGGCTCCATAACGTTTCCTTCCGCTAAGCTCGCTTCTCCCTCGAGTTCTCTCAACCAATACTGCAAATTAAATACGGATTGTAACCATGTCTTTCAGTCTCTCTTATTTGTTCTTGGTTCGCAAACATCCATCCACACCCAGTTATCCATTTATTCAACCTCACATACCACAACTAACTTTATTTGATCGCATTATAAGATACTCTGTCAAGTTCAACAAACCACCACCTCTCTGCCAGTTGTCATCTACTTCCTTTATATCCCTTGTTGGCATCCATGTCTGCCTCTTACCTCCCTTTTCTGTCCTTGCCTTTTCTTGTATCACTACTACAGCCCACTCTCCATATTCATCTCTATGAACTACTGCTGCTATCCAAACCAATACAAAAAAGCCAATGAACAACCCACCTCTACCTACCTAGGCTACCTATCACAGTTGTTTCAAATACAAAAAGTATATGCACATCTAGATTTCTTTGTTTAATAAAACCAACATCAATACTGAGTACTGAACCACATCACACAAAATGAAGGAATGAAAAATGAGTGGACAGAAATAAACAATGGGCAGGACCCTGAATACCAGATTTGGTGTTTGCCAGCTATGGCACCATCACAGGCCCCTGTATTTCCACAGGTTAAAAGAATGATTCTCATAAATGGGACTCATAATTTGATTGTCATGTAATTGTCTTGGACTATCTACAACTAGATAAAGAACAACTGTTTGAATACTGGAGAAAAGCATATAAAAAACAATGAAATGACATGTACAACATATGTAAAAAAAGAGAAAATTTAAGGAACATGCATGGAAATAATGTGTAACAGAAACACACAGAAAAGGCATTTAAGATTAGAAGAGAAAGAGGAAGGAAAAGAAGAATGCATGTGTATGAAACAATGAAATGAACAAGAAAAGGATAAGGTGACAGCAAAGAATTCATGACAATTCCTGGGCAATAATTTATTGCTATTGTACTCAGTCTTTTCCTATTTTATTCTTTATATTCATGACTTCAAGCTTCAACTGCTCTGCCTCATTCCACCTTCCTTGATTATGGTATGTGCTTGCTAGATTTCCCATGCTTGTGAGGGTGTCTGGATGTTCTGCACCAAGGAGCTTCTTCCTCATATCCATTACTTGAACACCCAACTGCTCTGCCTCATCCCACTTCCCTTGACAATCATATGTGATTGCTAATTTCCCCATGCTTGTGAGGGTGTCTGGATGTTCTGCACCAAGGAGCTTCTTCCTCATGTCCATGACTTGAACACCCAACTGCTCTGCCTCCTCCCACCTTCTCTGATCATGGTATATAATGGCTAAATTCCCCATGCTTTTGAGGGTGTCTGGATGTTCTGCACCACACAGCTTCTTGCTCATGTCCATGATTTGAACTGCCAGCTGCTCTGCCTCATTCCACCTCCCCTGATCATGGTATGTGATTGCTAGATTCCTTATGCTTGTGAGTGTGGATGGATGTTCTGCACCAAGCAGCTTCTTCTTCATGTCCACAACTTGAACCCCTAACTGCTCTGCCTCATTCCACCTTCCTTGATTATGATATGTATCTGCTAGATTTCCCATACTTATGAGGGTGGATGGATGTTCTGAACCAAGCAACTTGCTCATGTCCATGACTTGAACACCCAACTGCTCTGCCTCATTCCACCTTCCCTGATTACAATATGTATTTGCTAGATGTCCCATGCTTGTGAGGGTGAATGGATGTTCTGCACCAAGCACCTTCTTTCTCATGTCCATGACTTGAACCTTCAGCTGCTCTGCCTCATTCCACCTCCCCTGATCATGGTATGTGATTGCTAAATTCCCCATGCTTGTGAGGGTGTCTGGATGTTCTGCACCAAGCACCTTCTTTCTCATGTCCATGACTTGAACCTCCAGCTGCTCTGCCTCATTCCACCTCCCCTGATCACGGTATGTGATTGCTAGATTCCCCATGCTTTTGAGGGTGTCTGGATGTTCTGCACCAAGCACCTTCTTTCTCATGTCCATGACTTGAACCCCCAGCTGCTCTGCCTCATTCCACCTCCCCTGATAATGGTATGTCATTGCTAAATTCCCCATGCTTGTGAGGGTGTGTGGACGTTCTGCACCAAGCACCTTCTTTCTTGTGTCCATGACTTGAACCTCCAGCTGCTCTGCCTCATTCCAACTCCCCTGATCATGATATGTACTTGTTAATTTCTTCATCTTTGTAAGGATGGATGGGTATTTTGCACCAAGCAACTTCCTCCTCATGCCTATCACTTGAAGGTACAGCTGTTCTGCATTCTTCCAGTCTCCATTCCTTTCCATTACCAATGCAAACTTGTTACATTTATCATCATAGTATTGCTTGATAAGTCCCATCTGGCTTCCATATAACTCATTTGCTTTGACATGTGCATAAATTAACTGCCACAATGCATAATCCTGACTTTCAACTCTCCATGGAATTGCACAGGATAAGATGATACTTCCCATCTGATACATTCTTTGCTGCTCATATTTTGACATTCGCTCCCTAGTCCAGCAGTGCATTAGAGGATGAACAGACAACATATCAGATGATTCTCCTCTTCTTATCAAGGAGAAGGAGAGAAGTACAGCAATCCCTTGTCCAAAGATGAAGTCATCCCAGTGGCCATCATTGTCTAAGCCAAGAAGGGTGCGATCCAGCAATGTGATTGCTTGAGGTAGCTTTTTAATTACCCTTCTATTAACATCTTTCCTAGACTGCTCAGCTGCAGATTGGAATATCTTTTTAGAAATATTACTATGATGATAGAAAGCACATATTTGAAGAATCAGGATGGCAGCATGGGCAGCCTGTGCATTTCCACTGGTGGATTGTCCACCAGCTCTTTTTTCTATTTCTTTAAAAGATAGATCCCAAGTCCCATACACAGTCTTATCATAATCTGATGCTCCTTTGAATGTAGCATCTGACATAAGAGTCCAACGATGCAAGGAGAATTGTTTCAGATAGTTATTAATGTCACAATTCCCAGCTTGGATATAAGCACCAGCATGATCAACAGCAAGAGGAATGTGCCCAAGCTCAGTCACAATATTTTTAGCAGCTTGTAGGTGCTCAGGTAGTGGATCTAACCAACTAGCCTTGAGAAGAAGAGTTATAGCATCCATCTCTTCCATCTCTTTGATCTCAATTGTGTTCTCAAATGATATGATCCTACTTCCCATAGATGGGTTTCGGCTAGTAATCAGAATATTACCTCTGTTACCTGGAGGAATGAAATTAGCCACCACCTCTGGAGGCAGATCATCAGCATTATCAAACACTATCAACCAGTCCTCTTGAATGCAAGATATCCACTGGAGGGCAGACCCAGCTGAGCCATCCACACCACACATTTGTGCAGCAGGAATGCTGGATATGCCCTTGAGAAACATTGTAATGCTCTCATGAGAGGAGGCATCAACCCAGAAGATATGTGAAAAACTAGAAAGAGATAAATCCATAGTGTTGTGAATGCAATTTAAAAACACATACCTGTCAGACATTTCTTCTATGAACTTGAGACAGATCTGGGTCTTACCAATCCCTCCCATTCCCCAGAGAAGACAAGAGCGCCTTGACATCAGCTGACTATCAGTACGATGAACAAAAATCTTCCCAAGTTTCTCAAGTACATCTCTCCGTCCAGTAAAGATTGGGCTGGAGTTTGGTTTTTGGGTTACACAGATTTTCATGTGCCCATTGCCAGTCTTGGCAGGGAGCATATTAACATTATGGTTCTGGCACGTAAGTTATTGCTAAATCATTTACACAGCATATGGAAAGACATACGAAAGTGCCACCAGTGATGAATAAATTCTGGACATTCGGAAACAAACCCGAGCCAGAATGCTGAGTTTGTTAATCATCAGGAATAGCCGAGAACAGTGGGTGTAAGCAACTCACCGAGGGATGCTCTGATTCTGTGGACCCCAAGTTGGCTTGCATTATGGCATCAGGCGAGGAGGAAGATTTGAAACCTTCTTCAAGCTGGGTTACAGGAGCAAGATCATTGATCGCCACAGTGGAAACCGAAGCGGAGGCTTGGCGTTCATGGGCGCGCTGACCGACGATGATGATTACCTATAGGTGTGAGGAGCTAAGCTGAAGACTCACACTAATGCCAGCAGCTTGAATGCTTACGGGAGCAAGATCATTGGTCGACAAAGTAGAAACCGGCGTGGAGACTCGGAGTTGATGGGCAGTCTGATTGATGACCATGATTATGCCACAATTATCGATGCGATGGGCCAAATCGAACACTCACAGTAGTGCCAGAAGCTTGAATGACTGGAGTGCCTGCAGTCGCAGCACCAGCGGGACTGGATAGCATGGGATTAGCGGCGCTTGTCACGATCATGGATGTTGAAGTTGTGGGCTCGGGGCTTGAACCAAATGCACCAGTCAGAGAAAGATATTTTAATTTCTTGGACTTGCCAAATTTCTTCAAAAAGCGCTTCATATCGTTGAACAGTGAGTGAGGTGAGGTGCTCGATGCACAGGATGAAGGTGGGTGACAAGATAGAATAAGAGGTGATAAGAGGCGAAGAAAGAAGCGCTCGATTACATAATTCACGTTCTTTCGTACAGCCTTTACAAGTTTTACTCGGTTGTGAGAGGAGCATCGTTGCACTGCCGGACAGGAGCCACTCGTTCGAAAGTTTCTCCATCCTATCCATCCTTCTTGTATGGACTGGTAATGGAGCTGATGAAGGTACCTTGTACTCAAGAGTCGAGATAGATAAGTTACGGAAAGGATTGTCCTGTATTGATCAGGTTGCGTACGTGCTGCTAGTGAGGTTCCAATTCGCGTGAAAGGTTAGTCCACTTTATGATCTTAATCGCTTGAACTTACTCTCTACCCAAGTGCATTGTCCCTCATCCTGTAACGGCGTGGTCGGCTTCAAGAGGCATTTTCAACTGGCCTGTTGGATCCAAGCTTCAGGTTAGGTATTCTCGTCCTCTGTTTTCCTCGTGCAGTCAGAGGTGACGACACAGGCCTCGGAATCAAGTCATTGAGGTTGCGGTCAAAGGCTCGTTTAAAATCTAACAATTAAATCGCTCACCTTTACATAGTCATCGTCATCAGTTTTCATACTGGCTTTATGGTGGATGGCTCAGCACACTCAGACATCGGGGGCTACGAGATCTAGACCAAACTACCGATTCTCTTCTTTGGCCTCTCGTTGGCGTTGGCTTTGTTTCTGGTGTTGACATCGAGCGGGCGAGAGTTTCATGTGCTAGCATGATGATCTCACCATTCACGGAAAGTACGACTACTGCTACGGAAATGTTTTTTCCGTTTACCTCTGGTTCGTTCGTATCATGATACCCTGCATCTCCAACACCAAAAAGGAAACGTAGTTAGTAAACTCAGACAGCCAAAAGTCGTCTATACAGCCTGCAGATAAACAACATGTTGATTTCAGGCCGTAGGTACTTACTGCGTCTACTAGTTTGAAATATGATTTTCAGCAAAAGCATCCTCAAACAACTAATCAAATTTTATGTAGACAGAAATTGTCGTAGGTATGAGCCGAGCGAGTGAATTCACTTCCTCCTATTTAAATATAATCAATATTTGGCTTGGCCACAACCTATGTATTTATTTACAGCCGACTGGTAGAAAGAGGTAGAAAGCCGTTTTGAACAGTATATGAAATTTATTTCACCGGAATTGACCGTGGATAAAAATTTCAAAAACGCCCGTACATGACATTTAGCTTAGCTATGGCATCTATGTTATGAACTCCGGATAAATACAGATGTGTATGAAGAATAAAAGAGGGAGGCAAAAAGGAAAAGAAGATGACTCCATGCCAGTAATAAATATTGAACAATAAGGTCGTGTTTCTCAGGGTAGAAGCCCCAAGAAGATTCGGGAAACTGGATTTCATGATTTTGTTTGGGTCCTTTCGTTGTCCCCGATTGTGAATGATGGCAGTCCATGTTATGAGCAACAACAAGTTGTACTGACAAGACTACCAGTAAACACGGCGTTCAATAGTGCGACGGCGGTCGAGGGCAGGTCTACCGTAGGCGATAGTGCGCCTGACACGGGTTACAGTCGGGTACCTTTAGTAGAAAAGATTAGCTGATGGTCATAATCAACGGATTTTGGGAGGGGACAAGGGAGGTTTGACGGCAAGTATTGCGTTCAGCGGGTGAACTCGAGTAACGTTTGTGGGAAGACGAGAAGGACGAAGGATGTGAATGATGCAACACCTTACCATGCATGGAACAACTCTGAATCAAGCTGGACTTCGATGATTTGTCGGCCCTATATGAGAAATAATTTAGTCAGGTTTAGGAAAAGACTGTAAGGGCGTGGTGAAGAAAGGAAATGGACGTACAGCGTAATCGAAATGCGAACCAACGACTAGTCCTTCTTGTCTTCCTTTGGTTCCATGTCGAACGGCGACAATGTCTCCTGGCTGTCAACGAGGGCATAGTCATGGACAAGCACGGTACCAAACAGGTCGGGAACGAGAAGTAAATTGCACGAATGAGTGAACAATATAATGGCAGTAGCGTATTATGACGATACTCACGGTGATGTATTCCTCGTTAGAAATCTCGGACATGGTGGGTTATGAAGAATGAAAAACTGAAAAGCAGCGGCTTTTATGGGACAAGATTAGATGAGACCACCCATTTTGCGGCCAGCGAAAGGTGAGGCATGCCACGAGGCGTCGGACGCAAATTAATTAATAATTTAAATTTCACTCATGACCGGCTATGTTGACCGAACAAAAAGAGAGAGAAAGAAGTATTGTCCTTGTCTTGGTTACTCATCAACATTATGGATATGTCGATATCAAAGTACAAGGACACAGGGGTTCATAAACTAGCTACTTGGAATCAGGTCACCCTCGAACTCTATTGAGCATCATGGCTTGAGCATCACGTCGTCTTGTCGGGCATGCAGCGCAGCCACGAGGACGTAAAACAACAGAACACCCTCGTGCACTTCTCGAGGCGCTCTGGGCAGTGCGCATCCAGTACAATCAAGTTGTATCTGGATGAGGGATTGTGGATTTGTAGATTGCTCTAAGGCTGTGTCGGCGTGCCAATAAGTAATACTCGAGTTCAAGCATGCCTGTAGCCTGACCCATCAAGATCCGGACGTCTGGTAGGATATAAAATCGTACAAGCGATGCATGATCTAGATGGGTGGTTGCTAAGTGGTTGAATTCCGAAATCCGGAAGTGAAGGGATGAGGGCAACTTGAACCGACCGAACCACAGGATTGTCTTGTTAAATAAAGACACGTCCACAGTGTACCCATGGCCTACGAAAACCAACTTCTGAATAGACTACGAAGCCAGTGTAGGAAAGACAGTTTCTCCCCAGGGTCTGTGTGGGCAGCCCTTGAACCAATGATTGGACCCCTGCCTGGACCTTGGCTGGTAGAGCCACCAAGAAATCCTGGTTCTTGGGCACGTTCAGCGATGGCACGCAGAATATCCTTCGCGCAGTCGTCGTCGTAGAGCCTCTGGATCTCCATTTCACGTGTGTAGTATGCACGGCGAACAGCGTAAGGTGCGACACCGTTATACTTGCGTACATGAGAGTTGAGTTCGGCGATAGCAGTCTCGTGGTAGGCTTTCTCTCGTTTTACCCACTCGGGGTCTCGGAAAACTTTGATATCATTTAGAGTGAGATTGTGGAGGATGTCTGCAGGGTGTTCCATACTTAGGCATCGGATTGCTCTTCGGATCCAGGACTGTCGTAAGAGTTCTCTGAAAGTGCTTAGTGCTGAGTCAAGCTCTAGATATCAATACGACGGAGGTATCAGAAGTTTTAATTGTTGAAGTATGACTGTTCATACTTACCCCCTTGAACTTCAACCCATGGAGGAGCAGCGCCATTTCGCTGAACGATCCGATTCATCAGGAATTCCTCTCGAGTTATGAAAGGATTGCGTTCATCCATTGATTGAACCAGGGGCTGACCTCTTCCCTTGATAGAATTAAATAGTCCGGCCTTTCGAGCTTTCTGGCATGGGGTGTGTGTGAGCATTAGGAAAAATGAAGAAAGGATTGAGGCTTAGCGAGTCTCACCTCGATCTTATCCTCTATCAAAGCTGCCCATCCTTTGACACTGACGGGATTTGGGCGCCGGATAGGCCCACGGGCTTCTTTGATACCCAAACGATAGTCCAGGGTTGATTCTTTTGCTCGTGTTAATCTTCCAGCTTGTTGCGTTCGTTTCTGGTTCTCTTTTTCCAATTTCCGTGCCCGTTCATCTATAGGAAGAGCACTTGGCGGTCGAGCAGATATAGGAGGAGGAATATGAGCCAATTTGATAGATGAAAGATGATGAGAAGGGGCCTTGAATTGTGTTTGCCATGGTTGATGACCTGGGATCGAAGGCAACAGAGGTTCGTTAGCCCAAGACCCCGTAGAAGGTTTCAGAGGAACAAGAGCGATAGTATTCGTCAGTGATACCTGCGGAGGAGCTCGTTTCAATTTCTGATCAGCAGATTGGATAGAACCTGTCCGAAGGGGCTTGTACTTGTCTACCAACATACGTAGCACCGAATCCTGAATACTTTCATCGCCAGTCCAGTTTTCGTGCTGCCTTTCTAGGAAGGGCAATTGACTCGATTTAGAGTTTGCCTCGACATATTGCTCTGACTCTGCTTCTTCCCGCTGTGCATCGGCGAAAAGTTTTGCACTGGCGCTGTGTGCAGAGTCTGCAGAAGAAGCTTTGGAGGTGTAACTTGCTCGTGGTTGATAGTCTGAGCAGCGGCGGCAGTTGATCAGAGATCGTCTGGGAACTGAAAGCTGCCAGAGTGAGTTGAGTGGGCGCATGTGTAATGTTAAAGAAACATTCATTGATTGATGACTTCAACTGATCATGTGACGATTGACTATCTCGCTCTGAACAAGGTCCATCTAGGAAGTACTACTTAGTGCCAGAATACGGCAAATCGATATCAAAGTTAAAGGTATTCCAAGTCCACGCGGAAAATCACGGTCGAGGCCATCCAGTGCATGCTAGGCCGTTTCTGTGCGCCTTTGTTTGTAGCGTTTGTGTTCAGATCACGAAATTCAACTTCAAATCTAACTCACAAGTGGCCGACACATTCAGAAATGATATCGTGATCAGGCATCAATTGTAAGGACGAGTACTGGTACTGCAAGGGCCGTTCCAGCATCGAAAGCTTCTTGGTTTCATCTTGCATTCATCTGCGCACGCATCCCATAGACGCGTCCGCTGACAAACTTGGATCCACAGTGGGTTCAAATGCAAGTATGCAAACAAAAATTAAACGCTCACCCCGACTAAAATTTTGAGTCGCACATCTGCCTGCATCCGGCTAACAGAGTTCCACACCTATGTCGGAATGATGCTACGCTAGGAACAAGTGAGTAAAGTTTAGTCAAAGGAAAGGTTACAGAGTGTGGTTTGGACGTTTACAAGAATGCCACGTTTAGGGAAGTCGTTTGTCGCCCTGGAAAGAGGATCCTCCACATCCATGGCCCATTTACTCATTGCTCCGACGATAACCAAACGAAGAAGAAACCACTACATCGATTGAAGGATGTTGGAATAGGGCCAAACATTCAATGGCTGTTTTCCATAAATGCCTTCCATAAGTCTTGAATTTGAATGTTACAGTCAGCCTTGGGCAGAAAACGAAGTATAATTCTTACATCAATTAACTCGAACGTATATTCGTGCATTTCGGCTTTACATTGTTGCGTGCATAGTGAGGCGTGTATGATTTCCGTCGAATAGAATGGTTGGCATGATCCAGTGTGGTTATTCAAGATAAACGAATTATTTGAACCTGAAAAAAACGCATATATTCATTCACGCAGGATCGTTGTCGTTGCTGTGGACGGTAAAACAGGGTTAGTTTTGGCTGGATCTGAGGTATAGAGGTGACGTACATCAATAGACTCTGCTCTTATCGAATTTGTGCGGAGGACAGGACTTGGACAGGACCGTAAACGCGAGTGACAAGAGCTTCTCGTCCAAACAATGAATTATTTGTGGTCACTCGCGTTTGAAGCGTCTACCTATCCTTCTCCATCGCCTATTACAACTGTCTCTCACGTTTGATGCAGTAACAGTCGCTCATCCTTTGACAACTTTGTTCGCCTCCTGACTCATTCCTGTTCGACAGATTTAGCTCTCTATTTCTTGCATCTCCCCCGTCTACCTCCCATTTATAAGGGATGTCGGTCCTATTTGAAACATCCCTTGGGGATATTGTCATCGACCTCGAGGTAGAGTCCTGCCCTAAAACTTGCGAGAACTTCTTGAAGTTATGTAAAGCGTACTATTACAACTTGAACGCCTTCTTCAATGGTTGGTCTCATTTTGTCCCGACAATTTTTGCCAGAATTTTCAACCTTTTATATATACAGTATCAAAAGATTTTCTGGCCCAAGCCGGAGATCCCACTGCGACTGGCACAGGTGGTCAATCTATTTGGTCATCTATCGCCAACGATTCTTCCGACCCTTCTTCACGCTACTTCCCACCCGAGATCCTACCAACATTGAAGCATAAACACAAAGGCACGGTATCCATGGCCGTTGCACCTGCATTAGAGAACCACAAAGGTGGTTGTGGAAGTCAGTTCTTCATCACACTTGGCGACAATATCGATTACCTGGACGGCAAGCACGCAGTGTTCGGACATGTGGTCGAAGGACTGGAGACGTTGGATAAGTTGAATGAAGTCTTCGTGGATCAAGATGGACGGCCGTTCAAGGATGTACGAATAAGGCATGTCGTCATACTTGGTACCTTTCTTTTGTTTCCGCTCGCTTTACGAAGACTCAACTCGCTCTAGATGATCCATTTCCCGATCCGCCGGGCTTTTCTAAATCCCCATCGTCGCCCACGCGCCCACCGGACAACTCGACACGGATTGCCGAGGATGAAGATCCTCTCGCCACTCTTCCGGAGGAAGAGGAGGAACGCATTCGACGGGAAAAGGCAGCAGCAGCATCTGCTCTCACCCTTGAGATGGTTGGCGATCTTCCATTCGCCAACGTTCGACCCCCAGAGAACGTGTTGTTTGTTTGCAAACTTAATCCTGTAACAAGAGATGAAGATTTAGAACTAATCTTTTCACGGTTTGGTCTCATCATGAGCTGTCAAGTGATTAGAGACAAACGGACTGGCGATTCTCTCCAGTATGCCTTCATTGAATACGATAAACGAGAAGATGCTGAACAGGTAAAACATGGTCCACTTTTTCTTCAGTTATCACCACTCACTCAAAGGTTTAGGCATACTTTAAAATGCAAAATGTGTTGGTTGACGATCGACGTATTTGGGTTGATTTGTAAGCACAGCATTTTCACTCTGACAGAACCTAACTTAGCCTCCTTCTAGCTCGCAGTCCGTAGCTCGACTCAATAATTCATGGTCAAATAACATCACCCGAGGTCCGAAACGAGTCACAGACAAGAGCCGATCTGGTTTTGCGGGCCGTGACGACCTGGAAATGACACGTCGATACCGGGATGAGAGCCAATCCACTAGACCCCATTCAAATGCTTATGGCATGGTATTTGATGTACCATCTGATCGCGAATCCGAGCGCCGTCGTAAACGAAGCCGCAGTCGGGACCAGGACTATTCACGAGAACGTCGTAGGAAACGCTCAAAATCTCCGCTACCATCGAGGCATAAGGACTCGGCGAGAGATAGGGATTACGATCGTGAAAGGAGCAGGAGCAGAGAGAGACGCTCTGGTCGAGACGGGAGATAGTAATTGTGCTTGTTTTTTTATGTTTGCAATGCTGTGAGCTCCATTTTAAAGTTCGTGTGCCGCCGAAAGTTAGATTCGTTCCTAGTGCTTTGCCAACTGATAGATCTGAATATATTTCCTTGTGGTTACGAGGCGTCAACCACTGCCTTCCGCTCCTTATAACACGGTCACTGACATTGGGCGTTGTTTATAGTTTACCCTCCCTTTTTTTTCACCCATGTCTTCCCCAGATTACCGCTTCGACTCTGAAGACGCCGATGTCATCCTACAAACAACTGACGAAGGTTTTACCAATGAATTTTGTGTTCATCGCTGCATTCTCGCTGCGGCGTCCCCTTTCTTCCACGACATGTTCACTCTTCCTCAAGGCGATATAACCCCTGCTGACGAACGGCCGATCATCCCTGTCTCCGAATCGAGCAATGTGCTAGACACCTTGTTGCGATTGGTTTACCCCATACCTGACCCCGCCATAAGTTCCTTTGAGGCACTCACTCCCGTTCTCGGCGCGGCGATCAAGTACGACTTCATGACTGTCGTCCACTCCCTTCGAAAACTTCTCATTTCACCACACTTCTTACAAATATCTCCAATCCGCGTATACGCCTTGGCTTGCCGCTATGATCTTGAAGAAGAGATGAACATCGCTTCGCGATATACGCTGAGCATGAACTTTCTCGACGCATCTACCATTGAAGACTTGAAATCCGTCACGGGATACTCCTATCACCTACTCCTCAACTTCCATCGTCAGCGGTCAAGGGCCGCCCAGAACCTCATCCAGATTCCCGAGAACATCAAATGCATGCAATGTAACGGGAATGTGTACACGTTTGATGGTTCTCCTAAATGGTGGTTCGAATTTGAGAAGGCAGCAAAGGCGGAACTGGCTGTGAGACCGACGACGGATGTGATTTTTGGGATGGATTTTTTGTTCAGGGCGGCGAGGGCGGCGGATTGCCCTCGATGTCCCGAGAGTGTTTTAGATTCGTGGAAATTTTTGCGCGATTTGAAAGGAAGCATTGACGCCCTTCCGGCTACAATATAGAGGTCCAACTTTCGTTATTCGATTTATTTAATAATTTATATCGTAATCTAAATCCCGTATATACCCCTGATAAGATTAGTAGTAGTAATCATTATTCTATTTACCATTCATTGACCTTGCAAGGAGCTTGAGCATATTGTCTTCTACCTCAGGAAGGATAAATCAAAAGCTTCAAGATCCTGCCGAAAAGCTTGAGCTTCTGATTCTCACCGATTATCGGATAAATAACTCACGGTTGGTCTGCCAATACGCACCATCATCCAAAGCATAGATACTATGGCCACACCTCAGCTAGCCAACTTCAAGGTTCCAGCCATCGACAATGAGCCGATGGTGAGTGCATCCTCGTATACCAAAGCTCTCTCATGATGCGATCGGGCATGTAGAAATCTTATGCACCAGGTTCTGCAGAACGCTCTGCATTGGCTGCGACTATCGCCCAAATGGAACAGGAACTCCCATTCGAAGTGCCTTGCATCGTAAACGGCATACAGGTGTGCATATTCTTATAATCCTTATCTGCTACTAACTCCTTTCGATATCCTCCTCATTAGATCAAGACTGGCAAAATCGCGAAACAACCCCTGCCCCATGACCACGCACGTCACCTCTGCATCTATCACGAAGCTGATGAAGCTACTGTCGCCAAAGCCATCGATGGTGCACTCGCCGCAAAGGAAAAATGGGAAAGCTTGCCATGGAATGATCGTGCTGCTATTTTCTTGAAAGCTGCAGATCTTGTCAGTGGGAAATATAGATACAAGCTTATCGCTGCTACTATTTTGGGACAAGGAAAAAATGTATGGCAAGCTGAGATAGATGCTGCAGCAGAGGTATGGTCTGAGAGTTTTTTTTGGGTAGATCATGGGCTAACCAACCTGGGGAACATGGGTTAGTTGACAGATTTTTTCCGGTTTGGTGTCAAGTTCGTGGAAGAACTTTATGCCCAACAACCTACCAAAAATAGCGCTGGAGCATGGAAGTAAGGTTATTTTTTCTTGATGGAAGTCGATCAGATATCTAATCATGTTTCAGTCGTGTTGAATATCGTGCTTTGGAAGGATTTGTTCTCGCTGTATCGCCTTTCAATTTCACTGCCATTGGCGGCAACCTACCTGGCAGTATGTCTTTTTTTTTCTGCGTTGGCCGATGCTTAAAGCTAAAGCTATGATTTTTATTAGCCCCGGCCCTTGTAGGCAATGTCGTTGTCTGGAAACCATCCCCTGCAGCCACTTACTCGAACTACCTTGTTCATCAAATATTTACGGAAGCAGGAGTTCCACCTGGTGTCATACAATTTGTTCCTGGACCCCCTCCTGAGGTTGTAGCTCAAGCTATCAACCATCCAAGCTTCGCTGCACTCCATTTCACAGGAAGTACCTTTATATTCAAAAAATTGTGGAAAGATATCGCAACGAATCTCGACAAGTATCGAGGTTACCCCAGGATTGTAGGTGAGACGGGTGGAAAGAACTTTCATGTTATCCACCAATCGGCGGAGATCAAGAATGCTGTGATACAGAGCGTGCGTGGCGCTTTTGAATATCAAGGTTAAAAAATCTAGTCCGGATGCAATTCTTTTTTTTTGGATCTGATTTCCTGGAGACTAGGCCAGAAATGTTCTGCACTTTCGCGTCTCTACGTCTCCTCGTCCGTGTGGAATGGAGGTTTCAAGGATCAATTTTTAGCTGAGATTGCCAAGATCAAAGTAGGACCTCATCATGACTGGAGTAATTTCATGGGACCTGTGATGTAAACGTCCTCTCAGCCTCGATCTTACATATGGTTTACTCATAAAATTAAATTACAGTGGTCGACCTGCGTTCGACAAAATCTTGAGCTACATCAAAAAGGCTAAAGATGCTGGCGGTGAGATCCTTATTGGGGGATCAGGTACGTTGTTGCACCAACCTCACCAGTCCTTTCGCAGCTGATCGCCGTCGGTGTTAATTCAGGGGACGACTCCAAAGGATACTTCATCCAGCCTACTGTCATACTCACTCAAGATGCCAAGTCTATTACACTTGTTGACGAAATCTTTGGTCCCGTCGTCACTGTTCGTCCCAAAAACTGATCCCCGTCAGAACTTAAAACAACTCATCATTTGATTATTAGGTATTCGTATTTGAAGACCAAGACTATGAAAAAACGCTTGACTTGATCGACAACACCACCGAGTATGCTCTTACAGGGGCCATGTCAGTTTTTTCCCTCCCTTTACGTTTTTCATTCTTGTTGAATCAAACATTTGATAGCTTCGCTGCGGACCGTCATGCACTCTTGACAGCAACCAACAGATTGCGTAACGCGGCGGGCAATGTATACTACAACGAAAAATGTACTGGTGCCGTAGTCGGACAACAACCTTTTGGTGGTGCACGCGCGAGTGGGACCAACGATAAAGCTGGGAGCGTCAGCATTTTTTACCGATTTGTTAGCGCTCGAAGTATCAAGGAAAACTTTATTGGGTTGGAGGATTTCCAGTACCCGTCCAATCTCGTTTAGAAAGTGGACCCTTGGTATACTTTTTTTTCAATCCTGGGGAGGGGGGGCGTTACTTGATAAAAAAACAAAAACAACATTCCTTCCAAGTTTCCATCCACCGCACGCTTTCTCTAGGGCTTCAACATTCTCCTCGAAATGTAAAATAAAAACCAACTAAAGTATTTATATCTCAATATCAAAAGCTTTTCGCTCCTCTGCCGTCCACGAAAACACCAGGAGGGGATGCGCCTCCGTATTGAACACCCATTTATCCAATGTGGTCGACTTAGTACCATCGATGAGAAGGCATAGATATTTTAATGTTTCAGCTCGGAACCAACTAACAAAGAAGAAAAAAAGTTAACACAAAGGGTTTTTCATGGTAATAAGGGAGATTAAACGTGGACAATTTACCTTGGCATGTCCTCCATTAATACTTGCATAGCCATATTCTGCACGTGTATATTTTTCGATAGCTTGAAAAATGGCATAACCATATTCTCTCTATTTAACATCTCTCCACATAATGAAAATACTCTCAACAGTCTGTCAAAAAAGGGGGGGGGAAACATCAGCAACCGAGAAGAAGAGGGCGATAAAAAAAAGTTTTTTTTATTACCTCGGGTCTGTTGGCCATGATGAATGGTTTTGTTTTCCAGCGTCTTTCTCAGACACTGGTTCTCCCATTCCAGGTGGAACGTCACCTTATCTTCTTGCCGACTCTCATTCGTCAACCACTTCCATCCACCGTCCTTCTCTCCTTTGGCATCGTCATCTGATCAGGACCTAAACCCATCTTCTGATCCGCATACGAAACAGCACAGGTATACGCAAGACCATGGGCAGCCCATTTATGGGTTTGGGACAGAGCTCAGTATCAGGGAGTGTCAATGCTCCTGAAGCGAGTACTCCAGGGAGGTAACATGAGATGTTCGAGACGGTGGTCGAGTGAACCTCGTGCGGTGTCGCCGGCGTAGAGAAGACCACATGTTGGAGTCCGATAGACAAGATTGTCGATCATTCCTTTAGCTGATGTGATATCTAAAAAAGTTAAATGAGTTGAGAGAGGATGTGACCGGATAGGCTTAAGTTATAATACGTACATCGTTTACGAGCTTTGGGGATCACCACTTTGAATCCATTGTTTGAGGAGGTACTCGTAACCACTGTCGGCAGTAGCGACAATGGTGAGATGTTCTATTTCCGAACGCGAAGGACTGGCTCGGCGAAAAGAGCGTAGGCAGAGCTGTAAATCTCGTATGCTATCCACTGCTTCCTTGGGCTCGTCCCACAGACCCATCCACATCGTATTGAAGGATGGCATCGTTAGGGGGGCAAATTGTGACAGAGCCTGAGGATGAGACAAGGTCGACGAGGCCCTCAGAAAATATGTATGAGTCTGACCGTTGAAGAGTTTGTGCTAATTATGTAATTACGCCAACTAATTAATTAAAATTAAGTAAGTAGACTCAGATTTATTTTGATTGCAACCGTGCTTATGTCCAAGGATAACTCATAATACTTTTTGACCACGTTGCTCACCAGCCGATGCTATTTGAAGTAAATGTATGTCCCACCATCTATATTCGACGAGTAAAATATTTAACAAATCGTACAGAAGAAGCTCTTTTCCAGGTCAGATCGCGTCAAAGGCGTCGATTTCCACCCCACAGAACCCTGGCTTCTCACAGGACTCTACAATGGCACCGTCAACATCTACAACCATGACACAGGCGCCATAGTCAAAACTTTCGAAGTAGCAGAAGTCCCAGTCCGTTGTGTAAAATTCATCGCACGCAAGAATTGGTTCGTCGCTGGCTCGGATGATTTCCAGCTTAGGGTATTCAATTACAACACTCATGAAAAAGTCGCTGCTTTTGAAGCCCATCCTGATTATATTCGATGTTTGACGGTACACCCCACCGCTTCTATTGTGCTGACTGGAAGCGATGATATGACGATCAAAGCTTGGGATTGGGATAAAAGCTGGAAGAACATCCAAGTAAGTGCGCGGGTTTCTCAGTTTCCAAAACACTGACGTTTTCGCATTCATTTCTTGACAGGTATACGAAGGTCATACGCATTATATCATGAATCTCGCCTTCAACCCCAAAGACGCCAACACGTTCCTGTCCGCCTGCCTCGACCGCACAGTCAAAATGTGGTCTATCGGTTCTTCCACCCCCAACTTCTCAATGGAAGCGCACGACAAAGGCGTGAACTATGTAGACTTTTACCCAGGCGCAGATAAGCCCTACCTAGTGACTACAGGCGATGATAAAACCGTCAAGGTCTGGGATTATCTCAGCAAGAGTTGCGTCCAAACAATGGAAGGTCATACCAACAACGTCTCTTTTGCCGTCTTCCATCCCGATCTACCAATCATCATCAGTGGAAGTGAAGATGGAACAGTGAAAATTTGGAATAGCGGCACATATCGCATCGAAAACACGCTCAGCTATGCTTTAGAACGGTCATGGTGTGTTGCACTCCGCAAAGGCGCCAATGAAGTAGCAATAGGCTTCGATGAAGGTGTCGTTGTCATCAAGGTCCGTATTCTCTTAAAATACCATTTTACCAAACTAATAATCTCAAATCCAGCTCGGCAGGGACGAACCAACCTTTAGCATGGACCCGTCCGGCAAACTCATCTATACCCGCAACCACGACGTCCTGTCTGGAAACCTCCAAACCATCTCTGACCCCTCCTCTTCCCCATCCACCTCATTTACAGACGGCACCCGTCTACCTCTCACAACCAAAGAAATCGGTTCCACCGAAATTTTCTCCACATCCCTACTCCACTCTCCCAACGGCCGGTTCGTCACAGTAGTGGGCGACGGTGAATACATCATCTATACTTCTCTAGCCTGGCGAAACAAAAGCTTCGGAAACGGTATCTCATTCGCTTGGGCTCCTGATTCGAACACATATGCTGTTCTGGAGAGTAAAGTTAAACTTAAAGTGTATAAGAATTTCCGAGAACGACCTGGGACTGGGATGAAAGGTTCGGGAAGTTGGTCGATGGAGAGTTTGCATGGTGGAACATTGCTTGGTGCTAGAGGTGCTGGTTTTGTGATGTTTTGGGATTGGGAGTCTGGGGATATTGTTAGACGGATTGACGTTGAAGCGAAGAATGTGAGTTTCTTTAAATGTTTTGCTCCTCTCCTTGTCAGTCTAATTTTCGACTTTAACTAGGTTTTCTGGTCTGGTACCGGTTCTTTAGTGGCCATCACAGCTGAAGACTCTTTCTACATCCTTCGATTCGATCGAGATGCCTACAACGCAAGACTAGAAGAAGGAGCGGAAATCACTGATGAAGGTGTTGAAGAGGCGTTTGAAGTCGTCGCCGACGTGTCAGAAGGGTAAGCCGCTTCATTCCTGATACCTAACAAAAGGGGCCTAACCATCAATACCCCAGCGTCAAGACAGCCAAATGGGTTGGTGACTGCTTCATTTACACCACCTCCAACCGGCTATGCTACTTCGTCGGTTCCGAATCCTACACCATCAGTCCCTTCGACACGTAAGCCCTCTCCCTTTTCCTCTAAAACGTTCATCTAATCAATCACTCTCCAGACCTCTCTACCTCCTTGGCTACATCCCATCTCACAACCGAGTCTACCTAACAGACAAAGACCTCCGTATCTACGGTTACGCGCTTTCTCTCAGCGTCGTAGAGTACCAAACTGCTATTCTAAGAGGGGACACTGAAGCTGCTGCTGAGATACTTCCTACGTTACCTAAAGACCAACTTAACAAAGTTGCTCGATTCCTTGAAGCGCGTGGTACGTCTTTCTTCCTTCTCTTAATCCCACACTCCACTAAACATCTTTTCCCCTGCCCACAGACCTCAAAGAGCTAGCACTCCAAATAACAACCGACCCAGACCACAAATTTGATCTAGCTCTATCCCTAGATGACCTAGACACAGCGCTCCAAATAACTCACACAGTTCCCGAAAACGAATCCGAAATCAAATGGAAAGCATTGGGAGATCGCGCTTTGACAGTGTGGAGATTCGATTTAGCTAAAGAATGTTTTGAGAAAGCTGGGGATTTAAGTGCTTTGATGTTACTTTTGGTGGCGGTGGGGGATAGAGATGGGTTGAAGGTGTTGGCTGGGAAAGCTGGTATGTTCCTATTGCGGATAATTTAGATTGAGGTGCTGATTGAATTCTTGTAGAGGAGAAAGGCCAGAATAATCTTGCATTCGCTATCCTGTTACAACTTGGCGATTCCGCGGGATGCGTCGACCTATTGACGAAAACACAACGTGCTCCCGAAGCTGCCTTATTTGCCAGAACCTACGCTCCGAGGTACGCTCACTATCCAACATCCACGTTTCTTCTCGCTCATGACATTTATCCGTATAGTCAAGCACCAAAAGCAGTCCAAGCATGGAAATCAGAACTCACCTCTAAAAGCAGAACCAAAATAGCAGCTATTATCGCTGATCCATCTTCAAACCCTGAATTATTTGAAGAAGGATGGGAGGAAGTGTCGGCTCGTGAGGAAGCTCATTCTAGTCTGTTTATTTTCCATATTGGTGATGATATATGCTGATTACGACTAATAGGTCCTGCAGTGTTGGTTGATTTAGCTTGATAGAGTTACTTCGTCCGTTCGTTTCTTATGTTTCATGTTATTGCCTTGATAAAGGTGGTCTCTTTCCTCTTTTATCGCTCCCTCGATATGAAGATTACAGTATTACTCTATTGGAGAACAACTTCATACTCTTCATTTGGTCATATTGGTCGTAATAAATTCTGTCAAGCTCCCTAAACTCCTAACACGCTCGACAATTTCCATCCGCTTGCACGATTTCTCGGCATACAAAAGCGGCTCCACTTCTCTTGGAGTAATATTCCAAGGCTCGAGTAAAACCTGTGCTCTAGTACTGAAATGATAAGCTACGGCAGTCATGTTAGCACAGAAGCGTTTCGATAGCACATAAGTTGCGTCATTCAAGATCAATACGCCGTCGAAAAGAATTATCACAACACCTCATTCAACCACTTCCTCACAACCCCATCCGCAATCTGCAAGTTATTCTTCTCCATAAACATCAAATGACCATTCCCATGAATACCCACATCCTCAAGCCGAACATGATCCACAGAAACACCAGCATCTCTCAAAAATTCCACACTACATTCATCGTACACCGACTGATACCCCGCCTCAGAAGTAACAACCAATACACGAATATTACCAAGATTAACAAGGTTTCGAGGAGGCGAAGCTTGTTGGATGCAAGTAAAGTTGATACTTGAAGATACTACCTGGAGTTGAAGATCTGCGGCGGATTGAATAGGTGGTGAAAATGTAAGTGGGATTTCCGTTAAGCCGTAAGGTCGAGCTGGGGCGAGAGGAGGGAAGATGGCGTTTGTGAAGGGAGGTCCCATTGGTTCGATAGCGATGATTGCTTTGACTTTGGAAGGCCTTGCGTCAGCTAAGATCCAACCGAACTGCCCAGCTTGAGAATGAGTGAGAAGGATAGCGGGCTGCAGGCAAAGAACTGGATGAGATTTACATATAAAACCTAGTCTCGTGCCGAACACGTCCAGACTTCGTGGACGGTCTTGTACTAAAGTAGGTCACGTATTATCTGAACAGGATTTGACAGGTCTAATTCGAAGTCAAATGCCAGATCCGTTATCCGGACCATAATGGAAATTTTGGACAGAAGAGCCAAAGGACGAAAACCCCATCCCTCCGAGGTCGGAATCTGGTATTGCACGGGGTGCTTTGGTAGCTGTCATGCATCCATGAATGGCTACGATCGAGACGTTCTCGTCGTTCGATCAGTACTAATGTAAAATGCATCATTCTATAGCGCTTCGTGGGAATACCCATCCATCAGTGCGCCGGCGCCTATCAACAAACTCCGTGCCAATAAGTATCAGGCGAGATGGGATTAGCAAGGGATTAGCAATGATACAGACCGAGGCGTCGTTGTCGTCCGATCGGTGTAAGAACTGAGGAATATATGACTATGACTTGCGCTGAATTTCTTTGGTTATGCCAAAAAAAACTGTTACAGAAATCGTACTGTGGAAGGACATGCCTCTGACTTCTACATGTCATCCTGAATCAGGCCACTGCATATATACTCCCTAGTAAGATGTCCCACCTGGGTGTGTCAGAGCAACTATAGCAATTATTGTAACGTTTACATAAAGGCATAAAGGAGAGGGCGTTTACAAGAGCTTTCAAAGGCAACAACAAAACCATAATCATTTTTGTACAAATAAGATGTAAAAGGTGTACTAGTTCCTAAACATACCATTGAGCACTGATTTGTACGGCTGTCGGATCAATGATCTAAAATGGTCTGCCGAACTCTGACATTGACGAGAATCAACTTCAGTCTTCAAGGCCTTAGAAAATCTTGAGGAAAGGCTTGGCGACCACCCAGATTTCAATCGAGTCTATGGCACGTCACCAGTGGACGAGATCAAAAGAACGCAAGTTAATTATTTATTCACCACAGTAGTGAGTCCTTCACTCTGCCTCCTTGGTCCCATATATTAACTACGTGTGTATTCAGCAATTTGCGGACGCCAGAGATGTTGGACGTCTAGATTATGTGGAAAGTACGCATCTATATCGAGAGATAACGCGTAGGCTGGACGTTCTGAGTCCAGTCCACGTACAGAATCGAAATCAGCCTGATATCCTTGGCTGTTTGTCTAACACAGACTGCCATGACATTTCGGTCTCGCCTGCTATCGAAATAATACTGCGCCGTCCCCCCAAGTATAAAATCCTCGTCTTTTTCCTGAGGATGACTTTCTCATTCCACTTTCTCTTCTTTCATCATCCCCCAGACGTTGACGTCTTTTCTTCATATCCTCCATCTTTATCCCTCCCTTACCATGAGGTTACCTTCTAGTTCTTCTATCTTCCTCGCCACTTTGGCCATTTCATCTTCCTCTTCTAGCTTGGCTGCGCCAACTGGACCTGGAGAACCTGGCTTGGCAAGTTCATCCAGCAATCACCACTTGTCCTTTCACCGTGGTGGCAACTTATCCCGTGGACTCTATTCACCGGGGACGCCCCTCAAGAGAAGGTCAGACAGGATCGTGGAAAGGAGTCTGGCTTATCGTAAGTTATTTTCTGTCTCGACGTTAGACCCGCACTGAAGTCGACCAACTTAGCGGAGCTTCTCGAAGCCCCCGATATCAGTGGCCTCCCGGCTTCAATAAATTCAGTTCTCAAAGCAGTACTTGGCTTGCTCGGTATTCACACTACGAGCCTGCAATCCATCCAGGACATCAGTCCAGACAACATGGACAGCCTCAGGTCCTTCATCGAACAAATTTCGGCTGCTATTGGTCCTCCGACAACCGTCCCTGGGAAAACGGATCCTGGTGCAGGATCGAACGCTGGAGCCACCGCTCCTTCGAGTAGCTCTTCTATTCCCTCCTCTTCTGCTACACCTGTCGCTGCAGCAGCTGCGGTCGATGTTAGCGCAACCCCCAGCGATTCCACTTCTGCAGCGTCGTCTGCGCCTACAGGTGTCAATCGTCCCAATCCTCCAGTTGTCGCTGTCCCCTTCGCAGTAAATCCCGTCGATCCAAGCGCTCCCCCCTCCAGTTCACGTGCTTCCCCCTCCAATCCAAACGCTTCTCCCGCCAATTCACCAGTTGCCCCTCTCAATCCAGTTGCCCCTGCCGATCCAGCAGCTACCCCCGCTTCCCCTGCCAATGCAGCAGCTGCCCCCGCTGCCCCTGCTCTCCCTATCCCTATCCCAGCCGCCCCTGCTCCTCCTGCTCTCCCTATCCCTATCCCAGCTGCTCCTGCTGCCCCTGCCCCCCCTGCTGCCCCTGCCCCCCCTGCCCCCCCTGCTGCCCCACCCGCCCCTCCTGCGTGAATACTTGATTTATATCAAAAACTTTGTAGATTTGTTCCGATGCCATTTTATGTTGTTTATCTTCTCATGAATTATGTAGTTTCTTAGATCTTCCCGTTCCCGCTCTAGTAGTTACCTCTATGCCTCCTGTCCAATATATTATGCATATGCACTTCCCGAACATCCTTTCCGTAAATGAAGAACGAGAGAGTGATATTTATATAACAAGAGACGAGTTTTCTACGGATGCGGGTGATGTATTTTGAAAGGCTATATAGTATGGGTCGTGACACATTTTAGAACGACAAAATCAGCCAGAAGAACATTGTAACTTGTGTGTTTTCCAATGACTCTTCTGGCACGCACGAGAACAATACTTTGTTTGTTTGCAAGCACTACAAGATAGGAGCGTTGGTTGTCCAGGTCCACTGCAGTTGGCACACTGAGTAAGAGATTTTGATGCTGCCGGCGGAGATACCGATGAGGAAGAACCGATGTTTGCTTTCTCCAAGTCAGCTGTCAGAGACGCCATTGTAGATTCCATGAATGAGGAAGAAAA
Source organism: Phlegmacium glaucopus (assembly GCA_015039465.1). Lineage (NCBI taxonomy): Eukaryota > Fungi > Basidiomycota > Agaricomycetes > Agaricales > Cortinariaceae > Phlegmacium > Phlegmacium glaucopus. Next base: position 624,817 of record MU130382.1, on the reverse strand, counting down.
TAACGGGCTCAAGGCAATCCTCGTCGCCTCTGAATGAAGTTCCTTCCATTCAGGCCTCGTTCCGAAATTGCCAAGGTCCTTTCCTTTGCCACAGCTACAGAGCGGACTTTCCTCGAAGCCTTCCATGCAAGCTGGTATACCCTTGAGCAGGTATTCACAACTTGGAAGATGTTTCCAGGTGCGACATCGTTCGGCTAAAGCGGGTAAAAGCAATTTCCAAAGCCTAGTTTCGTCGTCGAGAGTAACGATATCGGTCAGGAAGCGGCTAGCGACCCTTTTCAGCACTGGGTAGAGCTTAGGCAAGTTTTGCCCGGACAGAGGAACTACACAAGCATCTGCGACAATCGTATGAGAGGCCAGGTCGAGCCGTATATCGTTGACGAAAATAAATGCATAGTTTGCAATTTCCAAAGCGGGGTTGCAGAGGCTAAGAGGCATAAACCGTCCCATTTCCGAACCTTTCTCCGCCCCGGCCCATTTGATGAAGACTGTTGCGATACTTTCTTTGAGGTTGACTAATGCTCCCCGATCTTCTTGTGCAGGTTTTCTTCTGATGATTTCTTCATTTTTGGACAACGACAAGCCAAGATGGATAGGTAGCCATTTGAGTTTCTCGTGCTTCACTGGTAGTTTGAGTGCTGGAAGACGATTGAGATTGAGATAATGGATATTGAGAAGGTTGAAAAGTTGACCCTCGCGCGAGATCGGGAAAGGACTTAATGACAAATCCAAGAAGTTTTCGTAATTCGGCCTGAGAGGAGTTTCCACCTAGTTTTATATATCATATTAAAGAGATTCTGCAGATGAACAAATAAGTTCACATACCTCGATATAGGATGATTTACGAGCAACTCTTGTTTTGGATTGACTACCACGAACGGCCAAAGCATTGATGAACAAATGTCTGTATCCGCCGAAAGTCACCACCAAGGCAGAATCAGAAACAGGTTTCGTCGTAACAGAAGCCATATTAGACAACGACTTTTGAGCATCTGGTGTTGTGATGACATGTCGCATCGTTAATGTGGATGCATTCTTCCCACTTTGATTGAATCCAACTGTAGTCCGTACCTCCGTTGCATTTTTGCTGGTGGATTTCGGGACAAGGGCTGTGGCACGAAGACGATCAAGCTCCCCAGCATTTCCGGGCCGTTCGCGGACAATTTGCAGATGTTCGGTATTCATCAGAGTAGTTGAATATATCTTGAGAAACATGCCTAGTTTTGCACACAACGTACTCATACTAGTTGGGCTAACGTGGAAGTGAAGACTGATTGTGACATTCGGCTCAGTGAGGAGCATCCACGAAGGCATGTAAAACGTTACTATTAGGTCTGAACTGCCTTTCCATCCTTTGTGATCCTCTAGGATCTTAACGATAGATTCTCCCGTGCGAGCTGATTTTTCTATACCTCCAAAGACGAACTGAAGAGAAGAGTGAATATTGTCAAAGTTTGGCCCGGTAGTATGGCATTCCAGCGACGGTGTGAGAATCTTGTCTGGATCCATGTCCTCTAGGATCTTGATATTCCGACGAGGCACCACCAATACCACACACACGACGGGTGGAACGTCCTTCCATCCATGGAACAGATCCTGAGGACGCCTCAGCTTCTCCACAAAAGCGGGTTGTAGTGTTTCCATAGTGAGGAGATTATGGAGGTAGAGATGACAAATGAGATCCTGATAGTAGTGAAGCCCCATCATGAACGAAGTATTTGACTCGACCAATCCCATGAAGAAGTTTATAGTTTGATCCCAATCATCTGGGGCCTTCGTCTTCACGAACTCAAGCAAGGCGACGAAGCTTCTGCGAGTATAATGAATTTGAGCTGAATTCTGTATTGCGACGCGAGGGTTTCTAAACATCTCCATCGTGTTTTCATCGGCGAACATATTGCAGTAAACCGAATAAAGAAATGCAGCCAATTTTCTCGCGTCACACACTAGCCGCACCACTGTGTTTGAAATCTGCATGTCGTCCGTGGTACCGGGAATCGCAGAAAAGGGGAACCTCCAGGATATAGACTGGGGTAATTGATAATCTATTTTCGCGGACAGAAGGATGCCGTGTTTATCTGAACGTGATGTGAAGTGAGAGAGATACGGTGACGGAGCAACGCCTAAAAAAAGAGCAAGTGTAGGGATGTCTGCGCAGGCTTTGCTAGCCACGCCTGAGCCAGTCATGTCGAAGTTTACAAGAGTATCTGTATAAATTGAGGATGACGGGCTCCGCTGAAGAAGAGGGATTGTGAGGAGCAGGATATTGATGAGACCGAGATGATCGGTAAGATTAGAAGTGTCAATGACATTGAAGGTCAGAGGAGCTCTCCGTGTGAGATTTGGGGCGTAATCTTGAACATTGAAATCAATCTGTGAACCACCCCAAGGGTAAGCGTAAACCCCTGTCTCCGTTAGATTCGCATCGCCGCAATAATGCAGGGCACGACAAAAGGCTAAAGCGTCGCCGACAAAGAAACGTATAGTGAGATTTGCGGAGGAAAGTCGAATTTTGAAAGATGAACACAAGGAGAAAAATTGCTGCCTCGCCCCTTCTACAACGTCCTTAAGACCGATGGTCGATGGTGTCTGGGCATCTTTAATTGAGGTAAGAATGGGAGCAAGATGAAACGAGGCCACAGGGTCAGTCCCGTAATGCACGTTAAACTTCGCACCAGCAGCTGAATGAACGAATGTTGGATTGAGATGTGGATAGGGGTTGTTCTGAGCTGATATGCCAACGGTGACACCCGTCGACCAAAATTCTCTGAAATGTTTTGGGGCTAGGTCAAACATTTCAAGAGCAAACGGACCGGCTGCAAAGGCGGCAGTATGGACGGCGACCCTTTTGGATTTGACAGCTTTCATGCCGGAAATGAAATTGTCCTTCAAAAGAGCTTTATCTCGGGCTGGCATGGTCTCCATTTCAAGGTAAAGGACCCAATGGCGCCGAATTTCTGCCAAAGAATGCTCAGTGCAAAAACGTAGGAAGGTGCCATATTTTGATGCATTCCAGGTCTGCATATCATTAGAAAATTGGATGAGTTTCCGACACTGGCCCAGGAGAAGTCCAAGTGAAGCGTCATCGAGGAAAAAGTGATAGAACATAGACCAAATGGCGAGAGGAGGTTCACCGTCTGCGACCATGGTGAACAGGATGATGTTACGAGCTTAGGTGGGTATTCAGCATGGACCTTTGGAGTCGAATGATAATTTTCAAACCTAAGATGGCTGGCTCTGCGTCACAACATGTAAAATCCAACTTTCTACCAACTTTGGTCTCTTGATCAGCTGAGATACATCTGCGAAAACAAGGCACCCTCTTACATTGACATGCATCATGGTCGGAATGTATTGTATACAAAATACTTCTTGCATCGCCGCATCCAAGCAGAAGAATGTCTGCATTCGTTTCAGGAGCTAGGTCGCGAGTGAAACACGACGGTGCTGTGTTTCCTATAGGATAGAAAAAAGTCTTCTTTGGCCAAAGCACAGGGTGTGCCATTTTGTTGAGACAAAGTGCAAGTAAAAACTGGGGAGTTGAGTGAAGCTATATGGCAGAACGCCCAACTTTATCGATGGATTCTCGGCGATTGAATGGGCAACGTTTTGGCAACGTTTCAATAGACGCCCAAGAAGTTGAACCAACGCGATCCATGGGCCCGCAATAAAGTTTATACCACCCGGCACGTGGAGCGGGTAACATTCAGCTATTATAGATCCCCGTCACGACGATTGAATATTGGATGCCAAAGCTCTCGTTGTTGATGATATCGTTTGTTGTGTTCAAGTGGTGATCCTCAGGTGCGGTGCGTGAGACATGTGGCGGTACCCGTTAAACTTATAAATAAAGGCTAATAAAGGAGAGTCACTTGCTTATATTACATACATTGGCCATACCACCGCCATGGCTTCTTCAGCCCCAGCCCCTTCAGCCCCAGTTATTTCTGATGCTTTCACAGTTATGCCTTCTAGGACAGCAGATCTTGAGGAGACTTGGGCATTCCTCAGCGCAGGTGTAGACCATATCATGAACAATATCGAGGAAGGTCTATCTTATGCGGGCTACACAAACCTTTACACAACCGTTTACAACTATTGCACATCCACAAAAATGCACGGGAGACTAGATGGAAACCGATGTACGTTTCATCAGCGCCTTCGAACCTGAGGTACGAAATTCACAACCTTTTAGCGGGCGCCAATCTCGTGGGGTCCGATTTGTACAATAAACTCAGTGAATACTTTATACGACACTTTCAGGGCATGCTACAAGTCTGTGGATCTTAATTTTTCAAAAGCGCCTAACTGACCGAATGTTCAGAAAACAGAAGTGCTCGCAGATGTTGATCTCCTACGATATTACGCGTCGGAGTGGGATCGGTACACGACAGGCGCGAATTTTCTCAACCGATTATTCACATATCTGAACCGATATTGGGTCAAACGTGAAAGAGATGAAGGAAAGAAAGGGGTTTTTCAAGTTTACACAGTGCGTTCCCTCTTTTATTCAAGATTTTGATCGTATTAATAATTCGAATATAGCTTGCTCTGTCTCAATGGAAGGAACATTTCTTCTTGCATATTCAAAAAGACAATGCCAAACTTGCCACAGCCACTCTACGTTTGATTGCTCAACAACGAAATGGCGATATCATTGATCAAGGCCTGGTGAAGAAAGTTGTAGATTCATTCGTGTCCATGGGTCTGGATATCAGTGATCCCAACAAGGAATGTCTCGATGTCTACAAAGAACAATTCGAGACGCCTTTCATCTTAGCCACTGAACAATACTACAAGAAGGAATCAGACACCTTCCTTGCCGAAAATTCAGTCCCAGATTACCTCAGGAAGGCCGAGGAAAGACTTCGAGAAGAAGAAAATCGCGTCGAACGTTATTTGCATACCAAAACCCGTAAAGAACTGATTAGTAAATGTGAAAATGTTCTTATTCGCGAACACGGTGAACTTCTATGGGACAGCTTCCAAACCCTCCTCGATTTCGACCAGGATGAAGATCTACAACGAATGTATTCACTGCTATCACGGATCCCTGATGGCTTGGATCCTCTGAGGAAGAAGTTCGAGGGACATGTCAAGCAAGCTGGATCAACGGCGATCTCGAAATTGGTCGGTGAAGGAGGTGCCAGCGTTGATGCGCTTGAACCCAAGGCATACGTGGATGCATTGCTCGAGGTTCATCAGAAGAACTCGGAGATCGTCAACAGGAGCTTCAAGGGCGAAGCTGGCTTTGCAGCCAGTCTCGACAAGGCCTGCAGAGATTTTGTGAATCGCAATGCTGCCACTGGATCATCCTCTACAAAGTCCCCTGAACTGATTGCCAAACACGCTGATTTGCTACTCCGCAAGAACAATAAGATGGCAGAAGAAAACGATCTAGAAGGTGCCTTGAACCGTGTTGTATGTCCAGTCGGATTGGTGCAAGCTGTGACCACCTTCTCATCTCCGTCTTTAGATGGTTTTGTTCAAATATCTGGAAGACAAAGATGTATTCCAGACATTCTATACGACCAAGCTTTCAAAGCGTTTGATTCACGGTGTCTCAGCGTCAGACGAAAGCGAAGCCAGCATGATTTCCAAACTGAAAGAGGCTTGTGGTTTCGAGTATACCAACAAGCTCCAACGAATGTTCACTGGTAAAGCCCTATTTCCTTTATCTTTGAGAACCTTTCACTGAATTTTCGCGTCGGAAACAGACATGAGTCTGAGTAAAGATCTTACCGACTCATTCAAGGAGCGTATGTCTCAAAACCATGACGATATGGACATTACCTTCAGCATCATGGTTCTGGGAACCAACTTTTGGCCACTCAACCCGCCACCTCACGACTTTGTCATCCCAGTGGAAATCCTCTCAACATACGACAGATTCCAGAAATACTACCAAACTAAACACTCTGGTCGCAAGTTGACATGGCTGTGGAACTACTCCAAGAACGAATTACGAACAAACTACCTTAATCAAAAATACATCCTCATGACGAGCTCCTACCAAATGGCTGTGTTACTGCAGTACAACCAGAACGACACGATGAATTTGGAAGAATTGGTTACTGCAACTTCGATATCCAAGGATATCTTGGGTCAAGTCTTGGCTGTGTTGGTAAAAGCAAAGATTCTGATTAACGATGAACAAGAACAGTATGATCTGAACCCAAGTAAGAACGGGAAAGTATTACTTCTTCAATTGTCTCACGAAGCTCATCTTGATTTGTGTTTAAGACTTCAAGTCAAAGAAAATCAGGGTCAATTTGAACTTGCCGATAAAAGCTGAGGTCAAAGCCGAATCTGCTGATGTTCTGAAGGCTGTCGACGAGGATCGCAAGTATGTTATCCAAGCCACCATTGTGCGGTATGTTGTATCTCTTTCTTCGCCTGTCTTTCGGATCTGGCCTTATCCACCCCCCCACTTTAGAATCATGAAAGCTAGAAAAACGATGAAAAACCAGGCTTTGATCCAGGAAGTCATTTCGCAGATCTCTCAACGCTTTGCGCCAAAGATTCCTGATATCAAGAAAGTACGCAAGTTTTTTTTTCCCTCATATTTCCTCAACCTGGGTTGACTTCTTGGGCTCATCAGGCGATCGAAACCCTTCTCGAGAAAGAATACATGGAGCGTGTCGATGGCTCAAAAGATACATTCGCCTACATCGCTTAAGAAAGTCCTAGCTCTATGGAGAAGTATATACCATCACTTCCTTGGTACACCTATCTTTTTTTTTCTGTACAATCTATCCCAGCTACGATATAATATATGGATTGTGTAACTTAGAACCTAGACCAGGACCTCTGCCTCGTAATCCTAACGTATATAATCTTATGTCTTGGAATAAGGTTCGGATTAGACAAAAGGCATGCGAAGTCTGGTCACAAAACAACTTGAATCCCTGCTTCTATCTCTCCTAATATCATTGTGCCATCCTTGCTGCCAGTAAGAACTGAAAGATAGCACAGTTCATTCAGCTTGTAATCAGATGAAATTAGAAATTGTTAACATACTAATTGGTTCTTTGGGATGAAAATCGACGGATGTAACGGTACCCTTGTGGCCAGGAAGCTATTAAGAGCAAAAAAAAAAATCAGACTCATCATTAATGGCAGAAAAATGTCAGCAAACCTTGTACAACAGTCTGCTAGTTTCCACCTCCCAGATACACACCATTCTGTCAGCTCCACCTACAGCGACCCGTCCACCGCCATCATCTCTACTCCATGCACCTCTTAATAGAGTCTGTTCGAAGCCAGCTGGTGCACCTTGCAGTACACGGTGTATCCGTGATGGAGTAGGCGAGAAGGGTCGTACGTCCCATACAATCGTTTGTGACGAGAATGAGGGGGATAGCAGGTAATTCCCGTTTGGTGACAGAGCAAGCGAGGTTGGGGTATCTGTGTGTCCTGTAAGCGTAGACACTTGTTCACTCTTGCGGAGGTCGTAAATCTACAATAAGTAGGAGAGCATCAGTAACAGATGGTTGTGATATTTGCGGGGGAGAAACATACATGAATTTCATTGTCTATCGCCCCAATATACACACTATTCCCATCTAAACCCCAGCACACAGACGTTACAGGGCAACCAATGTCGAAAGTCGCTACAGGTTGTTTCCCAGCTTCATCTCCGCCTTCCCATATTTTGACTGTACCATCGTCTGATCCAGTAGCCAACAATTCGATTCCTGAACCAGTGGCCATGGTACGATCGAGAGAATTGACAATTTCACGGTGTGCGCGAATCTTTCTGATACGTTGGCCAGTCGTTACATCCGTAAGACATAGAGTATGGTCTGCAGAGACGGAATAGAGTAAGGGTGAAGAGAGAGACCATTGTAGGTCAAGGATAGGTGCTTTTGCGTGACTTGAGAGAAGGCCGTAGTTTGTGTTGGGCGGATATGTACGCCAGAGAGCTGAATGAAGGTATTTCACATTTTGGATACAAGGGAAGGTGAAAAAGAAAGAAACAATCCTTACATATACTTCGGTCAGCGGAACATGCTGCGATATTCTGACCTGTTGGGTCAAATCTACAACTCAGAATTTCACCCTATATAACGCGCTTTTCAATATATATATATAAACCAACTCTAAAGGATACACATACCGAATGTGCTCCAGCAAGACTGACGATGGGGGCTTCGAGGTTGCTCGTCCGTTGAACTGTTCGAATAAGTCCTTTATTTCGGTCGTCGTTTGAAGAAGATATGGCAATTTGATTGCTGGGAGGTGGTGTGGCCTTTGCTCTTTTGACCAGTGCACCTCCTGAAGATGGCGACAGTGATCGTTTTGACATTTTTTGTTGGCGTTATTATTCTTTTCAAAATCAGCAACAGTACAGTTCGAACGAGGTCACGGCAAGCGCCGATCATGGTCAATCCGTTTTACCCAGGCCCAATAGAGTAGGCAGCTGGCACAACCCACTGTCAGATTCTTCGATCTCATCGTCCCTAATCTCTGCGCTGGAAATTGACTAACCAGAGATTCAGCACCAGAGTCATGTATTCTGACAGTTGTCTGTGTTAGATACTTGGTTGGTATGTCAAAAGAATCTATCCTTCTCATATAAAAACTGAACTCCCAATGCCTTGGAAGTTGATTCTAGAATGTTTTTTCATGAGTCAAAGTGAAAGAAAGCAGGGGAAAGGAATAGAGTGTCATCACAAAACATAGGTGAATTAAAAGTAAGTAAGGTAGAATACAAAGGTTTTTATACTTAGACAATGAATCAATGATTGGACCACGGGGACCCGGGCCGTTGTTCCGTGATCCGAGGTGGTCCAGCTCAATTTCTTTACTAAAACCATATATTTAGGGCCATCTGGGCTATTCCCCGGCCTTGTAAGGTATTTAAAAGGTTCCTGAGGCCATCCTGACCAGCTTTTGATGATAATAAAAATATTTAGCCATTTTTTGACATAAATTTAACATAAGAAATCTCCAAAAAACATAAGAAATCTCCGAAAACATTAGAGATATGTTCTTGGAGATTTCCCATCACGGGGAATTACCATTTTGGGCAGAAAGATACCCTATTTGGGAGGGAGGGAGGGCCCTCCAGCCCTTAAAAATTTTACCTACCCTGGGCAATTTTAGCAATCCCAGGCCCCCCTTGCCACTCAAGGACAGTTTCTCAGATATGGATGACTGAGTTTGTTCCTGTTATGACTCTAATAAATACAGAAAATTATGAATGAAGACACTCATTACAAGTTCTGTTTTAATGACCTCAAAGAAGAAGCAAGAATATGCTACTATTTAAATACTAGAGAAAATCATGTAAGAGGTAAGGAAATGATTGCAAAAAATAGGTAAAGAATGAGAAAAATATAAGCAAAATAGATGGAAATAATGTGTAAGAAAAGCATAAGAAAGAGGCATGTAAATAGAAGGAAATCATATATAAGATGATAGATCAAAATGAAAAGAGAAAGAGGAATGTATCTATAAAAAATGAATGCATAACATTTCTGGTGAGCAATTGTTTGCCAGTATACTCAGTTTTTGCCGATTTCATTCTTTATATTCCTGACTTCAAGCTCCAGCTGCTTTGCTTCATTCCACCTATCATAAGTGAGGGTATCTGGATGTTGTGCACCAAGCAGCTTGTTCCTCATGTTCACAACTTCAACACCTAGCTGCTCTGCCTTATTTCATCTCCCCTGGACCCCTGATAATGGTGTATACTTGCTATACACCCATGCTTGTGAGGTGTCTGGATGTTCTGTGCCAAGGAGCTTTTCCTTATGTCCATGACTTGAACACCCAGCTGTTCCACTTTATCCCACCCCCCCTGATTACAGTATGTGCTTGCTAGATTACCCATGCTTGTGAGGGTGTCTGGATGTTCTGCACCAAGCATTTTTGTTCTCATGTCCAGAACTTGAACACCTAGCTGCTCTGCCTCATTCCACCTTCCCTGATGATGGTATGTGCTTGCTATATTTGCCATGCTTGTAAGGGTGTCTGCTATATTGTCCATGCTTGTGAGAGTGTCTGGATGTTCTGCACCAAGCACTTCTTTCTCATGTCCATAACTTGAACACCTAGCTGCTCTGCCTCATTCCACCTTCCCTGATGATAGTATGTGCTTGCTATATTTGCCATGCTTGTGAGGGTGTCTGGATGTTCTGCACCAAGCAGCTTCTTTCTCATGTCCATGACTTGAACACCCAGCTGCTCTGCCTCATTCCACCTTCCCTGATGACAGTATGTGCTTGCCATATTGTCCATGCTTGTGAGAGTGTCTGGATGTTCAGCACCAAGCACTTTTGTTCTCAAGTCCAGAACTTGAACACCTAGCTGCTCTGCCTCATTCCACCTTCCCTGATGATGGTATGTGCTTGCTATATTTGCCATGCTTGTAAGGGTGTCTGGATGTTCTGCACCAAGCAGCTTCTTCCTCATGTCCATGACTTGAACACCCAACTGCTCTGCCTCATTCCACCTTCCCTGATGACAGTATGTGCTTGCCATATTGTCCATGCTTGTGAGAGTGTCTGTATGTTCTGCACCAAGCACTTTTGTTCTCAAGTCCAGAACTTGAACACCTAGCTGCTCTGCCTCACTCCACCTTCCCTGATAATGGTATATTTTTGCTAGATTCCCAATGTTTGTCAGGGTGTATAGATGTTCTACACCAAGCATCTTCTTCCTCATGTCCACAACTTGAACACCCAGCTGCTCTGCCTCATTCCACTTCCCTTGAGAACAGTAGGTGATTGCTAAATTCCCAATACTTGTGAGGGTGTCTGGATGTTCTGCACCGAACAAGAGTCTTCCTCATGTCCATGACTCGAACCTGTAGCTGCTCTGCCTCACTCCACCTTCCCTGATCATGGTATGTGATTGCTAAATTCTCCATGCTTGTGAGGGTGTATGGATGTTCTGCACCAAGCACCTTCTTTCTCATGTCCATGACTTGAACCTCCAGCTGCTCTGCCTCATTCCACCTCCCCTGATCACAGTATGTGATTGCTAAACTCCCCATGCTCATGAGGGTGTCTGGATGTTCTGCACCAAGCACCTTCTTTCTCATGTCCATGACTTGAACCTTCAGCTGCTCTGCCTCATTCCACCTCCCCTGATCATGGTATGTGATTGCTAAACTCTCCATGCTCATGAGGGTGTCTGGATGTTCTGCACCAAGCACCTTCTTTCTCATATCCATGACTTGAACCTTCAGCTGCTCTGCCTCATTCCACCTCCCCTGATCATGGTATGTGATTGCTAAATTCCCCATGCTTGTGAGGGTGTCTGGATGTTCTGCACCAAACAGATTCTTTCTCATGTCCATGACTTGAACTTTTAGTTGCTCTGCCTCACTCCATCTTCCCTGATCATGATATGTGATTGCTAATTCTCCATGCTTGTGAGGGTGTCTGGATGTTCTGCACCAAGCACCTTCTTTCTCATGTCCATGACTTGAACCTTCAGCTGCTCTGCCTCATTCCACCTCCCCTGATCATGGTATGTCATTGCTAAATCCCCCATGCTTGTGAGGGTGTCTGGATGTTCTGCACCAAGCAGCTTCTTTCTCATGTCCATGACTTGAACACCCAGCTGCTCTGCCTCATTCCACCTCCCCTGATCATGATATGTACCTGTTAATTTCTTCATCCTTGTAAGGATGGATGGGTGTTTTGCACCAAGCAACTTCCTCCTCATGCCTATCACTTGAAGGTACAGCTGTTCTGCATTCTTCCAGTCTCCATTCTCTTCCATTACCAATGCAAACTTGTTACATTTATCATCATAGTATTGCTTGATAAGTCCCATCTGGCTTGCATATAACTCATTTGCTTTGATATGTGCATAAATCAACCGCCACAATGCATAATCCTGACTGTCATCTCTCCATGGAATTGCACAGGATAAGATGATACTTCCCATCTGATAAATCCTTTGCTGCTCAGATTTTGACATTCGCTCCCGACTCCAGCAGTGCACCAGAGGATGAAAAGACAACATTTCAGATGATTGTCCTCTTCTTATCAAGGAGAAGGAGAGAAGTATAGCAATCCCTTGTCCAAAGATGAAGTCATCCCAGTGGCCATCATTGTCTAAGCCAAGAAGGGTGTGATCCAGCAATGTGATTGCTTGAGGTAGCTTTTTATTTGCCCTGCTATTAACAACATGTTTCCTAGACTCCTCAGCTGCAGATTGGAATATCTTTTTAGAAATATTACTATGATGATAGAAAGCACATATTTGAAGAATCAGGATGGCAGCCTTGGCAGCTGCAGCCTGTGCATTTCCACTGGTGGATTGTCCACCAGCTCTTTTTTCTATTTCTTTAAAAGATAGATCCCAAGTCCCATACACAGTCTTATCATAATCTGATGCTCCTTTGAATGTAGCATCTGACATAAGAGTCCAACGATGCAAGGAGAATTGTCTCAGATAGTTATTAATATCACAATTCCCAGCTTGGATATAAGCACCAGCATGATCAACAGCAAGAGGAATGTGCCCAAGCTCAGTCACAATATTTGTAGCAGCTTGTAGGTGCTCAGGCAATGGATCTATCCAACTAGCCTTGAGAAGAAGAGTTATAGCATCCATCTCTTCCATCTCTTTGATCTCAATTGTGTTCTCAAATGATATGATCCTACTTCCCATAGATGGGTTTCGGCTAGTAATCAGAATATTACCTTTGTTACCTGGAGGAATGAAATTAGCCACCACCTCCGGAGGCAGATCATCAGCATTATCAAACACTATCAGCCATTCCTCTTGAATGCAAGATATCCACTCCAGGGCAGACTCAGCTGAGCCATCCACACCACACATTTGTGCAGCAGGAATATTGGATATGCCCTTTAGAGACATTGTAATGCTCTCATGAGAGGAGGTATCAACCCAGAAGATATGTGAAAAACTGAGCAAGAGATAAATCCATAGTGTTGCGAATGCAAGTTAAAGATACATACCTGCCAGACATTTCTTCTATGAACTTGAGACAGATCTGGGTCTTACCAATCCCTCCCATTCCCCAGAGAAGACAAGAGCGCCTTATCATTAGTTGACCATCAGTACGATGAACAAAAATCTTCCCAAGTTTCTCAAGTACATCTTTCCGTCCAGTAAAGATTGGGCTAGAGTTTGGTTTTTGAGTTACAGGGATCTTCATGTGCCCATTGCCAGTCTTGGCAGGGAGCATATTGACATTATAATTCTGGCATAAAATATTGTCAAATCATTTACACAGCACATGGGAGGAACTTACAACAGTGCTACCAGTGATCAGTAAATTCTGGACATTAGGAAAGAAGCCTGAACCAGAATGCTGAGTCTGCTGATCATCAGGAATAGCTGAGAACAGTGGGTGTGAGCAACTCACCAAGGGACTTTGTTCTGATTCTGTAGACCCCAAGTTGGTTTGCATTATGGTATCAGGCGAGGAGGAAGATTTCAAATTTTCTTCAACCTGGGCCACAGGAGGAAGACAATTGACCGCAACCGAAGCGGAGGCTTGGCGTTCATGGGCGCGCTGAGCGACGACGATGATTGAGTGATTATAGATGTGATGGGCTACACTGAAGACTCACACTAACGCTAGCGGCTTGAACACTTACAGGAGCAATATCATTGATCGACGAAGTGGAAACCGACGTGGAGACTCGGGGTTGATGGGCGGCCTGATTGACGACGATGATTATGCCACCATTATCGATGCGATGGGCCAAGTTGAACACTCACAGTAACGCCAGAAGCTTGAATAACTTGAGCGCTTGCAGTGGCAGCACCAGCGGGAATGGATGGGATGGGATTAGCGGCGCTTGTCACGATCGTGGATGTCGAGGTTGCGGGCTTGGAGCTTGAACCAGTGACGGTCAGAGACGGATATTTTGATTCCTTGGACTTGCCAAATTTCTTCAAAAGGCGCTTCATACCGCTGAACAGTGAGTGGGTTGAGTTGCTCGATGCGCAGGATCAAGATGGGTGACAAGATCGATGAAAGGTGATGAGGCAAGAAGAAAGAAGCACTCGATTACATAATTCACGGTTGATTTCAAAGACCGTACAGCCTTCACACAAAATTGATTTGAGGGAGTATCAAAATAACGTTGCCGGCGTGCCGCACTGCCTCCGTTCCTCCATCCTATCCTATTGACTGATCATGAAGCCGTTCAAGATACCATTATACTCAAGAGACAAAGGTAAATGAGTCACGGAAAGGGTGTTGACAGAGACTGCATTGATCAGGATGTGTATGTGCTGCTAGTGAGGTTCCAACTCACATGAAAGGTTAGTCCGCTTTATGATCTTAATCGTCTGGACTTATCTCCTCTACCCCAGTGTCCTGCCCCGTATTTTCAGTATTATCAGCTCATACCGCGTGGGAGGCATTTTCGACTGGCCTTTTGGATCCAAGCTTCAGGTTCAGGTATTCTCGTCCTCTGCTTTCCGCGTCCAATCAGAAGTGAAGGCACAAGCCAGTGTCGGCGTCGAGGAATCAAACTATTGAGGTTGTAGTCAAAGGTTCGTCTAAAATCTATCGATATAAATGACATAAAATCACGCTCAGCTTTTATATAGTCATCATCATCGCTTTTCTTACCGGCTGTATGGCAGATGCTGAAGCAAACACAACACAATGCGCGCGTATTCCGTTATCTGGGAAGATACTAAACTTGAATAAGCCAGCATCGCGATCTCTCCAGCCTGAGCAACAGACAAAGCATTTTTTGAAAAGCTTTTGGGACAGAAATATTGGTCTGGCAGTAAAATCGCGTTGTTTTCTGCTAGAAGTGTGTCGAAAATTGGAGCGGTATGTTGGAGAAGAATGCTTTAAAGCTGCGGGATGTGTTCCCTGATATTTAGAGTACCAGTAGGAAGGGCTGGATATTGTGGCGCAGTGTAATACTAATAGACCAAGGGAATCGAGAGGACTAATAAGTAGGTTTGCAGATCGGCAACTGGTGCATGCAGTTGATCAAGCATATCTTGGATTTGGGTTTTGAGACTACTGCATCGGTGCGTTGAGTTAACAGATACTTACAAGTTACTAGGCTACTCGCGGACAATCGATAATCGACGTATTGTGCTATCTATACCTGTTCTTATAAAGACGTACTCTTATCGACCTTCTATCAGTCCTTGAAGAATCAGAGCTATTTAATGAAGAATTCTGTAATGCACAAATCTATGGGCGAAAGGAAAAATATAGAAGACAGATCCGATTATCTGCCCTGACAGGCCTGACACAGCTATATAAATCGTATTGAGTGATAGTACAAGGTACAGTTAGGTAGTACAATCCCCCAAGTCCATCATAATGATATAATACACGATACAGATAGTCTAAACATCATAACCAGGAGGATTTTCGACTGGTATGTCCCCGACCATGGAAACGGAACTTGATTCGACGGGTACGGTATAAGTTGCTATCCATGAGCAATTTAGTGACACGAATGCTTCTTAATCAACGCAGCGACTTACGCAATCCTTCTTCTTCATCTCTGAGCTGTCGTTTCATGTATATTGCCCGCTCTCTTGCCTTCTCCAAGAGACTGACAAACTCGAACATTGCTCGATCTTTGAACCGTACTTCAACACTTGTTCCATCAGTAAGGCCGCCTCCAGCTGTAGGCTTGATCTCGAAGGTCAAATAATTAGCGGCAAAGGTCGGTTGTTCAAACTTCGTCAACAAGATTGAAGGTAATGGAACAGATATTGAGTCGAATGATGCGCTACTGTCCGTTGCAAAGATGAACTAGTATCATGACGTCAAGCATTAAGCGAGTCAGCATGGACGCAGGTTGTCGCAAGAGAAAGAGAGCATACACGTTGATCTGTCAGCCAGATCTTGCCCATTGCTTTCAACTTCCTCACGCCTCCTGAACCGCCCGCAGATGAAGAATTTGAAGGAGGGACGTCGGGAATGGCAAGAGTGAGATCAACACCCGAATCTATCGTGGTAACGGTCATTTCATTCTTGAGAGGAACTGGTGAGCGATTGGGATTAAGCATAGTCCAATTAAGCGACATGGTGGTGACAATGGTGGTAGTGGTGGTTGAAGAGAAGGAAGATGGTCGTACAAGCAGAATCCAATGATGATCTTGACGAGATGATTTGATCTACCTTACCCGAGGTAATTAAGGGACAGTTTCGCTTGTGCATTACTTTGCGGTCGTTATTCATGGCTACCTAGCGCAATGGTAGCGCGTTTGGCTTCGATTGCTGAACGGTACCAAAAGGTTGCAGGTTCGAGTCCTGCGGTGGTCATTTTTTTTAAACATTTTAACCAATTGCCGACCTCCGAGTCCTCGCCTCCCATACCCATAAAGTTCTTTGCTGAATTGCTCCCCTGAGAAGCTTTACAAAAGTTTAAAGCCTGTCCCTGGTCCGAAGTCTTGTCTCCCGCCAGTGTTTGTGGCACAAGACGTATAGATTAAGTATAGATGAATGTAACAAACAAAACCGATTTTATGGTCTGACTATACAAGGCAACACAAGACTGCTTCAACGTACTTGCCGGTATTAACATTCTCAAGACCTTGCCCCGACCTCGAACTACAGGTTTCCTTACCAGCTCTTTTGTTAGCCCATGGCAGTGTCAAACCTAAACAGGAGGCTAAAGGATAATTTTGAATTTACCTCATGCCATCGTACTTTTCCGAATTTTGACATGGAAGTTAAGAAGACTTACAGCAACACCTCGGCAACCGCCAAATAAATTTGTGGAGTCAAGTCTACCAGGATTTCTTACCGATGAAATGCTGGAAGATTGCCCTGTGAAGTCCCCATCCTCTAGTACCTGATGGTTTTCATCATAATACCCATGTCTAAAACGGGATCATTTAGTAGTTTGGTCCAATCTACATTTATCTCGATTTTTGACCTGTCGAGCAAAGTACCCCGACGATTCAATCGAGTCCATTGGAAGGCCTCATTAAATTTTCGCGTGGCAACAACGCTGAGATAAAATTCTCATGAGTCTTGATGAAAATATTTATTTCAACTCATCTAGGCTTCGAGGTATCAACAACTCGCATTGGGAGACGAATAGTAGAAAGACATAGCCTTCGGCACCATATGGAGATTAGATCGCATTTTTTGCCATTGGAAATTACATTTGTTTTCTGTGTACACGCTAATCCTGGACGCTGAGTCTCAAATGAAGCTTTGGCTAGTCTCTGGCATCCGGCTTTAAAGGGGGTTCCAGTGAATGAGAAAAGACTCATGCTGAACTGCCGTCACAGTGCCAGCGGGCGACGCAACCTGGCTCACCTCACTTCACGGCTCTCTTGAAACCCAACTATGTCAAGTGGAATTTTGGCACCAGGACTGATTCTGATTAGTTTGATCGTCTATTACAGCTTTCTTTGGACTTTTCCTAGTCTCCGACGACGGACCAAAGGACTATCCCTTCCTCCCGGGCCTAAACCGAGGTTTCTAACGGGGAATTTGAGCCAGCTTTCGAAAACTGAGCCATGGCTGACTTATGCGTCCTGGTCGAAGGTCTACGGTAAGAGTGATCTGTAAACCATCCCTTGATCGATAGCTTGACTCTGCTCAACAACCAGGACCGATCGTATATTTCAGGGTGTTCAATGATAAGACGATCGTCTTGAATTCTGGCAAAGCTGCATTGGAACTATTGGAGTCTCGATCTGTCATATACTCAGATCGGCCAATTCTGTGGATGGCAGGAGAACTTGCGCGACGAAAATGGACTGTTTTTCTTATCTCTTTCTCGGACCCTCGCTTCAAAGCATACCGACGACTACTGCAAACTGGTCTTAATTCGAGAGCATCCAAAACCTATCGTCCCATTCAACATCAGGAGACTCAAGTACTGTTAAAAGGTCTGGCAAACTCCCCAGAGGATTTTGCAGCCCATGTTCGAAGGTACGTTCAACATGTCCACTGGATTGATGATTCTACAAGGTGAAATCACATACTCTTAGAAATGCTGTTGCTGTCATTCTCAAGGTGGCTTACGGATATCAAGTCGCAGGCAATGACGATCAAATGGTGCGCTTTATTGAGGAAGGGTTCCGGTTAAGCGCACAAATGACGGTTACTGGAAAATTTTGGGTGGAGTCTTTTCCCTTCCGTTCGTGAACTTTTCTTCTCAAGTTGTTCCTTGCTATCATATTCTGAAACGACTTTCATCATAGTACGATTCCTGCCAGATTGGTTTCCTGGAGCTGGATTCAAGCACATTGCGAAGAATGCAGGCAAGGAGCTGAGTCGAATTGAATGCATACCTTTTGACTGGGCAAAGAAAAGGATCGTGAGTAGATCATTCCCCCTTTCCTCGTAGCTTGGGTGGGAATGAAACTTGTTAATCAGAGTGACGGGGACTACGTGGAGTCTTTCATCTCTAAGCATCTCCGTTCAGAAGATGGCCGCTTCGCCGAAGGAGACGTTCAAGAATATGTCAAATGGTGTAGTGCAGCGCTCTACGTTGGCGGAGGAGACACGGTAGGTCATTGCTTCGTTATCCATGCGTAAAATATCTTTCCTGAACGTTTCCGTTCCAGACAGTATCCACTTTGACTACTTTTTTTCTTGTGATGGCTCTGTATCCAGATGTTCAAAGTCGAGCACAAGCAGAGATTGATCAGATCGTACCAGATCGTCTTCCTACGCTTGACGACTGTGACTGGCTGCCTTATATTACTGCCATAATAAAGGAGGTCATTCGGTGGGGTCCAGTTGCACCTCTAGGTAAGGGTTTAATAACTGACTCCATCTGTGATGCATAATAACATCGCTGCCAACCTCAACAGGGTTACCACATCGAGTGATGGAGGACGACATCTATGAGAACTACTTTATTCCAAAAGGCACCCAGATCATTGCGAATATCTGGTATATCTACACATTTAAACCTCTATGCCTTACTCTCTGCTGACTTATGTTGTTCCATTGTTGATTTATGTAGGGCAATCACGCATGACGAAGATAACTACCCTAATCCCCACATCTTTGATCCCAGTCGTCACCTCGGTGATAAACCTCAACCCGATCCTTTCAAATACGTTTTTGGATTTGGTAGAAGAGTCTGTCCAGGTTAGTATTACACTTTTGAAAAGTCCCTTTATGTCATGTTCAACCACGGTGCAGGAGCCCATCTGGCCGAGATGTCGTTATTTTTGAACATATCAAACATTCTGGCAGTCTTTAATGTGTCTAAACCTCTTGATAAAAACGGTGTAGAAGTTGAGCCCAATGTCGCTTGGACTACAGGCGCTACTATGTTGGTGTTTTATCCTTGTCAATTCATTGACGTGAGTCTAATGATTTTTTTTGTCTTTCTTTCAAGGCACTTGAAACCATTTGACTGTCAAATCAAACCGCGCTCAAAACAACATCTCAAGCTACTAGGACGAGAATTTTGACTGTATTCGAATGTCTCTGCATAAAGCGATATCACAGCATTGAAGCGTCGTTTACTCGTTTGTTTTATGCGCGGTTATGTCTCGGTCGAGTCTTTCCGTAACTCTTTGGTGCTTTGGTAATATGTATTTCTTCTTGACGCGCTGCGTATGTATGTACATTTGAATTCTGTGGAATACGTATTTCACAAAATACAACTGGAAGGATCCCGCTGGGAGTTGACGACGTCGATACTACGCAATGCGCCGATGCATCGTGGAATCATTAAAATATATATTTGAAAAAGTAATATCCTGTGGTGAAGTTTAAAGACAGCAGGTGAATTGTGGAAGGTATAAAGTGCCCAACAGCGAATGTGTTAACCTTGAACGTTCCTCGGATTTGAGGTAGCTGAAGACTGAAAATTTGTCCAGTTTTTGTTTTGGCGATATTCTGAAAATCGAGGAGGTTGTCGGATCGTGAGTCGTCATGGGAGTGCCAAAAAAATGAGCAATTCAATATGGTTTGAACCGTCTCGAAGCTTTCAGCTTTTCCACCTTTGCCTTGTCTTCTTCCCACTTTCTCTTCAACTCCATCAGTTCTATAGGTTAACAAATGAGTAAATTGAAACAATCTATGGAGGAGGACAATGAAATAAAATATACCTGAGCGCTGCTTCTCTGCCTTTTGAAAAGCATAGAATCCCTCCTTTTCCTTCTTCTCCTTCGAACCCCGATTTCGCGTGGTCTCTCCAGACCGTTGGAACCGTTTACTCGCCACACTGACTCCTCCACCCAACGTCTGACCATAAGCACCACCTCGAGTGACAAGTGTGAAACCATCTTCGTCAACAATGGCTTCTCCCTTGCGATATTTCGATTTTTGTTTCTTTTTCGCGAGTTCGTATTCATAAAATTGGATTGAAGAATCTGCGTGTGCTTTCACAGAATCCAGAGGTGGTCGTAGGGAATCATATAGAGCTCGATAATGAGAAAGCCCAGATGGTTCTTCAGATGATGTTGGCCAAGAACGAGGTTTGCTGGTAGATGCCAACGCTCGGTCCAGAGAAGATGAATCAAGGAAAATAACATGAGCTGAGAGGCCTGTTTTTCGAAGCTTCCTTAAGGATTGTGAAGGAAGTGGAATTACTGTAGGGACCTCTATTTTGTCCTTTTGCGTTTTCCTCCGTTTCTTAGGCTGTTCCTCTGCTTGTGCTTCCTCCACAGGTTCATCACCCTCATCCTCGCTGTCGCTGGCATCGTTGTGAGGCTCCTTGACTTCGAAATCAAAAACAACTTTTTCTACAGTTCCACTATTTTTGAAGAACATGACAAGTTCGCGTTCTGTTGCATCAGGGGGAACATTAACCAAGAAGAGCGTCCGTCCATCTGGAAGAGTCTTGCTAGAATCTGACTTTGATGATGATGCATGCGAACGAGCGTAAAGATAATGAGTCACAGATGACTTGTATGACACTGGGATGACGCTAAATCCGCTGATAACTGAAGGTATGCCCATGTTTTTGAATATCTGTGTGATTGAAGCTCATATTTTTTTGTATCAGCCAATTGTTTGTTTTCGGGCGTCTTGGACAAACAAAGATGTATTTATAGAAATTACTATGGCGCTTTGATGGCGCTCTGGGAATGAAACAAAGACATATGCCACAACCTACCATTTCAATCCTTTCCTTCATGTATCATATTTAAAACATAGACGCAATAAGCACGTACGGCCTGAAATCAGCATATTGTTTATATGGTAAATATTAAATGTTTTTACCAAAACTTGAACCAAAAATCTAACTGAACCGTTTACTGTGATCAAACGAAATAAAAGTGGAATCCAGAGAGATATTGTATTAATTTAAATTGATAGAAGCCTCTGTTGAGTAGGGAAACAACGGTTGTAGAGGTGATTGCGACGCGGTGATGTGCACTGAACAAAAAGTGAACGTTTGAACAGCCAAACAAATTGCTTTGTGGGCGAACCTTTTCTTGAGATGATCATCAGAACAGCACAAAATTCACTGTACTTCTATCATCACACTTGCGAGAAGAGGAGAGAGCCTAAGAAAGTGCAGTTTGATTCTTAATAATGACCGCCACAGTAAAAAAAAGCTCCCAGGCAAGTGCTCATTACAATGATGGGTATTCAAATCGATATCATTCACAGAACAAGCTTTTTGTTGGATGTTCATATTTATAGGAGTGCCTAGGATGGAGGGAAAGGAAGGATATATTCAAGAGTAGAACGAACAAGGAACAGAAACACGCATGTAGAAAGAAGGATACAACAAAACAAGAATGCAACACTAGATAGACTGGACGAGGAGGCGGTATAAGGAAGTCCAAAAGATGAATACGGGGAGAAAGAAAAGAGACCAAAAGAAAGGCAATATATGGTAGAAGTAATTTTGAGTATCAGACTGCGGTGGAGGGAACACATCGACAATGATAGACGGAGATGCGGGAAAAGATGGGTACTACTTTGAAAGGGAAGGTAGGCCAGTAACTTAGAAGTGAAGTAGGAGGATGAAGAGAATCATAAAAATAACAAACCCTACCCAAATATTATGAAGGGATAATGGCCTAATCGTAGATTGGGTCTCGCGAATCATAACGCGAGTTTAGAATGATGCCAGCAGAAATCGGAGCCAGTAATAAGGAGACCAAACCCAAAAAGTCTCCGATGCATACATATAAGATTTAGCGTGATGGTGGTGTAAAAATTGGGGAAAACAAGCGGAACGAAAGTAGACATGTGTGAGAGATGGAGAGAATGAGGATAAATATAATCGTTTATAGTGTATCGTTGGTCGTTGCTTCACCTCTTGTTCGTCTTTACTGCAGGTCTAATAACTGTTAGTCCTGGGTAATGCGGCTTCGGGTGACTTCCATGAGCGATCAAGTTCAAGGCTCGCCAGCGTTCCGTTCAGATCGTGCATAAGGTCCGCTTCCTGCATATCGACATGAGTCGAGGTCTGACCAGACGGAGGACGGGAGATCGGACCCTCAACACGTCCCGGTGCACGATTGATTGGTGCAGGAGGGTCAGCAGTCTCGGAGAACCCAAAACGAGTTACACTTGGAGGATGTGCAGCAGTTGGCGAGACCTTTCCTTGAGACCCACCCACTGCGGTGTTCAACTTGAGTTCTTGGGAGGGCAAGGGGTAGAATCCAGGGGCGTAAGCCTTGGATGGGTGCGGCAAAGACTCCAAGCGCGAGAAAGGGGTACCAGAATCACGTCTGAGACCCTCCGATGAAGTGTAGAGATTGTTAGGGTCTGGAGAAAATGGAGAAAAGTTGGATTGCAGACGATGCATCTCCGATCGAGGCTGGAAAGAGCTCATGCCAGATGAGGTTTCTTCCTTTTTAGCCTTCTGTTCACCGAATAAGCCGTAGCTATTATTGAGAAGAGAATTCTCGATTTCGGTGCTGTCATATACAGGCGTGTAACTTTGCAAGGAAAGCTTCTGCAAAAGGTGTATTGCCTGTTCTGATGTGATAGCGCTAGGAGCGGGTGGAACCGGGCCTGCATACTGACTTTCAATAGCAGCAGCCTGGGCAGCCTGGGCAGCAGCTTGAGCGGCTTTATCTATTCCTAATCTTAGACGATTTCAAGAAAGAAGACCTGCCCAACTTACATTGGCTCCGACCCCAGCTTAGACGTATCCTACTTCCCCCGATGGGAAACCCTTGCATCTTCTCAATCGCCTTCTCCGCATCTACCTTGCGAACAAACTGAACAAAACCACAATGTTTGCCCACTGGAACCTTGACCTGTCATATTTGTTAGTGTTGTCACCAAAGGCGCGTATATGGACGTACGTAATGGATATCGCCGAAAGGGGCAAAAAAGGTCCTCAAGGTATCCTCTGAAATCAACGGAGATAAACCACCCACGAAAACGGTCGTGTTGTAAGGATCTGTAGAAGTAAGTTGCTCTCCATTGGGCCCAATGAGGTTGCCCAAGATAGCTCGAGCCTGAGCGTGATGCTTCCAGGATTCCTCGGAAACCATATATCGAGGAGCGGCCTCCTCGTTCTGCTGAGCCAAAACCTGTCGCAGCTGTGCGTCATGGACATACGGACTAGAACTTGCCATTTTGAGAGGGTTATTTTCGCTATTAGCGTATTGCTGAGCTATTTGAGCCAGAACATTGTTCGGCAGGTTCATCATGCTCTCTGTGCTCAAGGATCCATACGCTGATGTTGATATGCTGGCGCTCGATCCGGTACCTGAGCTCAATGAGGTACTGGAGTGGGAACCTCCTATGGATGACCCAGAATTAGATCCAGCGTTGCTATTGAGGGATGTGTTGGAGCCAGCAGCGGCAATGGGTGCCGACACGCTCTTAGTAGTCGGAAGGGGAAGCGCGATAGTAACAGATTGGCTGGAATGTTCAGAACTACCAGCGACGGGAGGCGTGAACTGCACTTGAGGAAGATCGAATGCAGGCAGCGGCGGTGCTTTGAATTTCGCCGTTGCAGGAGAGATACGCACTGGAATCAAGGCATGATTTAATAGATGCGCGATATTCAAAGCTTGTACCACTTACTCGGGCGAGAGAGGCAGTAAAGCCCATGCATCTCGATTAATGCACGTTGCTGATCAGCCTCATCTGTGAACCTATAGAGTTTGTTAAAGTTATGTGCATATATGCTATCAATATGGGACTAACCTAACAAATCCATAACCCCTCGAAACACCTGTCAATGGATCCAACATGATCTTTGCACTCTTACAACTCAGGAAGGGTCTGATAAACTTGGGTTCTCTATCATTGCGGAGGCCAAGCACTGGGTTACGGAAGACCGCCACTAGGTCAGAGTTGGATGTTTCAGGCGCCAAATCGCCCACGAAGATGCTATATTCCTTCGGGTATTGTTGTACGCCCGAAGCTTGTGATCCGTTTGTTGCGGAGAAAGCCGTAGACATGGGGGAAGCAGGCGCGACGGATGATGCCCAATTCATGACGAAAGGCTTCGCAGAGTTGGGCATGGAGACAGGTGCGCCTTTCCCGCTATTCCCGCTATTTGAGATCTGGGCGAGCACCGAAGCGGCGTGGGCGGGTGACGGAAAAGTAAGGAAACAATATCCCGGGTTGTTGGCCTGCTGGCCAGTAGAGGTGTCTGGTACAGATTGGGGAACTTTGATACTGACCGGGTCCCAGCCCATAAGCCCGCACACTTGTTTGGCGTATTCTTCGTCCATCCAGGGCTCTAATTCTCCCCACCAGAGTGTTGAGCGAGATGCCAGAGAGTTTGTGGAGGAGTGTAGCTGATTAGACGCTTGGGCTGGTCTCAAGTAAACGGAGTCGCGGTCGTTGGGACTTGATGATGGATATATAATACCTGAGGCGTTGTGGGAATTGGCGGGGTGGAGGGGAGAAGGTGATGGACGGTGGTTATGGTTAAAGATATGTAGGGGGGAGGCACTTGTGATATGTCCAAGGGAGGCGCTAGGATTGTGTCTGTTTGGTCCCACTAAATCATAACCATGGTCTCGCTGCTCTGGAGGCACCCATGATCGCGAAACAGCGCCGTTAAAAGAACCGTAGGAGGGTATAACGTTAGATAGTCTGCGATCCTGCTGGCCGAGGGAACCTAAAGTTGATACCGCTACACTGATGTTTTGATCTCTTTCATGAAAGCGAAGGCTGCTGCTTAAGCCCGGAGGATAGTCAAATTCGTGCGGGTCTGTTCGTGACATTGTCGATGATGGTAAGAGGTAAAGGAGGGATAGCAAATAAAAAGTTGAAATGCAGAGAAGCTCGAGGTGATGGGAGGTGAGAGCAGAGGACAGGGGTGATTCTGTCTCTTTTTAGACAACAGAAAAGCCGAAGAACTTGAAGAAACTGGAAGCAAGAAGGCGTAGATAGCGCAAACTCAGGTATTGAAATGAAGCAAAGAAATCGAAGAACGAATTTGCAAAGCGACTAGAGAGCAATAAACTGGAGGGGGACAGCGAGAGGATAGCGAACAGAAGACGGATCCAAACCGCAGTGGGGCCAAAAGGTATTTTGTTCAGACCTGTAGTAAGGAGTCTTCATAAGCCCTGGGCGGAGCACAAATAAAAACATTCCCGCGGCTCCTCCTGACTCTGATACTGATGATATCCCCTCAAGGCTTCAAGCTTCATCTCATTCTATTCTACATTATAGTCATTCTTATCATTGCCCATGTCAAACAATTGCACAAGGTCATCCCTTACAGACCAACTGCGTGTCACCACTGGGAAACCTTGACAAATTTAGAGAACAATGAGATGATGGCATCTCGTAGATCAGTAATCATTAATCGGATCTGGCGGCTCCCACGTTGCCGAAAATTTACTTTTAACTTGTGGGTCCAGTGGCTGTGCAGTACCTGGTGCACAGACCATCATAGACCTCGCTTTGCTCTCAGGCTCGTCCCACCATCACCACGACGACCGTTCACTACGTATCTTTCTTTTCCAAAAGTGTCTTTAGACCATTCACCTTAGTTAACCTTCTGTTTCTCCGTGGATTACCTCAAACCAAGTCTGCTTGACAATGGACCATTCCAATCATATGGTTGTTGGAAGCCGTATATATTTTACTTATCTGTAACTAACAATTCTTGGATGACTGTCTCTTATCACGATTATACATAGCTACTTCATTGTCCTGTCACCGCTTGGTATCACTTGGTGCAGTCTGATCAAGTCATGCGTTCCCGTTGTATCCTTCCCGCGGCTCCAAACTCCGCACCAGATGATGTCGAAATCAATCGAAGTCTCCCACAACTATTTCAGGATCTCATTTCGTAACTCCGGTGACAGCTGTCGTCCTGCGGTCAACATTGTTTTCCCCCCCTCAAATAAGGCGAACAATGGTTTCAACTCCGCAACGAAGTTACGCGGGACCATGTAACTATTTTTGTATCCTACAACTATCAATAACTTGCTATGACTTCTTGGACGTTGATTGTTACCGGTGATTCATTGTTGGTCTGATTTGGTCTTGACCTTATATCTGTCTTCTCCGAGGTTTTGACGGGGTGCGCAGCAGCTGATCAGTTAGCCTATATGTACGCTTTGTACCGCATACTTCATTGTCGGCCATCCGAAGGATATAAGTATTGACATACATCGGCCAGTACCCAGGGCGTCCCCACTTTCGACATTGTTGTGGTGAGCGTTCCATTCACGGGACATTTTGATAACGAGGATGAAGAAAGGAAGGACCAACTATGGAAACGACCACTGGACTATGAAATCACTTAATAGCAAAGTAGATGTCTCTGAGTCAGGTCGATCTCCTTGTCGATGTCCCACGGTCATTTCGAAGAGCGACATTCTGTCAAATTTTTGATGACATGCATTCCTATTCCATTTGGTCAAGTATCGAATCATGCCTCTAGCTTACGTCTGATCGCTGACAAGTGTATGGAGATTAACCTAGAGCCAGACTGTAAGCTTCACAAATGGTTAAGTACTATCTGACACCGACTTTGTTATAGATTGACAGGCAGGCCTCCATCGCAGGTTGTTTAACTGGGTGTTTGATAACTCGCTGTCGTCGTCATCTTCGTCTTCATGTTGATGTTATGCATTCCTGTTGATATGATTACAGTCGTGGACAGAGTCAAAGCAATTTTAATGATGACTCAGATGACTCTGAAAACCATCGGAATCGATAGAACCCTACTTATACTTAAGGAGACTTAAGGAGCCTCCGGACCAATTTTCAGCTCCTTTAAATTACCATTTAAGGGATTTGTACGGTAAATTGTACCTGAACATATCGGCCGAACCCTGCCGAACCCTTAAAAAAATTCGGTAAAATCATGAAAAATATCCGAACTGCCTTCTTTTTTGAAGATGCCAAGTTTGGTGAATGTTGAGCGCTGAGCGCTGAGCCGTTTCCCCAGGTTTCCCCCAAAAGAAATCTTACTGTCTGAGCCATAAATATTTTTATCTATATTGCTGCTATTGCAAAGAAGATGCACTAGCCTCCGACTCCGGAATCAATCAAGTTTCCCCTGTCGAAGAATTATCCTATGAAAGCACCGAAGCTGTAAGGAGTTGACCCAACCTGTTAAGTATATTTGCCATTGCGAGCGTCATGATAAGTCATCAGTACTGGATGGGTCAAGTGCCGATATCGGCAAGTTAAAAAAAAAAGAAGACGCAAAGCCATTGCGCTCGACTCGTGCCTCGGTTAAATAACGTCATTAGGAGATTAATCAATCGTTCCTGTGTATCTGCCGAGTTCCGCTATCTGGCAAAGCGCTCGAGGCAAAGCAAAAGAGTGAAGGAACCCAATTTGGCCGATTGTGGGAAAAAGCTTCGGAGATATATTCTTCGACTTAATTTCGTCGAGGTGAACAAGAATATCAATATGATAACATTTGGTTGCCGAGATCCCGACTTGGGGTAGCTCTGAAGACGTTCGGAAGAGCGCCTAAGTGCGACGAACATAGTCAGGCTTTTATCAAAGTCTGGACAGGCTTAGTCATCACAGGCAACCTTGGACTGAGACATTTCCCTCGATACACAATTGCTGGCAGAAGTCGTCGTCTTTCTCGTCACAAATTTAGTTATCTTCGTTCAGTCTCTTGGGTGATCCAGGTGACTGGCGCGTTCAAGTTCCTGGAGGGATGCCTCGTAAACCTTCTACTTCAACATTTGGTCTTTCAGGTACCAGCTCTCCCAACACCAACTTGGTTCTTGTCCATCATCCAACGACAGAACCTAATGCCTTTGGGAGCCCGTTTCCGCAGCAGTACTCCCATCAAACACTGGGGGCTTCTGCTACACCCCGGCAGAGGATTGTGCAGATTCTTGTAAATAGGCTGAAACATAAGGTGCTTTAAGATTCGCGTAGCTACGTGTATAATTAAACTGAACTCTTCTTCGTCTAGCTACCTTGCAACTCAGGTGTTTCCTTAGACTGCCTAGAATCTGAAACGCCGACCCAACAAGCAATTGACACATTGGTGGTACTTTCCATGGATTCGTTGGATATGATTGCTTGGGCTCTCAGCGAATTATTGGACCGTCTTGCCAAGGTGAGTTGCACTACCTTGAGTGAAAAGGGCAATGCCTCAAGTAACAAATGTTTATCCAGAAAACCGACTCACATGCTGGCCATATTACCATTGAAGTCCTTCAATCCCAGCTCTTTATTTTGAAGGTGCTTTCCATCACAATGGCGTCACGTTGGACTCGGTATTCATCTTCATCCTCGTCGTCTGCAACCGCAATTGATGACCAATCATCGCAAAAAGTCTACTCGACGACATCGTCATGGGAGGAGCCACCACCGCTTGACGACGCTTGTATAAAATACATTTTGAGTGTTATGGTGTTATTCATGCGCCAGACACAGACAGCCAACCCTGACGTTCCTCTTATGGTTGCTACCCGGTCCACTGATACTTCTTTTCGAGATTTTGAGGACACTGTGAACATAAAGGCTGCTGCAAAATCTATTTCACCGCCTATCCCACTCTTAACTTTGCTTCGCAATCAACCTTCCGCCAACTCCGTCTTATCAGGGAAGATGAGCATCAAGTCCACATCCCATATTGCGGCTGTTAATGTTGAATTCGAGAAAACCCATATGTCACTGGTCAATTCTTCACTAGCGGTTAATGACCTGATAGCGAAATATGTTGGGCGAATTATCTTCCATATTTCAGCATCCAATTGGAAAGTGGTTTTCGAACGTTTATCCGCCAAGATCAATTTCCTCGCAACCCATCCTGAGCTTAACCCAGATTCCTTAGACCTTCAGCTCATGTCATACAGCGTGATGGATAAAGCTCGTTTGGTCGTACTTTTGAATCGTGCGTGTCCAATTTTCCCTTACTATTTATTGTTGCTTAGCAAATGGACAGAACTGTCTTCATTGCTGGTCAACATGGGGATAGAGTCCCAACGTGCAATTGCGATGCATCTGAGATCCGCTATTTGGAACTGGATTGATTTCTTCCCTACGGAATTCAATGAAGCCATTCGCATGAAAGGCAAAACTGAAGGCGCTCCAGAACGAGTGTTCGATTTGCTCTATTCCGTGGTTCTTGCTGGAGGTGGAAGTGGAAGTGAGAAGGTCTTCTGGCCCACCTTGACGGTCCTGAACTGCATTTCATCGGATCGAATTTCTACTGATTTCCAGTATGGAAATTCGACCCACGCTCACAAGGGTAGAAAGGTATTTATCCCCAAGATTTTGTATCTTTTACTATGGTGAATAGTGTTTGTACGACAGGAACTCAAGTTCTCTGAAAACACTCTGAGACATCTCAACAGTCATTCAAAGTTCTCAGAGGTTGCTCTGGCTTGTGCGGTCGATATGTGTCGCGCTGCGGCTTATATTGACCCTGAAGGTGATGTTCCTCTGCGGCTGGTGGCTTTTGACATCGCACACGAGATCAAGGTGGGTCATCAGAGATTTTGATGTTTTGAAAATCATCTTTTTTATTTCTTTTGCTGCTCTAGAGCGCCCTTTACAATTGGGGTAGTGCGCGTAAACCATTTTGGGAATCGCATGAAGACATTGATGTTGCCCTGTATGCAGACGCCCTTGTGGCAGTCTATCGATTCTTGCCCCTCGAAGATTCCGGTCCTTTATTCCGGACCTCCTTCGAGCCTGAACGGTCAGAACCTGTAAAGACGTGTGTCATCCGTGCATGTTTGACTTTGGCACAAGACGCGTCTCGGTTTCACTGGCAGAAACCGCTGGATCAGCTAACGACTTGGGTGGCAACACGAACTCGTGATATCCTCATAGTATGTAATCCTCTCAAGATTGTTCTATGTTTCATCCCAGGCTGATTGTTTCGCATTGCAGAGCGCTGGCCATCATCGTCGCGAGATTGATCAACTGGGGGTCACCAGACGAGTCGCGGCTCGACCAAAAGCCAAGCGAATATTTCCGGAGCCTCTTTCAGAGAAAGAGGTTCTCATCCTTGGTATTCACTCGCTCTGGAGGTCTTCCCCGATATTCTTCCAGCAAGGTATTCAGACTGTGGAGGACATTGAAGTTTGGTTACACCTTGCTGAGAAGTTATGGGAAGCTCCTATCGACATTTCCGTTAAAATCTCGACAGCCACCACTATGCGGAAGGTATCAGAGCAAACCTTCATGACCCCTCCCACCGCTCCAAATTATATGATCATGGGCCAAGTTGTCAAGATGTCCCTGTAGGTGTTTTGAGTTATCTTTGGCTTTTAGGTCGTGATGCTGAAACATTCATTAGGCCTCTCACTTTATTAAGAGTGGTTGGCAATTTATTGACTACCAGAACAGATATCAAGGCCCAGTGCTTGTGGATGAGCATCGCTCATCAGGTCTTGGAAGTTTATGTCACAAAGACAGATGTATGTTGTTGCGTGCATCTCCAAACGTTACTATGCTTATATAACTACTAGCTTCCACAAGTGAAAGCCGTACAAGTCGACCCTGACCGAATACCTGCCTTCGTGTTGACGGAAATTTCATTCCTTGTTGCGTTAGCGTCTGCAGATAATAATATTTCGCAATTGGCAGCTAAAGGTCTTCGCTTGATTTGTCATGCTGAACATCAACCGGATGCCCCTCCAAATCCGACCATCACTGACGAAGATAGATCTCAGCGTAACCCGATCTATGAGCAGCTGGGCGATCCTCGCGTGACCGTGGTTGGTAGGTTTACATTTTCTTGACCTCTTGAGAAAAATTTTGACTTTCACTTGGCTAGGTCGTGTCGTCCATCAAAAGCGGATCCGTAAACTGATTCGAATGTTATCGTTCTCGGCTGGAATCCACGTCGTCGTTTGGGAGGAGTGCTATTGGCGATGGCGGACTCTAAACGAGTCTATCAGTAACAGGGGCAATGAAGGCAACACTTTGGTAGACGGCGCAGATAGTAGTCCAAGTCATTCCCTCACGCAACAGGCATGTTTCTTGAGTTCTCGTCATATTTCAATGATTTCACATTCAAGAACCACAGGAAGCCCGTTCTCAATGGCAAAATCTGACTTTGTTCCTTGCGGCTATGGCTGGATCATGTCTTCACACGAAGCAGGACCTTTCAATGCTGGCTGGAGTTATTCCTCCTAAATTCCTAATGGATAGAATACGTGTCATCCAATGTCCTTTGCCTCTGGTCGAAGATTTCGTGGGCAACCTGATCAACCTCCTTGTCACCGGTGATATTCATATCCAAGATGTCGTACGAGATGCACTAGGATCCGAGCTGAGCCCTCGCCTCTATGGAAAATTGATAAAAAATTTGGAATCGTAAGGTTTTTTAAATCTTAAATTAATCCTATACTTATCTTGTCTACCTATACAGTACAGTTACCCTGCTTGACGATGAGTCTGAGTCACGACAATTTGACACATGCGCAGTGCTTTTGGACCAGGTAAGCCTTTTGGTTAGTGTATTCTCAAACGTAATTCTTCTAACTTGCCTTTTCCCCAGGTTATCAGCATTATCAGCATTTTGAAGCTTATAACTGAAAACACTGAAGTAGCGTTGGAAGATGTCATGAACGTTGACATGAGTTCATCGATGCGGATGTTGGCGACCTTTATTGCCCGCTTCTCAGGCCCATCTACCCTTCGTATCAAGATCAAATATTGTGTCCTATGTGAAAGTGTTTGCAGCCGTACGGATACCTTGACGATTTGGAAAGACAGTCCTGCTCGCTATATTATTCTGGATATTCTTCTTCAATGGATGTCACAGAGAGTACGCTTCCTGTTTTTACCTTCGAGATCCCGCCTAACATGTTATAGGTACCAGAGACGCCCCCGAATGTTCTTCTTAACGATATCAATATGGCATGTCTTCGAGCGATCGTCAAATTGTTGGATCGTTTGCAGCTACGTTCACTCGATACTTCCAATACTGGAGATGATGCCGTACATTATGTTTCACGACTTTTCAATAAATATTCGACAGCGCTGCTTGTGAGCCTTGAAACCTGTCAGCTTGAAGTGGTCAGTACCCTCTTCTTACTACGAGTGGTTTCAACATATAACTTTGTCATTAGGCCCCAGAAAATGACTCAGAAAATGATTCCATTTACCTTGTATGATGTTCTTGCGTTACACTATCATTACCCCTAACCCCCACTCGCCGTACAGAAACTCCGTGCCTCGCAGAAGGAATCAGAACTTCGTGAACTTGTCATTACTGGCTTGGCACATCTAGTCACGGCCAACAGTGAAAGCGGTTTCAAGCAATGTCTGCCTCTTGCATACGACGAGGACACTCGCAAACGATTGATATTTGCTCGTGTATTCGCTCGAGTTATTGGTCAAGGGACTGTTTTCGACCCAGAAGATAAATCATTGACCAAGGCACGTCACGCCTCCCTTTGTGAAGTAAGTTTCAATCCCATCGTCATACATCCGCTCCATTCTCATTCACTATTTTAGTTGGTCAGAGGCTCCGATGTAAGTCCAATCGGTTATTCTATCGCGTAGCCACAATTTACCTCGGACTAGATGGCACTCGCAATTACGATCTGCGAGGTATGTCCGCCCGCAGAAGTGGAGCTGATCATATTTGTCCTTCTCAATGTCTTCAACTCTCGAGAATCTTTGTTGAACCTTATCAAGCTCATGGTTGAACGTGAAGTTGCACAAACAAGTAAATGTTAATTTATCTCTCTTGTACTTGACTAACTTTCGACACTTAACAGGCAATGAAGCAAGTTTATTTAGGAGCAACTCAACTTGCTCGAGATTTTTGTCGGCTTTTGCACGGTTACATGGCTATAGCTATTTGAGAAACTTGGTCCAGCCTCTTCTTGACACTATGGTTGCTATGCCCCCCGGAACTGGTTACGAGATTGATCCAAGCAAAGCTATGGGACAAGACATCATAGAGAATCAGAAAAACGTGGAATATGTGGCATCCACCTTCTTGGGACTTATCTCTTCTTCGTTGCCTGCTCTACCCGGGTATGATTCCTTTTTTCATTTGCCATAAAATATGCAAGACTGACTGTGTTTAGAATGTTCCGAGAGATATGTGCCCACATAGCGAAAGTGGTGTAAGTCTGACATTTGGCGTTGCGTTAAAGTATGACTGCTTATGATACTAGAGCTGAAGTCTGGCCTGACTCCAAGTATGCTGCCATGGGTGCTTTCATTTTTTTGCGGTGAGTCCAAACCAGTATAAGTCTTGATTTCTGCCTAAAGAATAGTGCAAAGCTTCATTTCTCCCGCTGTAGTCTCCCCGAATACGATCGATATTGAGGTGCCGAAGGAAAACTACCAGGTGCTGCGTCGGGGTTTAATGGTCATTGCGAAAATCATCCAGAACTTGGCAAACAACATATTCTTCGGCAAAGAAGCTCACATGACGATTTTGAATAAGTTCCTGGAAAGCAATATTGCAAATATCACCCGATTCCTCTCCGAGATGCATGTTAGTGATTGAATTTCTGCGATTGATAGATTCTTACAGATACAAAATAGAAGTTCTCAGCTACCAACGACGATAGCAATGATCACTGGCTCGGCATAACATCGGACGACACAGACGCTGTTGTGTTGCACCGATTCTTCCACAAGCACGCCGACAAGATAGGGAAAGAACTTCTAAGCTTATCGAAACAGTCTATCGAAGGTGATGCTTCTATTATCACCGGTAAGCGGGCATGGGATGGACTTTGCGCCCTGCTCGTCGACCTTGGCCCGCCAATGGAGGTACCCCGCCTATCAAATTTAAAATCTGACGAACATCGAGAATATTCTGATCTTATGGCCCGACATGCAAATCGAAACACGGCTTCGGTTGAAGGGCTCTTTATTGAAACAGATGTCCGCGTGCGTTTCTGTCATCTTCCACTTAACATACAGTTGTTCAACTCCTCAGCAGGATAAGGACGCAGTATTTGTCCTTCTGTTCTCAAACATCGACGTAGAAAACCTCGATATTGAATTATTCATGTATCATATTTTCAAAGTATGTCATTATCAAGCATCAAATTTAACCGGCTAAATGTGATCTTTTCTTATCTAAGACTCTCCAATCAGACACGTACCGGTCGCGCAACTTCGATATTATCCTGGACTGCACATCTTTCACTTCAAAATCAGAAGTACCACTTCAGTGGTTAAAATATTGTGCTGAAGTAATACCAGCGGACATCCGCGTGCGGTTTTCGACAACTCGAATCCTAAATGCAAACACCTTGACTCAAAAGTATCTTCGACGCTTGTACAATATTTCTGCTGGTAAATCGGTTTATCAATGCTGCTGTTCTTGTCGCTCATGAGAACCAGGAACTCCACTCTGCAGTACAATAAAAGCCTATAGTTCAGTACTCCAGTTACTAGAGGATGTGGAAACAGCGGCGCTCCCATCGTTGGCCTTTGCGGGTATTAACTCTTCCTTTCATACCTACCCATTTTCGAGCTTACAATTTTACAAAAAAACAAAGCCTTGTTGGAACAGGACAACCAGGAGACATTTACTGATGTTACGATGAAAACATCTATGCGGGTGCCCGTGGTTTTAAAAGTTGGCTCTTCCCACATCCGAATTACATCAGTAAGTTTAAAGTGGAGGTTCTCTTTCCCCAGACGTCTGACCGATAGGCAACAGGTGAAATCGCTCCCTATATCTCCTGGATTATCATGCAAATCAACGGATTTAATACCGCTCACGGACGTGAGCGATGTCTACAACGTCTCTACCGGTCAGGAGCTATACGAATTCATCATTCGTCGACGGCAAGGCGTCACAGTCTATTTTTCATCTCCTTCACGTGAGACAATTGTGAAGGTATACGAAACTCAAATGCAAGCTTCCTCGTTTTTCTGACATTACGATTAGACGATTCGATCTGCAAAGGGCCGACTAAAGGAGGTACAAGCTCCTCTAACAGAACGATTTTCGAGATTCTCCAATGTGCCTGCCACTTTGTTACACATCGGTTTACTTAGTGTTGATCTCAATGACGAGGAACTCCGAGGCGCTGCTTATGACCTCCTTGGGGCAGTTTGCAACTACCTCAAGTACGATAAAAGTCCTATCGTTGCATCTAAAGGTTTGGCTAGCATTTCTCATAATATTGGCCTTTCTAACGTCCTCCAAAGCTGGGTTCATTTCAGGAGATCCTATTGCGTTTGTCTTGCGTCTGAGTGAACAACTGGCGGGGTTTGCACCCCAGTTGACTCTAGATTTCATCCACGAAGTTTCGGCTGCAATGACAAGTATGGACAACACATCAATATCTTATCGTATCAGTTGTCTTCAGTACATGAGTCCATGGATACGCAACCTCTCACATTTTGCGGATGCTATCCATCCTCTGTATGAAAGGTCAGGAGCTCGATTACGTGATTGCATACGCACATTATCAGATCTTTCAGTCGCATATCCTGAAGTGCGTTGCCTCTTCTTTCTTCGAGATAGATTTTAACATTATGCGTCAGATCATGTCAATCATCCAGAAATATATCTGGGCCGAGGTTGCGAAACTGGATTCTAATCTTGTGGATATAATTCTCGACGAATTGGTCAGGACAGCTACTGATGGTGGAATTGGTTCTCGGAGATGTGAAACAATCTCTCACATTGTGGCAGCGTTGTCTTCGATCAACGTTCGAGGGAGAATATATTCGAAGCTGCGAAAGGTGCATTACATGGACTCGATAGTTGAAGTGCTTGCTAACTCGATGAGTATTTCAGGCATTGAGTAAAGTCTCCTCCAAGCCATCAAACACTCTTCCAGAGCACCAGAACTGGAACGAAATTTCGACATTGATCCGTCTTGCCCTTGTTGTCGGGTCTCAATCCACCCACTCCGGACAAAGTTATCTTTATGTTCCAGAGATCATCCATCTCGTTTCGTTGGTTGCTGGAGAGGGTCCTTCGCTTGTCCGCAAATCAGTTTACGGGATCATCATTAATCTGCTGCAATCTTTGTATATCTCTCGACCCGATGACAGGACAGAACCTGAACTTATGCGGCTAATCAACGATTGCACTCTGCCAGAAACTCTCCAACTATTTGGATTGCGACGCGAAACGCCAACAGCCGAATACTCTAACATAGAGTCGGATTGCGAGAAGACATCCCTCGATAGACTAGAAGGGCTCACGCAATTATTACTTCGCATAATGACTGTAACGGCGGGATCAACAGGTATGTCTTATCTTATAGAATTCGCAACGATTCGTCAAAAGTTTTCCAGGTTTGCTGAATGTTTGGAGAGCTCGCTGGATGAGTTTGGTTACTGCAACGGCGTTCCAACAATCTCCGGCAGTTCAAACACGATCATTTATTGCTCTAGCAACTTTGGCTGTCTCCCAGGTGGACGATGATTTCCTCTATCAAATTCTGGTAGCATTCAAGAGTGCGCTCGCCAGAGCAAACGAATCCAACACAGCGCCAATAACCAGCATGCTCCGCTGTATGTGCAAGATTGTCCCAGCCATTGTTGGCACATCTCGTTATATCTGCGTACTTTTTTGGCTCGCTGTTGCTCTCCTTCAAGGAAGCTATGCTTCGTACTATGTTGAAGCATCAACGCTCTTGCAAGTTACCCTGAAAAATATGGAGGAACAAGGCCTATTCAGGGACAACTCTGTTCAGAACGTTCTCTTGGAGGCTCGGGAGCCATTGGAGGAAGTGACCTCGCAGCTTGATGAAATGCTCAGACTTTCTTTTGACACAAGTTTTTCGTTTTCTTTGGCTGCTATCATCTTCAAGGGCTTGCGGCATTCGGCCTTGAAGGAGTCAGCTGAGGCTGCGTTGAGGACTCTTTTACAGGTGACTGTGGCAGCTCACGATCCCCATACTTCGGACGGGCCTTCAGACATCGCTATCCATGAGGCTTTGGGCTATTTCATCGCCCTTCTCACAGTTTCAACCACGCCGAAAACCTTCTGTCAGCTTTTAAGGGAGAGCAAAGTTGATTGCAATTGGGGAGTAGATGTTGGGAGTCCGGATGTTGATGACGATGACGGTTGTGCCCCTCGTCTCACAGCTGATATCCTGAATATCCATGATCCAACTATAGCATTACTCGTTGCTTCTTTTGTGGGAAGCATCCTCTCCACCGCTCAGGGTGACGATGCCGAGACGGAGATTCTATATGGTTTACTCTCCAGCTTTTGTTTCTCGTACCCTGATATTATCTCGATGGTGTATGTATCAATTCCTCTTTGCACGTTAATAACCTGGTTAAACTGTTGCACTTTTATAGGTACGAAAACATACAAGATCGAATCAAGGATATCTTTGCCAACTCGTCAAATCCATCCATTATTAGATCGGTCTCCAATATCTTTCGAGTAGCGTTGCAAGATTCCACCAGAACCAATAACTCGGGCGCCGCTCATGGGTCGACGTCTACCCTTGGCACGGTGGACGAAAATTCAGTCACACATCTTAACGCGCTAGAAGAACTTGGGATGCAAGGATTGGCGGACAACTTCCAATTTTTACCTCCAAACCGTGGGCATGCAACCAAACTGCTCCAATGGATACCCGACCTGGTGACGCTTATGATATCCTAATTATTTTCAACTACTGTAGTTATAAATTGCGATCATTAATATAGTATTTATGGATGTTTCTAGTACGTGGGTATTAGACGAGTAAAAATTGCGGGATTGGAATCTCTATAAGCTCTAACATTTGAGCGTAACGATCAAACAGCAGTCCAACACTACGCCATCTTGCCCACCTCGCACTCTTGATAAAGAATGAAGGACGCTGAAATACGAGTTGTTCTCATCGGTCTAATCGTGGCAGGTGTACCTGGTGTTATTGAGCAGGTGCTGCTGGAGCTTTCGTCATCGCATTGATCATTTGGTACGGGAATCAGAATCCTGTTTTCTGTTTTTGTTGATCAAGATTTTAAGGTATTGACTGGGTTCGAAGCAAATATTTCGCCTTTGGTTGCTGAGCAATATAAGTTGTTGTCGTGACGAAGAGTGGTGAAACGGTTATTGTCGATCCTTCCGTATGTATCATTCTCTCGGTTTTTCCTCACCCACATCTTTCATTCAATCAATATCTAGACCAATCCATGCAGCGACAATGCGGCCCTTTGCCCTCAGGTCTCTCGTCAAACGTTTGGATCCAAACCTTCCTATCAAATTGTCAGACTTACTGTTTGAATCCATATTAGATACGTCCTTATCGCTATTAGCGAGATCTTTTCGATCACAAGTCTTAAATATGCATTCACAAAAGCACCTAAGAACATTCACTCGTTATGTCTGCCTTGTTATTCATGACAGGTTTATCGTCGGCTATTGGGGAGGCTTTTGTTGGTGAGTTTCGCCTCATTTCTTTCCACCTCTTGTATTACTGATATCTTTCCCCTCTCTCCAACCAGCTCTATCCGCGGGTACTTGTGTGGAACTACGGCGTCGTGGCACTTCTTCGGAAGTTCTTCCCTTGATAACGGGTTTCGTGTTTTGGTGGTCCGTACGCGACCTCGATGCGAAGGAAGACGAGTTGAATAATCTCGCGGAGGGTCATCTCAATAGGTTCCGGAATTGATGCTGATAGGGCCCGTTGGCTTGGTGGCCCGTCCCAATATAAGAAAAGAAAAGTTTCCATGTCGCGTGTACCATGCAGTGTCGTGCGTGGTATAGGTGTGTGTATCAATATATATACTCCGAGTCGATATTGAAAATTTTGATTGAAAGGAAACACAAGATGAGGATCCTGTATATAAAATATTATTTGTGATGACTCTATCAGCATGCGAGTCGAGCTCTTGCCATTCACAAATCTCAAGGCATCGACATCGGGGTACTTGGAAAAAAAAAGGAGAAACGGGAGAAGGGACAAAGCAGGAAACTTTAGAGCTGATAGTTCGTACAGGTGTGTTTTTTTCAAAAATTTCTAGCGTGATGGACGTCTTGACGAATCGTTAATGCTCCGGCTTCTGCAGTATTCTGGGAACTACGAATGTCGAAGTGTAGCCTATAGGGAGCTGGCAATAATTTGCAAGGTTCTTTTTTAGCCCAGAGTTCACGTAAAAGATGTTCTTCCTAGCTCATCCATGACCTCGAATAGATGCTACAGATGGTCGCAGGAAGTACAGGGTGGCCTTCAATTGTTTCTTTGTAGGAAGGCTTGTCTGTAAATGAATGAGTTTGAACGTTCGGGCAGGTCCTAGAGCCCGTTGACCTCTGTTGACCTTCGCATTGCAATGACTTTCGTGAACCACCAGCGATGGCTTTTATTTAAATGGAGGAGGATTTGGAATGGGGTTGTGATGGCGGTGTGGCTTCTGTTCTAATGAGTTCTTTCATCCATCGCTGCCAGCGTCATGCTGCGACCATTCGTGCTGGATTGTTCATGAGAGGGTGATGGGGTTGGACGAACTGACGAATGACTAGACAGGCGATGCTATTTTTAGAAACCTCCCTTTTCCCTAACCGCCATGTATCCAACCCAGCCCTTTCTTTGCATATCGATATACTCAGTCCACCCGTCGCGCGTCCCCTCTACTGAGCCATACAGGGACCGCCGGGATTTCTGCATCAACAACAGGTAAGCAACTTTTCTTGCTCTTGAACGCCAACGTCCCTCATCTTGCCTTAGCAGCTCTCCGCTGTTCTCCGTCTCTATGTTACAATAGGCCTAACCTCACCAACAAAGACTCCCCAGCTCCGACCCTTGCAGCTTGCTGCCCCATGTATTTCATATGCATCGATGTCTCGGTCCTCCGGATGAACACTGAGGCCTGAGGTTGAGAATAGTGTTGTCATTCCGAGGATCTTTCCTCGAGCCTTCGACGAGATAAGGTGTACAAGCGTGTGGGGCTGGTACGTGGCTTCGGCGCCATCGTTTTTATGATTAAGCATTGACTTGGCGAAGTTGGAGGAAGCAAAACCGTTCTTTTTTTTTTTTTTTGTCAATTTAGGTCTTCGGAGCCTGTTCAAAACCGTTCTTAATCGTACATCTTCTGCTCGTTCACTGGCAGAGTCCTTCGCAAGAACATCCATTTGTACCTTCATCTCACCCGAACAGTTATGTAGGACGCCGGAGAAGTGGTACTGAAGTCTCAAACTTGTGGATGCGCCTTTCCACCAAGTTTGCTCATCCTCAGGCTCGCCACCGCACAAGCGACACCGATCGAAAGGATAACCAGGGCTGTCAGAGCAAAGTCGGACCGATAACAACTACCGCAGGTCAACAAACCATTGCCACCACTATTCTCTTCTTCCAGGCTTTCAGCTCATTCCGTCGAAGACCACGGTCGTCTCCAATGCACCTCAGTTCGTCGTGTCTCCTATTTATAGGTCAGAAAATCAACAGAAGCGTGTTCAGGCCGGCTCTACCTAGACCTATCACCTCTCCCCCCCCCCCCCTACTCACCCTTGGAATTGCTTGGAATTGCTTGGCCGGCCTTTCGAGCTCCCCAGCTCCATCTTGTTCACCTGCTCTACCTTCAATTCATTTGCTTTCCCGATCTCCACGCCTCTATCCCAACGAAGGCCATTACGTACCTGCCCAACTTGAAATACGATCGCCTGCTGGTGGCCACGATGCCTTCGACTGTGCAGTTATTTATAAATAGATGAGCTTGTTTGACGATGTGCTGAATTGTATTCTGCCCAAACACACCCTCATCGATTATGCACCGATTCTATCTGTCTCTTCATCTCTTACGACGCCCGTAGTATCCTGAAGATTTTTTCTGGTGTTCTTGCGCAAAGAGTTCGCAGTTAAACGCTCACAGAAGGAAAATGTCATTACTGGAGACCCCAGTCACAAGTGTTGTGCCACTTATCCCAGCTCAAAGTCAGTCTCCGCTTCGTTTACGAGGTCTTTTTATTATTTTCAGAGGTATTAACGAAGCTTGAACTGAAGGACGCTCCTTTCTTCCATTCTTCGGCGGTGGGAGTGACGGATACATCAACTCCAATAATACCATCAATAATACAAACCTACACTTTTGTCCGTCGTCCCATGTTTTTATTCTGCATTTTGGGTCTGATCTTTACGATCATCCAACAGATGGCCCACAATTCATCGTCGATTCCGACAGTAATGCCCTTAGCCTCTCCTTGCCCGATAAGAAATTAGGTGGAGTAATGTTTGTCTCGTGTCGAAAAGCCCTTTCCAACGTTTTCCCCTAGTGATGTCGCAACCTTTCCACGGGGGGCTCAACCAACAGGTATATTCCGACTGCTCTGCAGACCCCGATATGCATGTCTGATCTAACACCTATACGCAGTGGCTTGTCCAAGATGACGGGAATGGAGGAATTGCTCTCATGTCGAGGTACAACCGAACCTACGTGGCTCCGGATGATGCACAAGGCACTATACTGGTTTTGACGGACGTCCCTTTTTGGTTCGAGAGCTACCTAGAAAGGACAGGAAACTGCAGGTCAGTTGCCATTCGATTTAAAGCGCTCACTCAACTCAGATTTTATATTATTCCCTTCCTCTTTATTATCTTGCCTCCCAAGGCTCGTCGCTCCAAATACAAATCTAGGAATCAATCTTTCGAGTGGTTCCGCAGGCTTGGTACCTCTTTCGAGGGCAACAGGACTGTATATTCTTCTGAATACTCCGAAAAGCCAGCAGGTCATTATAAGGGGGCAGCTTCAAGCTGTCGTCCCATATCTACCGGATACCCAAGTAACTTCAGAGCCGGACCAAGTTGACTCCGGTCAGTCAGTTGTTTTAGGGCGCCCATGTGATTATCTTTATCGATTGCGCGTTAGGTACGAACATTAATATGACTATCAACAACCTATCTGGCCCAGGAAATGTGGCGCATGCCTTGTATGTATGCTCTTTCTGGCGGTATAGGCTCATGCGATATTTCTTTCAGTACATCAAACGGTACCAAAAATCTAGTAATAAATATTGGACATCTAGTACGTCTTTCTTAATTCGGTTAACTCAATTAATAATGTTACCTTGCTCCCAAAAGAATTCCAGTTCCTCTGTGTCCCCTAAAACAGGCCAGACCAACCGAAAATTGGTCATTAGTCAAAGTTTACCTTGTCAGTAAAATATAAACCCATTCTTCTCAGTTCGATTAATTTACATAACACTCCTTTCCCAGTCCCTACTGCCCATGCTGGGACAGCAGACATTATTGGTTTTGGAGTGTCCGGAGTTTCAATTGTTCGCAATGGCTTCAACGTCCAAAAATGTGACGTACTTTCGAGCTTTGGATACGACGCTGGAGGCTGGCGCATCGACAAACACGTACGGCTCCTCGCCGACACAACGGGTGACAAGCACCTCGACATTGTTGGGTTTGGAGAAACTGGTGTTTGGGTTTCACGGAACAATGGAGACGGGACTTTCCAGAAACTTGAGATGGTCCTCAGCAACTTTGCGTATGCGGCTGGCGGATGGCGGGTTGAGCAGCACCTCCGGTTCATGGCTGACATCAGAAATACTGGGCGCGCGGACATTGTGGGGTTTGGCAATAATGGGGTTTTGATATCGCTGAATAATGGGGATGGGACATTCGCCCCTCCTAAACTTGCAGCGACGGAGTTTGGGTACCGCGCTGGGGGGTGGAGGGTAGACATGCACCCGCGCTTCCTCGCTGATGTGAACAGAAACGGACTCCTCGATATCGTCGGCTTCGGGGACACGCACGTTTATGTTGGGTATAACAACGGCGATGGGACTTTCCAACCAGGCAAGCCAGTCCTTACCGACCTTTGCTACAGCAAAGGCTGGCGCGTCCCCGAGCACCCGCGCTTCGTAGTGGACATGACAGGAGACGGCAAGCCTGACCTGGTTGGTTTTGCAGATGACGGTGTTTACGTCGCATTCAACAACGGCGATGGGACATTCCGGAATGTAATAAAAGTGTCCAATGAATTCTGTCGAAATGTAGGAGGGTGGGTCGAAGAAAAACATCCACGACTTATTGCTGATCTGACAGGCGACGGTTGTGGAGATATCGTCGGGTTCGGCGAGGGGGGAGTGTATGTGGGGATGAATAATGGCAATGGTACATTCCAGAGCTCCAAGCATGCTTCTCCAGGCTTTGGCTTCAACAATGGCTGGAGGGTAGGCAGTAACCCGCGCTTTGTGGTCGATTTGACGGGTAATGGGCGGGCTGACATCCTTGGATTTGCAAACGCAGCGGTCCACGTCGCTTATAATGATGGAAAAGGGGGTTTCGGGACTGGTTCTCCGTTGATTAGTGATTTTGGGATTGACGGAGGAGCGTGGTCACCAGATAAGACCCTGCGATACGTTGCGAATATCTATGGTTGACTTGTACTACTTGTGTGGTGTGTATACGTAGTTTGAGAATGCCTTTTGTGTGTAGGATATTCATTGCAGCTGGTATTTTCTTGACCAGGGAGAATAAATTGAGCCAAACATACTTGCATTACATCTTGGCAGTTATGCATGAAGACAGAAGACTTTGGACGAATGTCAGCTAGACTCCACACTAGCCGTTCTCGTAGCGGACAAGAGCCAGAACGAGGGAGGGAAACAGTGTGACGGGAATGAGCAACTAGAATACTAGCTGATCGAACTTTGGCGCAAGCAGAATTAGCACCTGTATGAACCACGAAGATTTGGCCATGACTCCCTCACATCTTTCTTTCGTTTGGGTTGTCTTTG
Source organism: Phlegmacium glaucopus (assembly GCA_015039465.1). Taxonomy (NCBI): domain Eukaryota; kingdom Fungi; phylum Basidiomycota; class Agaricomycetes; order Agaricales; family Cortinariaceae; genus Phlegmacium; species Phlegmacium glaucopus. Next base: position 580,907 of record MU130382.1, on the reverse strand, counting down.
GTGGCGTTAACGCCACTTCAGTACTGTAAGCCGCCGTCGTTTATCAGAAGGGAATAGCCGTTGGGCAGGACACATAAGGTAGGAGGTTGTGTGCCGGTTGTGACTGGGCTTCGATCCAGTCGTCGCATTCTCCAATCTGCTTTGGTGGACAAGTAGCAATAAGTCAGGAGCGCGGAAGGGGTGGTCTTGGAATTGGGTGTGGTAATCATCGCCGTGAATTCCGCTTTAACGAGGACGAAGACTCAGAGGCTTAACGTTCTGTCACCCATCCTGGCGTGCTGCGTTGTCTTTGAGACGGCTGTGGGCAGTGTAGAACTGAATAGACCTAGCATATGTCCATAGAGAATGGAAAAAGGTCACAGCAATCGGTCCCAACGACCTTGCAATAACTTGGGTATGAGGTTAGAGACGCGATGGTAGGGAGTATGGAGTTACAGTGAATGCTGCTGTCCCTTGAAAACGACTACTTGCCCACTGTAATAATCTTGTTAAGGAGTTCAGAGGGGGGTCTTGGAGTTAGAATTATTAATATAGTGGAAGGTAACTGGTGTTATTTTTAGAAACCGCGTATCCTCAAGATCAGCACTGCTCCACTGGAATCCCTCTCACTTCAACCCATTTCACGCCCTTGATGTCAAGACCGTCGACGGTGGCCCCGATTGCTGAGCGCTGATCCTTTACCGAACTACTAGGATCTCTAAATCAATGACAGGTAAGCCACTTTTCATACCATCTGCTACCGTTTCACTTACCTATCTCGCCATCAGCCAAGCTCGACGTATACCAATGCCCCTCGTCTTGCCCTTTGGCTTTTCAGGCCTCAAGACTCTCGAGAGTCGGGCTCGAGACCATGATGTACTTAACTTGAACGATGAAGACATATATCGCCGACTACTGGAGCTGCATCTCACGCTTGTTGTAAGACCCCTCTTTCCCTCTTCTTTGGTCTTAAGCATACACATTTATAGCTCCTGCCTTAAACTATCCACGTCGAAAATGGAAGGACTTACTCCGAGTCGTGTCTGTAACCTCTGGAATCATTTTGCAAACGCGCAGGGCCTTCACGATCCAGCTACTCATGCTGTTGATAAGATTTAAAGTTCGCGGACACGTGAGGGGCTGGTATGTAGCTTCAGGGAATCCAACACAGCGCCAATAACCAGCATGCTCCGCTGTATGTGCAAGATTGTCCCAGCCATTGTTGGCACATCTTGTTGTATCTGCGTACTTTTTTGGCTCGCTGTTGCTCTCCTTCAAGGAAGCTATGCTTCGTACTATGTTGAAGCATCAACACTCTTGCAAGTTACCCTGAAAAATATGGAGGAACAAGGCCTGTTCAGGAACAACTCTGTTCAGAACGTTCTCTTAGAGGCTCGGGAGCCATTGGAGGAAGTGACCTCGCAGCTTGATGAAATGCTCAGACTTTCTTTTGACACAAGTTTTTCGTTTTCTTTGGCTGCTATCATCTTCAAGGGCTTGCGGCATTCGGCCTTGAAGGAGTCTGCTGAGGCTGCGTTGAGGACTCTTTTACAGGTGACTGTGGCAGCTCACGATCCTCATACTTCGGACAGGCCTTCAGACATCGCTATCCATGAGGCTTTGGGCTATTTCATCGCCCTTCTCACAGTTTCAACCACACCGAACACCTTCTGTCAGCTTTTAAGGGAGAGCAAAGTTGATTGCAAGTGGGGAGTAGATGTTGGGAGTCCGGATGTTGATGACGATGACGGTTGTCCCCCTTGTCTCACAGCTGATATCCTGAATATCCATGATCCAACTATAGCATTACTCGTTGCTTCTTTTGTGGGAAGCATCCTCTCCACCGCTCAGGGTGACGATGCTGAGACGGAGATTCTATATGGTTTACTCTCCAGCTTTTGTTTCTCGTACCCTGATATTATCTCGACGGTGTATGTATCAATTCCTCTTTGCACGTTAATAATCTGGTTAACCTGTTGCACTTTTATAGGTACGAAAACATACAAGATCGAATCAAGGATATCTTTGCCAACTCGTCAAATCCATCCATTATTAGATCGGTCTCCAATATCTTTCGAGTAGCGTTGCAAGATTCCACCAGAACCAATAACTCAAGCGCCGCTCATGGGTCGACGTCTACCCTTGGCACGGTGGACGAAAATTCAGTCACACATCTTAACGCGCTAGAAGAACTTGGGATGCAAGGATTGGCGGACAACTTCCAATTTTTACCTCCAAACCGTGGGCATGCAACCAAACTGCTCCAATGGATACCCGACCTGGTGACGCTTATGATATCCTAATTATTTTCAACTACTGTAGTTATAAATTGCGATCATTAATATAGTATTTATGGATGTTTCTGGTACGTGGGTATTAGACGAGCGGGATTGGAATCTCTATAAGCTCTACGATCACACAGCAGTCCAACACTATGCCATCTTGCCTACCTGACACTCTTCACAAATAATGAAGGACGCTGATATACGAGGCTGTTTTTATTGCTCTCATCGGTTATATTATCTTAATCGTGGCAGGTGTACCTGGTGTTATTGAGCACCAAGGTGCTACTGGAGCTTTCGTCATCGCATTGATCATCTGGTACGGGAATCAGAATCCTGTTTTTGTTGATCAAGACTTTAAGGTATTGACTGGGTTCAAAGCAAATATTTCGCCTTTGGTTGCTGAGCAATATAAGTTGTTTGTTGTCGTGACGAAGAGTGGTGAAACGCGTTATTGTCGATCCTTCCGTATGGACTTCGCTTCATTCTCTCGGGTTTTTCTCACCCACATCTTTCATTCAATCATTATCTAGACCAATCCATGCAGTGACAATGCAGCCCTTTGTCCTCAGGTCTCTCCTCAAATGTTTGGACACAAACCTTCCGAGTCCTATCAAATTGTCAGACTTACTATTTGAAAGGCTGTAACTGCGGTTCGGCTAAAAAGGTTAATCTTTCGGTCGTTTGGATTCTTATCAAATTGTCAGACTTATACTTATTTGAGAGGCTGTAACTGCGGCTCGGCTAAAACGGTTAATTCCTCGATCTGGTTATCGGTTCGAGCCAGACGGCGCCGCTGTTGAGTACTGAGTTTTCGCCTCAAACCTTATGTAATTCTGGATTTGGAACTCTGCTTATCATTGAACACACGTAACAAACATGTTAGTCACAGTGTGAGCCGAAACTCGAACTTGGACCGTTACTATGTACTACACATGAAACACTAAACACCTCTAAGGGCTCGAAGTCGTGGCACGACACCTGTTCATAATTCTCGTTTTCTAAATCTCGCCATGAAGTTCCATTGTCTGCGGGTTCTCTGGGCGAAGGGCAAAGGGCGTGGTCGAATAGCAGGGTTCCAAATCCAGAATTAAGGAAAAGTCAATGACTACTCAAGAGTGCTCTCCAAATAGTCACAACTTTCAGTAGGTGCCAGGTCACAACCCATTGAATTGATTTAATTACTAAAGTACTATGTTGAAACTGCCAGCAATGGTGTTTTCTACTCATGAGAAGCCTTGTGGTACAACCTCAGAGGAGGAGAAGTAAATGTTTCGTCACATCGAACTGCCTAAATTGAGTGATAACTTGCTGTGGCTCAACTGAGCGGCGGCAGCCTACCACGAGGCCCATATTATCTCGCCACTGGCACTATGCCCAAAAATGGAAGATGACTTTGCTTGTCCACATATAGCCATTTATTTTTTTGTCTGTGGAGCAAAACCTAGCGAAACTAGCCCTAGCCTTGTCCCTTTTCCATTCTGGGTGAAATTGATGCGAATTGATGGGCCAGACATTGCAGACAATACCCAGGATGGAATGAGGATGAGACTGGCACCGAGCTGGAATCTAAAATTCTCACCCCCTCCGAGTCGCCATACCCAGTGCAACCAACGTTTGGGGAAATATACCTCTACTTGAACAGCCTTGAATTAAGAATTGTAGGTCAACTTGAACTCTACGGAACCCACAACCCCCGAACCCTCAGCCTTAAAAGAAGATGCCTTTCGATGCTTTCCTCTCCAACCTTCGTAGACATAGATTACGATGTCTCCAACAAAAAGCTCCAAGATGAAACCTTCAAAGTCCAATAAGCCAAGAAGGAAAGTCTCGGAGCCAGGGAAAGTTCTCAAGCAAAGGAAAATGCCTAAATTGCTGATTGAGTCTGGTGTAGAGGCAAGCAACCTCTCTTTGCATATATAATTTACTTACCTGCCGCATAGATGTTGCATAACGGAGTCAGGTTGGCCGATTTTAATGACAGCAACGCGACACAGACAGCGTAGGTCGAATTCCCCGAATATACCTATAGATGCTCAAAGCTAGCGGTTTAAACTAGTACTTGCCCTTTCCCCGCGTCCAAATCAAATGTGCCCTTGGCCTCGCATGTAAACGATGCCATTATTCCAGCCCAGGACTCGGCGTCGCATTTTATACCCATCCTGCCCTCAAACGATATTCTTCTTCACTCCCAAATTCCGGTATCGGTCCCTATTTCTGGGGATACTGACAACGCGACTCGAAATACGTATTATGGTACGGGGCCTTCCTACCCTCCAATTACCAGTTTTCCCCAGCCCTATCCCCTTTTCCGCAGGGAAGATTTCAATTCTAGTCAGGGGGACTTAGATAATATTTTCTCTATGGCAAACCAGTCGTACGGATATGTAACCAACAATGACTTCCCCTCTGTCAACCCTTACCGACCCGCATTTTACGACCCACACTCAATCCCTGATGATCAGACATACCCGCCATACCCACCTAATATTGACATAGACTATTTCAACACCTTTCCAGATGACGTCACATACAACCCTTATCAGAATCTTGGCTGATGATATCGTATCTAATCTTAGACTTTGCTATAGCTATACTCGTCCTGTCCTTGTTTTAAATTTTGTCTATCTCTACCTTGTGGGTTACTTGTCGTATGATTCTACAGGCTATCAACACTAAGTAAACCGATGTGTAACGAGTGGCAGGCACATTCGAGAACCTCGGGAACCGTTGTGTTAGAAGAGCTTGTACCTCGGTTCCTTGGCAGATCGTAATGTCAGAAGAACAAAGAAGCCTGCATTTACATATTTTCATATACCTCGTGAGGGTGATGAGACTCTCGGAAGTAGACCGTGACACCTTGCTGTTGATCAATGATGGATTTATGAAGCTCTGGACCGGTGGAGACAACGCTCACATCCGTGAGCGGTATTAAATCAGTTGGTACGAGAATCAGAATCCTGTTTTCGGTTTTTATTGATCAAGACTTTAACGACTGGGTTGTTCAAGGCAAATATTTCGCCTTTGGTTGCTGACAATATAAGAGAACAAGGTTGGTTTGTTGTCGTAAACGAAGAGTGGTGAAACATAGTCTCCCCTAGACAGACCTAAATGCGGCAGGAAGACAGTCGTTCTCACCTATATTGTTTTCCCGTTTTCCCCGGGCCACATGCCATGAGAGCGATGACATCGATCCCATGCAAGAGTTTCACTACAGTTTCTACAGAATAATCATGTGGGTTGTATAGGAGGCGTCTTTGGTGGGATTTCGACATAAAGCGATTCCAGAAGGTGAAAAGAAATGAAACATCTCAGTCTTGGAGGCGTTGTCATGTGTGGACATTGGATAACGATGATTCCTGAGTTCTGAGCGCGACAACACGAAGTGGTTGTGTTTAGTTCAACATGAGATCCAGACCACAACTTTAATACAAGGGTTAGAACTGGTTTTTTTTTAAAAAAAAACCCCTCCAACGTGATGCAGGGCTCACCAAGTTCGTTTTCAACGCAGAGGACACCAGTCAATCGGCCCATACACTCAGTGATCGGTGCTGGAAAGTCGAACTTGATGGATGCAATATTCTTTGTTTTAGGAGTAAAGAACGCGTAATTGCGGATTGCTCAGCTGAAGGACTTGGTATACTGAGGAAGAAGGCGACTAGTGGGGAATGGGATCGAGGATGGAACAGCTCCAGTGGAGGGGAAAGTGGAAGACGGTGAGCTGGGGCGAGGGAACGGCGAAGAAGGCCCTGCACTCTTTGTTGATGCTGAACAGAAGGAATGGTGGTTTTAACCAAATGTAAGTCAGCTCAAATTCTGCGTGCGTCCTCATTGACTTATGAGCTTCAAGATATCAACTGCTGGAGCATCCGAGTGTAAGTTGAACGATAAAACAGTTCACATACGTGGCTTACAATGCAGCCCTCGTCTCTCTCACAATATCCTCGCCAAAGTCAAAATACTTCTTGTATTTCAAGGTGGCGTGGAAGGCCGTCGGGTCCCAATCACCTCGGAAACACTCTTGTCTCATAACTGGATCATTATAATCTGCTCCAGAATACGAGACAGCAAAAGAAGCTCAAGAACGAGCCACTGAGAATGCCGCTCTCAACTTTACGAAGCGGAGAGGAATTGCGGGAGAAATCAAGCAGTATAATAGGGAACTGTGTCAAGAACAGGTAAGTGTAATCATCGCCAGCGATTTTCTGCTTGCTGAACATGTTCTAGGGATCAACTCATCCTGGAACCTATCTTGTTTATTAATCGATATGGTTAATTGAAGACAAACCGCGGACTATCGTCAAGGAGAACAAGGACCTGGGCGGCCTACGTCAAGAACAAAACATTTACGAGAAGGCTCCGAAAGCGTGCCTCCCGATCAAGCCAAAGCACGAACCACTGATGCGGAAGGAGAAGAATGTCCAGAATGTAGAAAAGGCTCTAGATGGTAAGGTATCATCTACTTTAAACTAACCTGAGCCTTCTCTAAATATTTTGTATACAGAGACCTGAGTTGGTGTCGACGGAGACCCAGCTCGCGCATTCGACGCGAAAACTGAAACAATGATATCGAAAGAGGCCTTGAGCGAAAAGAGTTGGAAGAATATCGTCAATTGTAAGCATCACCTCTATTGCAAAGATGTTCGCATATCATAACATAGCAAAGCTTCCTCAAGTGTCCTAGCTGTCGATGAACGTCAATCTCTCAAAACTCTCATTCGTGAAGAAAAGACGGCAAGATGCATACTAATTCAGTTCGAAAAGAACAAGGCTTCGACGAGAAAAAAACAACTCGGACTCAACTTGGACTGAGAATCTACAAAACAAAACGCTGTGATATTTTGCCCTTTGGTTGCTGAGGATTGTTGTCGTGACGAAGAGTGGTGAAACGGTTATTGTCCTCTAACAGTTTCTAGAGTGTATATGGTGTGTTTCCAAACGATATAAATGATATACACCACTCAATTTCTCTAATTAACAGTACTTCTACCTCTTCATGAATGTCGGCGCACTCATTGGACGAATCACTATGGCTCATTCCGAAAAGGTAAAGTCCTGCAAATCGATGCCTATTCAGAGGGTTTCAATGAAACAGGCCAATAGACTTGTCTGGACGACGTGGGATGATAAGTGGGTAGACGAGGTTCGAGGTAGGGTCAAAGCTTGTGGAGTTTTTTTTTTGCCGGCATCTCATTTATTGTAAGTATCATAGAATGGCTTTTTGCTTATACGTTCAGAAATACTGAGTGTTGGCTATTCACAGGGTTGACTTATAATCAACTTGACATCGCAAGTGGCGACGCTGTCGACGCATGGACTTCCTAACGAGGTTTAGGCTTTGTCGAATTTGGATCCGTGTGGGATTTAATCGTACGCCTTTTTCGTCTTTATTCTTTTTCAAATGATATACGGCATTTGTTTGTAGTTTTCTACGCCGTATGGAGTTGAACTTTAGTACACTGAAAAAGATCACGTTAGGCTTCTTCACTGGAGCGGCTGCTATGATTTGCTAGTAAGTAACCGGCCTCGTATTATCTTGGCGTATGTAAACTTCACTTCATCCTCTCCCAGCGGTGCAACACTACATGTACAGGGTGAATATTCTCGGTTTTTCTTTCACCCACATCTCTCATTTAATCAATATCTAGACCAATCCAGCGGTTCCAATGCAGCCCTTTGCCCTCAGGTCTCTCCTCAAACACTTGGATCCAAACCCGATCATAAGCAATCGCTTTATTTTCCTATCAAATTGTCAGATTTACTACTTATCTCCACATTAGATACGTCCTAAGTTATCCTATTAGGGAGATCTTAAAGCCTTGATCACGAAAGCACCTAAGAACATGCGGTCACTCGTTATGTCTGCCGTCTTAGGTTCGTCGTCGGCTATCGGGGCGACTTTTGTTTTACGGATTTCGTGTATTTGATGGTCCGTACGCGTCGATGCGAAGAGGACAATCAACACACCAAATAGGGAAATTGTGAGACGCGACACACCGCCCGAAGTTCTAACCACCGAACCACCTACCCAAGACCGCGCTACCGTGCGAAAAGGACGTATACCTGCCCACTAAGCCTACCACTAACCTGAGCAAAAATCACTAACATGAACCCTTAACGTTAACACTAACCAGGATCCTAACCAAATTACTAGCGTAACCCCAGCGGCATTTAACCGGCAGACTCGCCGGAGTGTCAAAAAAAAGTCTATGGCGTCACTTCGTGCCTGCGTGTCGATTGTGGTCACTCCCGCGATGCGATGGAAGACAAGTTGAATAATCTAATCTCCAGAATTGATGCTGATAGGGCCCGTTGGCTTGGGCGCCCGTCCCAGTATAGAAAGAAAAGTCTAGTCGTGCACGGTATAGGTGTGTATTCATAGTATGTATTTCCCGCCAAACTTATGTTTGGAAGCTTATTCGCTGTTGTTCACTGTGGTACAGCCTATGATCCAGAACCTCATTGCTGCCCCACACCCCACTTCCATCTTGCACCATCTCATCTACCCGATCCAACCCATCTTGTCTTCCCCCATCTTACCTAGTTTAAGCACCATGCAGGTGACCCCGAAGATCTGTCATTGAATTTTATGACGGCAACAGAAGGCAAGCAGTCATTTTCCCTTTTTATTACTATTCGTGTTCAACAAACTCTCTATCAACCTAGAATTTGGCGTCACCAAAAGCGTTGATCTCATTCCAAAGGCGGCGATGTCGCCGTAACGCAAGAAACCCGATTTGTCTACATTAGATCAAGATTGGGACAGATATAGGTGGTAGTGTCAGGATTCCTCTGGAGTGTGGAGTTTAAGGGCTAGCGCCGGACGATTTCTGATGTGGGCAGATGGATTGGAAAGTTTACGGATTGGCAGGTAATCTCGAGGAAGCTCAAGGCCTCGAGGACTTGCATGAATTTTCGAAGCACGTCATTTTGGCGAACCCGCGGCCCTACGGTCATACAATGTCTTCTCACATTTTCGGTGTTGCATTTTACTTTTTTGACAAACTTCTGACAGGAACCGAGTGTGAACATAGAACTTTGGGTTGTGTGTTAATTTTCTTTTATTTACCGCCACCGCCACAACCTCAACATAATTCTCCCTTTCTATCTTTCCTTCGCCTACCTGGCAGTCCCTTTATTTGCAGAATGTCTCCTCGCTCCAATAGAAATGTTTATTATCCCTTTTCTGTGACTCGACACAATCTGTCCTCGATTTATTATGCTACTTGGACCCTCCCGCCCTCACAGCCCTTTCCTTTTCATAGATCAGAGGCCCTTGTTTCAGTCGGAATACCTGGGTTTTTGCCCCAAGTGAGATCAAATTACATCAATCTTGGCAACTTCGGGACGAAGGTCGCAAACTGAAATGGGGAGTTATTTGGAAGAATGGTGTAATTGATTTTACATGACCGTATATCTAAAGTAGTTCGCTAAACATCGATAATAGGCACGATACCTCCCACACCTGCTGGTAAATGTGCCTTGAGGAAGTGGTTTCGGCTCTCAAAAAGCAAGGTCATGTTGTCGATTTGTATGTTTGCAGTCCAACTTAGTCATTCTCCTTGTATTCATATCAGTTTCACTTAGCCAACCTCCTAACATCTAGGAAGTGCCGAAAATCAGATGTGAGCTTCTTTTCTTTGATGGGGGTGCGTGCTTCCATGAATCAGGCTACAAGTCAATGTACCTGAGCTATTTCTGTAACACTGTTTTGATTGTCCGAGTTTCGTGCTTTAGCGCTTTAATACTTAGTACCAATCTTGAATTTACCCAAATTAGAATTCTCACTTCCTCCGAGTATATTAACATAAGTGCAACCAACGTTTGAGGAGATATACCTTGAACTTGAACCTTGCCACGCAGCCGATCCACGGGAATTGGGAACCATCATGATGTTCGGCTTTTATATGTCAACTCTCTGGATCCATAGTTGACGGAACAAAAATACCATTGCGACTTTCGAAAGGTTCATTTCGGAGACCCTCTTCTCTTAAAAGCAGATGCCTTTCGATACTTTCATTTCCAACCCTCGTAGACATAGATACGATGTCTCCAACAAAAAGTTCCAAGATGAGGCCTTCAGAGTCCAATAAGCCAAGAAGGAAATTCTCGGAGCCAAGGAGAGTTCTCAAGCAAAGGAAAATTCCTAAATTGCTGATTGAGTCTGGTGTAGAGGCAAGCAACCTCTCTTTGCATATATAACTTGAATTTACTTACCTGCTGCATAGATGTTGCATAATGGAGTCAGGTTGGCCGATTTTAATAACAGCGACGCGACACAGACAGCGTAGTAGGTCGAATTCCCCGAATTTACCTATAGATGCTCAAAGCTAGCGGTTTAACCTAGTACTTGCCCTTCACCCACGTCCGGATCGAATGTACCCTTGGCCTCGCATGTAAGCGATGCCATTATTCCATCCCAGGACTCAGCGTCGAATTTTATGCCCATCCTGCCCTCAAACAATATTCTTCTTCACTCCCAAATTCCGGTATCGGTCCCTACTATTTCTGGGTATACTGACAACGCGACTCAAGATACATATTATGAGACTGGGCCTTCCTACCCTCCAACTACCAGTTTCCCCCGGCTCTATCCCTTTTTCCGGAGGGAATATTTCAACTCTAGTCAGGGGGACTTGAATAATATTTTCTTTACGGCAAACAATCCGTACCTGTCGTACGGATATGCAACAAACAATGACTTCCCCTGTGTCAACCCTTACCGACCCACATTTTACGACCCGCACTCGATCCCTCAGCTATACGTCCAACACGCGCCAATGACAATTCCACCCACCGCAAATATCGAAATGGACTATTTCACCATGATGTCACTGCATGACGGGACCTTTGCCAGTGGATTCCCAAATGACGACGTCACGGTCGCATACAACCCTTATCAGAATCTTGGCTGATAATAGTCTCTCCTAGGATATCGTATCTACTGTTAAATTTCACATGCCCTTGCTTTGCTATGCTCGTCTTGTCCTAATTATCTTGTAGGTAACTTTTTGCCGTATGATTCTACAGGCTGTGTGTATATAAATATGACTACTTACGACACGGTTACGTCCTGCAGGCAAGCTGCTCCTTGAATAATATTTTGATCATGTTCACACTAGCATATTCCGTATACATTCAGTTTACTCTAGGCTAATTATAGCGACCGGTCCTTTTGGCCGCCCCAAGCCGCGCCTTCCTTATCACGCTCGCGGCTCGCTTAGCATTGCATTATTATCTGCGAGAGGTATTGGCTTCAATTCACAGTGTGTCCATCAAGCTATGTATTACTCCCAGGCTTGCCGTTTTGTCCCACATTTCATTTTAAAAAGCTCACCTGAGCTCAAGCACAGCGCAAGGACCCCGGGCAATACCAGAAAATGCCAGATCCCGAAAATGGGGCTTTTGTCCGGACAAAAAATAAATTCCCACGCCTGATGACCTCAGATTTGAACATTTCAGAACATCCCCCTTCAAAAAGGTTTTTTTTTTACCCAAAATTCATCCAATCTTGTCCGGATTGAGGGGATCTGGCATTTTCTGGTATTGCCAGGGGTCCTACAGCGCATCACCTCGAGCTTGCCTACAGAGCCGTAGTCACACGGGTTGGTCTGGGTTGGTCAGACCTTTTTTTGGAAATTCCTTGCCAAGGAATTAATCCAGAGATAATGTCATAACACTTGATCGAGGCTCGCACTGAGATATTGTGTACGTGAGCATGTAGTCAATGAAGCATTGAATTTGTCTTGCTCGTCCTGTTCATGTGAGCCATTGAGTAAATAATTCTTTAATTTAAGGATCCTATTGTACCAGAAACTGGTAAATATCCGTATTACTTGGCGCTCAGATGAGCTTCAGATGGGAACCCACATAAGTAATGCCTATGAGTCATCCTTTTCTTCCTCCTCTTCTTTTTTTCTTTTTTTCTTAATTTTACTATTTTCCACCACATCCGCGAGCCTAGCTGGATTTGCCTTTACGAAAGAGATACGATATGATAACAGTCCCCACTTTCGGATGAAGCTTCTACGAGCGATACCAGCGCGTTGGTTTTAGGAGCCTGGGAGGCTGGGACAAGCTGAATATTATGTTGGGCTTCCATTGAATATGGGAATTTTAATAGTATCAGGCTATCAGCCTCCGGGAGATTTTCGGAATATCTATAGAGCGTGATCTCGGCGGAAGATCCAAAAATCAGGTATTTTTTCCCCGTGTATACGAACATCGGCACACTCCCCAAATCGGTTCAGCGACGCATAGGATAGATGAACGACACAGCTGTGTGCCCCCCCTTCAGGTGTGTCGACAATTACAGATGTGCGACACATCCAAACAGGGTTGATGATTAGGGATGGGGGATCTTTTTCTCTCCACGCGGTAGCGCGTTCTCAGTTATACTTAGGGCTAATCTGCGGCACATTTTGTCATTCATCTGCTCATATGTCTTACTTCTCCTTTTGGGGAGTGTGACGAACCACGTATATCTTCTTTTTTCCCCATGTATCTCTAAGTTCCAGGTTTTAGATATTTGGTACTGGGCTCTAGCAGTCGATGGGTAGCCAGTAACGAAATGTGAGAGGGTTGCATATCCACGGACTCATGTACTGAAGACAATATGGTAAGGTATTGAACCCTGCCGGCTTTTCACTCGTGTATAAGACAAACGCAATGGGATCAGAAAGGGGTACATTCGAGAACCTCGAGAACTGGCAGTGAGAGCCATTCTGTTAGAAGACCTTGTACCTCCTTTAGTGAGCCCTTTGCAGATCGATCGTGATGTCATAAAAACAAAGAAATCTGCATTTAACTTTCATATACCCTGACAATCATCTCTCGTGAGGGTGATGAGAAGTATGGTGCCGGCTGCCTAGAGACCGCTACTTTTGTACAACGCGCCAAATCGGCTGGAGAAATTTTCCAAAAGTGGCCCTAACCTAAGGGTGATTTTCGTAGTGTCTTCGATTTCATTCAAAGAATTCATTAGTTTAGTACTATCATAGATCATGGGCCGAAATTCTAACATGCAACAAAAACACCTGAAGATGATCTGCAAGGATAACCTGTTCAGGTGTTGTAATTGAGTGTGTCAACACCCTGACGACCATACGAGTATGGCCATGATTATGTCGATGCAGGCATACTCAACAGGTAAGGACAAGGTAAGGATAGCATAAATTAGATTAGATTATGGACCCTTAATTATTCTTTTTAGACATGCGCCATTTCATTCAACTCAAAACTAAATAACTCTGTCAGTTTTATTGCTTATCCCTTTAACAAATTCGTAGCCCTATTTGGATTGTACAAAAGTAGCGGCCTTTATAAATGAATAATATATTATAATTAGGTGACCGGCGCGATGAGGATGGAAATAGAAGATAATCTAAAATAAGACCACGGGAGTTGCCAAGCGTTACATGGTGGCTGGGACTCGTAATCAAGCATTCTCTATGAGACGGTATATTACGCAAGAATAAAAACCACAACACGGACAAATCCATTCAATTGAGCCGTCATTTCCCACTTTCTTCAAGGACAAACTGAGTGTGCATAAGAAGTGCTATTATTCCTGTTTTCCCCTAGCCACATGCCATGAGAGCGACGATGTTTGGTCAGCATGTGACCCCAAAGTTGTAAACTCATGACCACGAAAACTGGACTGCAGATAACTTTTCAGATCCAGATCGCAACTTCAATATAAGGGTTAGATCTGATAGTTTATACAGGTGTGTTTTTTTAAACCCTCCAACGCGATGCAGAGCTCACCAAGTTCGTTTTCAACGCAGAGGATACCAGTCAATCGACCCATACATTCAGCTATCGGTGCTGGAAAGTCGAACTTGATGGATGCAATATTCTTTGTTTTTAGGAGTAAAGAGCGCGTAACCGCGAATTGCTCAACTGCAGAACTCGGTATACTGAGGAGGAAGACGACTAGCGGGGAATGGAATCGACTCGATTGGATGGGACAGCTCTGGTGGAAGGAAAAATGGAAGACAGTGAGCTGGGGCGAGGGAACGGCGAAGAAGGCCCTGGGTAATGGCACTCTTTGTTGATGCTGAGGTAGAAGGGTTGGAGGTTTTAACAAAATGTAAGTTAGCATTTTATGCTTCCTCATTGACTTATGAGCTTCAAGATATCAATCAACTGCCGGCGTGTCTGAGTACAAGTTGAACGATAAAACGGTTCACATACGTGGCTTACAATGCAGCCCTGGTCTCTCTCCCAACATCCTCGTCAAAGTCAAGATATTTCTTGTACCTCAAGGTGGCGTGGAAGCCGTCACGTCCCAATCACCTCGGGAACTCTCTCGTCTCACTGGATCATGAGAACTTGCTTCGGAATACGAAGCAGCAAGAGAAGCTCAAGAACGAGCCACTGAGAATGCTACTTTCAACTTTACGAAGCGGAGAGGAATTGCAGGAGAAATCAAGCAGTATAATAGGGAACAGAAATCTGAGGCCGACAGATTTGATGTGTTATGTCAAGAACAGGTAAGTGTAATCATCACCAGGGTCTGCTTGCTAAACATGTTCTAGGATCAACTCATCCTGGAACCTATCTTGTTTATTAATCGATATGGTTAATTGAAGACAAATCGCGGACTATCGTCAAGAAGGACAAGGACCTGGGCGGCCTACGTCAAGAACAAAGCATTCACGAGATAGCTCTCGAAAGCGCGCTTACCGATCAAGCCAAAGCACGAATAACTAGAAGGAGAAGAACATCCAGAACGTAGGAAAGGCTTTAGGCGGCAAGATATCATTTGCTTTAAACTAACCTGAACCTCCTCTAAATATTTTGTATACAGAGACTTTAGTTGGTGTCGACGCAGACCCAGCTCGCGCGTTCGACCTGAAAACTCAATAATGATAATCGAAAGCGGCCTTGAGCGAAGAGAGGTTGGAAGAATATCACCAACTGTAAGCATTACCTTTATTGCAAAGATGTTCGCATATCACAACATAACAAAGCTTAAGTGTCCCAGCTGTCAATCTCTCAAAAACCTCACTCGTGAAGAAGATGGAAAGGAGGAATGTGAGTGACATTTTGTGACAAATTACCAAATACTGATGCTCGTCAAAAGCGAACAAATTTGGCCTTACAAAGTCATTAGTTCCTCTTGCTAGCCCCAAAACTTATCACTTTTTCCGATGAGGGAGCGAGCTATTCAATTTTCTGTGTTCTGAGGGTGTACTACTTCCCTTGTTACATTACATAAGCCATCATAGTACAACGTGTTTTTGGCTGTACATTGAAGGCTTGAACGTTTGAACGTTTAACGACCAAGTCCTGAAGGTGCTCCTTGAAACTGTGCAAGATGACATCGGCGCCAGCCACAACAATAACCATTCACATTCATATCAGAGGCTCCTTCAATAACAACGTGGAAGTAATGCGGCGTACTAGTGGTAAGCATATCATAACCCTCAGCAGGCAGTAACTGACAAACAAATCAGAATCAATGGAGAGTACCAGTTATAATAGCTCTGACGAGATCATACACGTCCATACCCCACCTTCAGGTACGCTCCAAATACCGATGCAGTTAGAGGACTGGCACTGAGAAGTATGTTTGATACCAGTTCATAGTCACAGTCCAGCACCAGATTCTGTAGAGATTCCGCGTCGTATGGTGAGCATTCAAGTATACATAAGATAAATGGAAGCTTACTATCAATAGTCTGCGGAGGTTTCGAGTCTTGCCAATAATGGACATTCGTACCCCCCGATACCGGCCCACGCAGAGGCCACCCGAAGGATGAGAGGCGCTGACGGTATGAAAGATATGTGGAAACGGGTTGTTGGCAAGATAAGGGATTGGTTATTGAAGGTCTTCAGTCGCCGTGGATAAAACATCGCAATTACGATTGGATACCACAAGGAATTTTTCTTTTTTTTAATAGTTTAGCTATGAAATTACTCACTTGGATTTGATTTCTTTTTTGTTGCTGCTGCGTAGAGCTTTAGAGAAGCCACTCGCTGCGTTGATTTTCGATACCAGTCATGCACTTGGGGACCTTGGACACGGGTTGCCAGACTCCCTCCTTATTACCTCCGTTACGGGTGGAGACCACCTATAAATGGGTAACTTATAGGAGGGCGATTAAGTGCCTACAGCGAGTAACAATGAGTGACGGGACAATACGAAAGAAAGAGGAAGTGAAGGAAAAACCTGACGCGATGAGTGGCACTGATAAGAACGGGGTAAACTGGAACCACTGGAACCACCCGTCGTCAGAGTAACTAACGTTGAGCCGCTTCGTCAAGACGAGGGGCAGCTTGGACAAACTGTTTTTTTTCCATAAAATTTGCTGAATACCAGACTTCTGTAAGTGGGGAGCTTGCGTGCTTGTATACGAGGAGCGTTACCTGCAAGGAGATGATGACGAATAAGGACAAGCGAATAAAGAGAACATGAACGAAAAACAGACTGAATGAACGCAGTGACATAATGTAGAAGCAGGTTGTAACAGTAAAACCCATGCCTGGAAGAAATGAATTGGAGAGTAAGAGTCCAACCGTCACAACACGCTGTGTAGACCAGGCATGCATCAACAACAGGATGGAAATGAGGATGCCACAGAGAAAGGTTGAAAGAAGAATAAAGGAGAGAAAAGAGGAGCTGAGAGAAAAGAGGAGTGGAGAGAAAGAGGAGAAACGAGAGAAACGAGCAGGGAAGAGAAAGAGTCAAGGTGATAATCAATGATCCGTCAATTCTTAGTCAGTGAGGAACCGAGGGATTAGAAATAGTGACAGGGCAAATAAGTGACGAAGCTGCGTATAAATCCAGCAGGTATTTAAATATTCACCAGTTATTTAATAATGGCACAATCTGTACTCAAGTACTCAATACTGATCATTTTATGTGTATTTCAGATGTTAGTGGTGGATGAAATCGATGAAAAGTTATTATCTTAAATACTTATGGGAATGGTATGTATGCGCCATGTCAAACCATGCCAAATATCTACGCGCCTGGAAAGTCACATACCCCCATGGAGATAAGTTGTGAAGCTTATGTAAATTCTGGGGTCTGCCCAATTGCCCAGTCCCACGTCATGAGTGGATAAAAAGATAACTAACTGATAGCTCTGACATGCCTCCACATATCTATTCGATGGATTTGGCGCCGCCCGAGTAAATGCTTCGTGCATGATGGTCGCCCCGAATTAATTCAGGTTGCAAAAGGGTGAACGAACAGAGGAAACACCTTTGGTGATCATGTTCTTCTATCAGATGCAGATATGTTAGTGATTTGGTGACAGTATAGTTTGCAGACAGATAAAACATAGAAGTTCCGGAGTTCAGGCATAACCTCCTCCCCCAGCCACAAATGAAGACCATAGTTTGGACTGCAGCGCCGATGTTGCATGCGTGGATCATGGAAATTGATTCTGTGATACGAACGAAAGAGGGGAACTCAATGCACCTGTGTACCTGTTCTGGGCGCAACAAATTACTAAGATGGTCGAGCCTCGTCGAAATTAACATGGTGCCATGGTAATACGCTCGTTTTTATACGCCGAACCAGAGACGTGCTGTGAGAAGACAAAGGTAAGTAATGACCAAAAAGGACATATCACTCTGAACATGTGAAAGACATGAATGATATCATATGTTCGAATCACGATAAATCAATCAAGCGACACCCAAATGTCGCTGATTGCTCAAACCCAATTAAATAAAGAAGAAAAAAGCGGAAGCTCAATCGCGAAATAAATTGATCTTACTGGTGCCGACACAAATGTTATTTCCTTCATTTACACGTGGATCAACATTGAGTGACCGCACGGCTCGATGAGCAGTTGAATGTTGGTCAAATTGAGGTCCGCGGAAGGCGAAGAGAGAAATTCGTGTTCCCGAGATCCTAATCATGGACAACACTTGAATCACCCAGAAAATACCCAACACAGGGGATGAAACACTAATTAACTCACATGATATACAGTTCCCCCTCCACTTCTTCTGCGTATGAATGGGATACGTGCTGCACGGAACGCAGTGAAATTGACCTCTGTCCATGGATTTTGATTTCGTCCGATGATAACACAAGGAGAAACATGATAGATTAGCAGGAGTGGAGATGACGAAGGCGAATGTCGGAATAACCTGCCAATGAACGCAGTTGGAAAACAACCCCATCGAAAAGCATAGAAAATGAGTTGAACGTGTTTGGTGCATGAGATGGATGTTGTTAACAGTTAGGGGCTTGATCAATATAAATCAAGTCCTAAAACGCACCAGTCTTCTGGCGTCAAGTTGAAAAATGAATCGGTAGAAGTAGATATATAGATATCATATTGGGGACTGAGTGAATGTAGCTCTAGACCAGATGGCTCGCAACTTTTTGAAACACCGCTTGTGATGGTTCGGAGGGCAGGTTTTCGCCAGAAATTTGAAGTCCGGGAAAAACTAGACCGCAAAGTCGCGTCACCTGTGCGTATTCGCGCTGAGATGAGTCGTGTCGAGTGCCAGCGGAACATTCACAGAATTTTACCCTACTTCCCTCAACAGTGGTCCAGCCTGACTGACTGGTACTCGTTACGACAAGGGCAGTGGACAGTGAGATAGATATTTGGTTTGAACTTTGATAGATTGACAGTGATGACTTGATCATTCTGGTAAAGATGAAAAGGCAGGGAAATCAATTGATGGTTGGTCTTGGCTCAACATGTTGGACTTCCATTGAATATGAATAGAAGATTAAAGTATCGGCTTCGAAAAATATCTGTAGAGCATCGATCTTGGTGAAAAATAGATATTGTCTAAAAATCAAGTATTTTTTTCCATGCATATCTCTGAGTTCCAGGTTTTAGATATTTGGTATACTCGAAAGTGTAAATTATTGATACTTGTCCCGTATGACAAACCCCAAGAATAAAGACTTCAGCAGATATTGGCCACCTGAGGTTCCCATACCTGTGATCTCTGCTGAAATTGAATTTTGGAGGGAATGTTGCAAGAAAGAAAGAAAACGGAAATATCCCAAACAAATACTATAGAAAACCTGACACGCCGTCACCGGTCTTACACCGTGAGGATCTCAAGCCCCCGCATCCCCCGCGCCGTTTTGTTAATCATTTCTGTATAAGCTTTAAGCTCGGCCGTCACTTCTTGCACCGTTATACAAGCATAGTATAATTCTGTTGCAAGTAATTTTGGTCCGACATCACAAGGAGTCCAAAACCTTGACCCGAGCATTCTCAATAACAGGCCGCTATCAATCGTCGCTACGCATTTTCCAAGACCCAGACGCTCGAGGTTGGGAAAATAACAAGGCTGATGGCCATGTTGCGCTGGACGGTGGAGAGCGCGCAAAATGTTGTCGGTGATAGGACCTTCGAGGATGAGATTGGTGATTTGTTTCAGCTCATTCATGTTGAGCCATTCCATTATTTGGGGTTCAGTGAAGTCGGAAATCCTGATGCCGAAAACATCGAGAGTGCACTGGGAACGATGTATAAGTTCGGCGACGTGGACACGGATGTCGTGGTCGACATCAGCAAGTCTGAGGAATGTCAGTGATGGAAGAGTTATGTGACCGAGGAGGCTAGATAGGTCGCTAATTTGAGATGCCGTGATATCTAAAACCGTGAGCAAGGGACAAATGGTTCGCTCAACAACACGGGGAAGATGTGGTGATGGGAGTAAGATCTTGTAAATTTCGACGCTCTGAAGAGTCTGGGCGGAATGAATGAGACAGTTAAAGAGCATCTCCATACTGATTGGCGCCTTTATATCGACAGTATTGATGTTATTACCGAGGCGGGCTGAACCCACGATGGTCGCATCCCACGCAAATGAAGTGATTGAGGGAATACTTTGGAGGGAATCCCAGAGCCGAGTGGCATGGGCGTTCCACTCTTGAGCTAGTGGTGCTGGGAGACGTGACTGTAGAAACAAGGATGCTCGAGTCAACTTGCAATTTTGCATCCTAGATAATTCTGCTAATTGAGGTAGAATGATATCCGGAAATTGGCCATTCAAGTGAAGATCGATACTTTGCCAAAAGTCCGCACGGGAATTGAAAAGTGCGAGCAGGGCTAGAGTGGCATCAAATTCAGTCTGAGTAGGATTGGCTGACTGCCTGAGAGTAATAAAGATGGGTCGGGTGCCTGATCTTTGCATGCACAATTCAGTACGATGCATATGACAAGGCTTAGGGTGGATGATAGTGATGGAGCACCAGAGTTCCGAAGCCCAGAGTGCGACGGTTCTCCATCTCCTGCAGACTTGTCCCAGCACGAAAGGATCCTGGCGACATTCGGCGGAAACTAATGGAGTCAAAGCTGGGGCATGGTTGGGGATTCCGGAGGGACACAAGGTTAGGGAAAAGATGCTGGCCAAACACTCATCGGGAAGGTCGCCGATCGTCTTCTTTCTGAGACCCCATTTCAAGAACGCTAGAGAGTTGATATGAGCCCGTTGCTTGTTGACAATGAAGGCCGGCACGTACGAGGCAAATAGGACGTGGCGGCTTGATATACTAAACAGATTGATTTACCCAAATGAAGGCAGAGGAGCGAAAATATGACCTACGTGAGGAGACAGACATTATTTATTTTCCTGGGCGTGAAGCTGGGGGTCGGACAAGGAACGACCATTCTTTGTAGAGGAGTTTATATAGGTGTGTACCAACCAACAAGGTGGTTTCGGCATCAAATAACAGAGAAGGATAGCGACATGATGGGATCAAGGAATGCTCCTTGTTCGTGTTCGATGAAGACTACGTTGCGCTGGGCACAGTGCGAAGAACAAGAACACAACGACTGTCATAGGAAACAAGGTTGCTAACGCCCTCTCTTAGCCGGCAGACTTGTTGAACTTGAAGTATACTACGTGTTACATCCATGACATGTGACCACGAGTAACAGCGCCTCTCCTGCTAACCCCCGTCATGGTCGCTACGAGCCCATACCAATGCCTGACTCTGTCACTCCTTATCATCCCTCCTCTCCTTCTCACAACATACTTTATGGCCGCTTTCCCGCTTCCGCCAGCTACGGTGTACGTTCATCCATCGTTAGCGAGTTTACCTCCCACGTCCAAATCATGGACGATATACCCTGAAGATTTCTACCCAGGAGGAGGTTATGCTACGTTTCCGAACGGGAAGGTTGGTCTGATTAGCAGCCACGTGAGGAACACTGTTGATGTCATTTCCCTAGGTTCGATATTGGCTTTTGGGACCAGAGAACGGTAAAAAGGTATGTTTTACCATGGCGTCGTTTATGCGGAATTGACTGGTTCTAGATTGTCTTGATTCACGGTCTTTCTATTCCCGCCATCATCTGGAAAGATGTCGCCCCCGTACTGGCAGCGCGTGGGTTTCGTGTTCTACTCTATGGTATGTTGACATGATCATACATCTTAATTGTATATCACTCATCCGTCCTAAAGATCTCTACGGACGAGGTTACTCTGAAGCGCCGCAAACTACCTATGATACATATCTATATACCTCCCAACTTGCCCACCTTATGCAATATCTTAAATGGGAGAAAGCAAATATCGTCGGTGTCTCAATGGTGCGTTTCCATGCTCACATTTGTCACATGACTTATCAAGATTTCAGGGCGGCGCCATTGCGGCAGCGTTCACTTCACAATTTCCCCACCTCGTTGACGAAGGTGTTGCACTTATCGCGTCGGCGGGACTGATGGAGGTACGTCAATCGTTTCTCGGATTCATCCATCCTTCATATCTCATGTGACCACCTCAACAGTCCAACGATATCTCGCGTACCTCTAAATTCATGTCTTCACCTCTGGTCCAAACTCTCACATCAAGTAAACCTGTAAGAGTAAGTTTCCATTACTTTGTAACCTCTATCACTCCCTAATATTCTTTCTTGCTTAGAATTATATTCAACGGCTGACAAACCAAACTGTGGACCAAGGTCTTGTAAAGGATAATGTAATTCTTGAGGTAACTTGTACTCTCTTACTTTGCGCATTCGTGCCCATCATTCTATAGATCGTTCGTCTGCAATCCGCCCATTTACCTGGATACAACGCTGCTCTGTCGTCTTCGCTGAGAGATGGGCCTATCAGAGGTCAATCAGCCGCGTTCAAATCAAAAGGCTTTGAGAACAAGAAAGTCTTGATAATACATGTACACTATCACTTTTCTTCCTTGCCTTCTCGAATTTAATTATTTTCCTTCAGGGCACAGAAGACGTTACCGTACACCCCAAATATTCCCCTCTAATCGCAGCGCTACTACCAGCTAGCACACAAAAGAAACTAATTACCGTCGAGGGGGCTGGTCATGATGTAACCATGAGTCACTCGAAAGATGTCAGCGATGAGTTGTCGGCTTTCTTTGAGGCACCTTGAGGGAATTTAAATTATTCTTTCCTGCTGTGCGTTGGTGGATGGTATTTCTTCATAGATTGGATTGGATTGAATAGGGTGGACGAATCTTTCATATGTTGTTCAGTTGCCTTCTTTTCCTTCTTCTGCGTCAAACGAATAACCTTCTCCGCTTCCTCTCCTCGTCATCCTCTATCGCTTCCTTTACAATTTCTACAACTCCTGCATTTCTAAATTATTCTTACATACCATTATCATCCTTCCAGGACCACACGCCATCCTACACTACTGTTCATTATGATTTACACCTATGCGTTGTCTTTTTTTTTCGCACCTGCGATTCGGATGCTGTTAACGTCCGCTCTGTATCCTGTCTGCTTTTCTGCTGTATTCCTTTCTCTATGTGGTCTGTTAAAATAAAATCTTCCATTCCAATTTCCACAACTAAGTGGCGTTTACGGTTTGACGCACTGTGCTCAACATACCACCTTAGCATTCCAAATCCTTTGCCATGGATATTGGCGCTCATCATATCCCCTAACTACATTAATCACACTTCCTGTCATAAAAGCTATGTAATGATCAGCCCTCAATCCCTCGACTTTGACAAACATCTGGAATGAATTTCGCCTCCACGTCTTACATACCGTCACCACTAACCTTATGAAATGAAGCCTCTGAGAGTGCCGCAAATGATGACGACGACTGTTGCGCCTCATGATCAAACGCGCTATAATGTAGTTCGACTGCTTGTTGTCGGTCTGCTCTTCCATCTTGTATACATTGGTTCCGTATTCGACTGTTATTTTACAAGTCCGGTGGTTCATGGGATGAGGAGTTATGGCAGTGGAGATATTGACGCTCCTGCCAAACGACTGGTATTGATTGTTGGTACGTTTTCTTTCATTATTCAATAAATATGACACCTTTTTTAAAATGCTATTCTTTCTGGTGAACAAGGCGACGGTCTTCGTGCAGACCTTCTTTTCACCCCAAAAGCGTTTCAGGATGTGCTTGGTTCTGATTCACTTGATGTCGTGGCACCCTATCTTCGATCGGTGGTAGAGACACGAGGTGCTTTTGGGATCTCGCATACGCATGTACCGACAGAGAGTAGACCAGGTCATGTTGCCATTATTGGTGAGTTGGGTGGGGTAAGGATCCAAATGAATATGCATGATGACCCCGTTATGCAGGCGGCATGTACGAAGATGTATCGGCGGTTACAAAGGTAGGCACAAATCTTCGTTGGACTAAAGGTCGAAATTGAACTGCTGCACCGATAGGGATGGAAAACGAACCCAGTGGGTTTAACCTCTAAGTTCATGTTCGGCTTGATTCTGACTAAAAGATGATACAAGGTCGATTTTGATTCCGTGTTCAATCGATCCAGCACAACTTTCTCCTTTGGTTCTCCAGACATTATACCAATGTTCGCTCGAGGAGCTATACCAGAAAAAGTCAAGACTTGGTGTTACGACGAAGATGAGGAGGACTTCACGAAAGGTTCGCTGCATATTATCCTTGCTATTTCATAACATCTGAATGCCATTGATATTAAGATGCGACTGCGTTAGACATTTGGGTTTTAGACCATCTAAAAGCGCTCTTGAAGAACGCGACGACGGATCCGGTTTTGGATTCTCAACTTCGTTCCGAGAAAGTGGTATTTTTTCTCCACTTACTCGGACTAGATACTACAGGTCATTCGTATAGGCCTCACTCCAAGGTACAGTCTTTTTTTTAGCGTTTATTTTCGAATCAAAATCAAAATCAATTTACGCTGTACTTCAGGAATACATGGAAAACATTCGAGTCGTCGATGATATCGTTCGTGAGACAGAGCATTTAATATCGAAATTCTATGAAGACGAAGATACCAGTTTCATCTTCACCGCTGACCATGGGATGTCAACTATTGGAAACCACGGTGACGGTCGTACGTCTTCCCTCGCTATTAGACTTTTAATCTACGGTTTCTCTAATACCAACACCAGACCCAGATAACACTCGAACGCCTCTTATTGCATGGGGAAGTGGCGTGCGTGGCCCTCTTCCAGATACCCAGCCATCGTCGCACGATGCTTACTCTGAACCTTGGAAACTCGGGCATCTATTCCGACGGGATATGGAACAAGCAGACATTGCAGCCCTCATGGCGGCTCTTGTTGGCATTGACTGGCCTGTAAATTCGGTTGGAGTGATTCCCGATGTAGACCCTACGAGACCTGGTTACCTTGAATTGAAGGATGGAGATAAGGGAAAGGCGAAGGTTGGATTGACTAATGCAAAGGTCAAGAATTTTTGTGCTGTCTTATCAACCCTTGAACTAAATTTCTTTTCTGGCCTTAGGTTATACTTGAACAATATCGCATAAAAGATGGTTTGTTCCAGTTCCTTTTTTTTGAAATATTTCTTCACTCAATGTAATCTTTGGAACAGAACTCAAACGAAAACATGCCCTATTTTACACGCCGTTCCCATTATTGACACCATCTACCACTCATCATCAGGGGTTAGATGAGCTGTCTTTCCCACAATTAGCCTCGATCGAAAAGCTTATTTCAGAAAAGCAATGGTTTGCTGCGCGGCAAGCTTCCTCAACCCTCATTCAACAAACTTTACAGGGATTACATTATTTACAGACTTATGACCGGTTTTTGATACGTGGGATCGTTAGTGCTGCGTATATGGGTTGGGCGGCGTATGCGGTGCTTCACATGGTTTGTCCGCTCGATTATCATTCAAGTTCTGTTGGCGGCAAATCTTCTTCGCTCTCCACCTCCACGACGTTCTTTGTGACTGTGGCAAGCTGGACGGTTCTGCTGGCGTTTTGGACCCTGTTCGCTCTCCAACATTCACCTTGGAGTTTTTATGTTTACATTGCTTTTCCTTGTTATTTCTGGTGGCGGGTTTTGGTGGAGGTGGGTACTGTCATCTCGGATTGGAACAATCAACATACAACATCTGTTATGGTTGGGAATAGTTACACTCAGAGTTGTTTCGGGATTGTGATCAAGGTTGTTGTTGTTGTATCGGCTTTGCAGGGCATGGTGGTACGCTGTTGTTTTTTGTCGATTTGGTATAGGGATGATGTTGACCGTCAAATTTTGCGACTAGGCTGGTTATACTTACAGGTCTATCTGGAGCATCGGTTTCGTTCTAATCGGTGTCATATGGCCGTTCTTCTGGAATGAACAGGCTCGTTCAAGAGGTTCCTGGACAATTTATGCGGGATGGGCTACGTCGTGTCTTGTCACTGCGGCATTTCCGCTGCTTTCGGTCGATAAGAAAGAGAGTCTTTTGACTATGTAGGTTTTATCTCCGATTTGAAACCTAGATCTGGACTATTATTGACATGGATTCTTTCCCTGTGTAGCGTGGCTGGAGGGGTTGCGGTTCTATCTACAGGTTTACTTGCGGCTTATCATGTTGCAGGTGGGATGGTTGAAAAACCCAGCCATCGCCGGTCTTTCCTGGTTTTGACGATGATTCAGGTGAGTTATAATCTATCGGAAAGTGAGGTACAGATAGGCTGATACTGAATTGGAAGACAACTTTCATTGCTATCGCAATGGTCATCACTGGGTCTTCAATCAGTAAGCTTCAAGCAAAAGCAGGACTTCCGCTTGTAAACCAGGTCGCTGGATGGGTCGTTCTTGGTAAATATTCGCTGACCCTATTTAAAAATGTTAGATATTGATCCATTCTTTACCTAGTCGCATCTTCCCTCGTTCCATTTTTTTACCCAAGCGGAATGCATACCGTACAATCAAAACTTGTGATGTATTTCCTCGGTTTTGGTCCCTGTTTCGTGATACTGTCTATCAGTGAAGAGGGCCTGTTTTACGTGGCGTATTCGATCACCTTAGTCAACTGGATCCAGGTAGAGCGGATCGTGCGTCTTGGAAATACGCGTCAGCCACGAGATAAGGGTATGGCAAATGGCGATGCGGTAAAACGGACTGGAGAATACTCGTTCCAATGGGATGATGTGCGAGTTGCACTGTTCTTCCTGTTTTTTGTTCAAGTTGGATTTTTTGGGACCGGCAAGTAAGTGTTTCACACAATTCACAATTTTTTTATCTTTTAGTTGACGGATCTTATAGCGTGGCTTCTATATCGTGCGTCCGATTGGTCCCTCGTAGTTACCCGGGAAACTAATTTTCGTTTTTGTTTAGGTCGTTCTATCTAGCGCCTGTGTACCGATTGATACCCATATTCAATCCGTTCTATATGGCTACTCTCCTAGTATGTCTTTCATCTTCCCAGTCGGCTCATATTATCTAACCTTTTTTTGAAGATCTTCAAAATTGTAGCGCCTTATATCATACTGGCCGTAATATTCGCGGTGCTCAACGATACCCTACACCTCCCACCATTTTCTCTGCTCCTAGTTGCACTTACTATCACCGATGGTAACTAATCTTCTTATCGATTGCTATCTTTGAGCCGCTCAAACCTTTTTCTTTTTTGGTAGGAATGACCATGACATTTTTCTTCCAAGTGCAGGATACGGGGTCTTGGCTAGAAATTGGCCAGTCAATAAGTTTCTTTTGTATTACGTCAATGTTGCTTTTATGGTCTGCGGGTATTTGTGCTGCTGGGGAGCATCTAATGAAGGACGTTCTTCAGGGGGCGGGTGATGTACAGGTTTCGGCGGAGAGGAAGAAGAGTTGAACGCTGAGAGGTGTGTTGTTTTCTCTTTTCTTCCCATTGCTTGCCTTCATTGATCAATGATTTTAGCAATAATTTATATACGTATGAACCTGTGCTAGGTTTTAAAACCGCCCAGGTCAATGGCCCATTGAGTAGTTACTAAGTTAGGACCCCGACCCCAGTGTAGCTTCGGAACTTAGGACCTGGAGAACAGGTTCCAGTTCTTCGCCACGATACCGGAATCACAGTTTTGAAGTTCTTTTCCAGGGACCGGAACCTTAGAACTATATTAAATAGGAAGTAACAGAAATAAATGTCTTGAAGTGAAGGGTCATCACGTGTGACTATTTTCGGTGACTCCAAGTCACTAAATAAGCATGTTCTTACCTCGTATTATAAGTCATTCTCAGCCCTTTGCTAGGTCAATATCAAAGGGCCTTCCACGTACTTCGCTACTGGTTAGCCGAAAGATCCACACCACGGTCGCCCGACGCGATCGTTCGTTCACCAACTTCTTAGCCGACGACAACCCACCTCCAGTTCAAGTGTCTTCCTTGTCTGATAATGGCATTCTTCTAGCAGATGGTCTACTCATACCTGGAGCTTGTATTTTTCTGGAAGGCAAAGTATACTTATGGAACGTGCCAGAACTCAAATCTAGTATGCAAACAACATGGAGTGAATGGGCAGAAGAACGCTTTCAGATTTTTGACGTAGTGAGCCCAAGACCTGGTGGGCCCCCCCCCCTCCAATACCATATTCTTTCTGTTTTCATGAGCTTTGGGTTCGCCCTGTTTCTGTTGTAGAGATTCTGTTGCTTGGGACAGGCAAGAAACTTATCCAGCCACCTTCCTTCCTACGTGCCTATCTTGGTACACTTGGGATACAATTGGATGTGATGGACACGGTTTGTATCAGCCTTTCACTCACTTCTCTTATTCGAATTTCCATCTCAATCTTCTTTTTTTTTGACAATTAGAGAAATGCTTGCTCCACATATAATCTACTATCAGAGGAGGGCCGACGTGTAGCTGCTGCACTTCTACCGCTAACCCCTCATCCATGGCAAAAAACAAAAATGACTGGCGATCAATCATGATCCTCTGTTAGGCTGGTACAGGTTTTTATTTGTTTTCGATCTATTTTTTTACTGAATTTGTGCACTCCTACAGGCTGAACGAAACTTGGCTGGGTGACTTCCCGGACAATCATCAATCCTACTCTGATGCTCAAAGAGATATTGAAATGTTTGATTACAACGTTTTTATCCCTACTTGAAAAGTACAAGTTGTGTCCTCTATACTACAGGTTCTGGTCCAGTATTGATCCACTAGTTCTCAAAAATGCTTAGCTTTGTTCCGATTCTGAGGGAGAACGTGCTCTCTTCCTTTTGTTCGTCTCTGCTGAAGAGCTTTCGGCATGATTTGCTTGCGGTAGTTCATCTTCTTCGTCATACATCGGGGGAAGGGTATATGTGATTGGTAAAAGATCGCCTGTAGGTTGAGTACATGAGGTTCGGAGAGGCCCACAACAACTTCAACGCGGTATCCACAAAGGCGAAACAATGAAACCGTTTTACGGGAAATAACACCACGGAGGGGCCATAATAGAAAAATATGCTTACCTGAACTACGATCTCGAAATTGAAGAAAAATTATTTCCCAACCACTCAACCCGTTGTCTTTGAGTAGCTTGGATGGATCAAGAACCTCAAAAGTCCCTGTAGGTTTTCCTCTTTCCTTTATTGCACGACATAGTTCGAAGTCATCTTCTGATTCTACTGATATTTGTGGAGGATCCATAGCCATGAAGTCAAGCGCATTATCTGAGATTTTTTCTGTTTTAAGAGCAGAAAGAACTTCGGATTTCATATCTGCTATCATCGTCCCAGGGGCGAGACCTGAGAGCACGATGGTAAGTTTGTGGGTCTTCACTTGGATATGATAGACTTTGATTGGTCGGGGAGGCTTTATATGGTGTTATATTTATTTATTACAATAAAACTAGAAAAAGACTAACCATCGTCGAAATCGTTGATAACTGCGCTGAGGACTGGAGGAAATGTTGAGGTCGATGATGGCTGACGTTTCTAACTCCGCTTTCCAGATTCCCACGTCTGTGGTTGTCCCGACGCTGACCTACAGCTCACACTATTCCCCGCGACTGAACGATGAGTACTGCACAACAAGGATCGTTTTCACAACAGAAATATGTAGACCCCACGCCTATGCCATCTGGGATACCCCATGTCGACGAAGTTGGCACGACAAGTGCACCTCTGAAGAGTGCTGCATTCTTTATTGGGGCATATTGCAAGGAATTTAACGGTGAGTGTCTATGAGTTTAAAAGGATTATAAGTCTCATTGTCTTTTTTTATATATTAAATTAGAGGACTTCATGTTGTGCAAGAATGAGAGTCGGGATCCCGCACATTGTCTGAAGGAGGGTCGGAGAGTGACGCGATGTGCAACGGACCTGTGGGTTGCTTTCGTTGGTATTTTTTCCTGGTTATATTAATTACCGCGTTTTTTTTTGGACCCCATGTCAGAATTACGAAGATGCGGGAAAACTGTTTACAGCAATTCGATGCTCATTGGGAATGTCTGGAGAAGCGAAATCAGGTGTGTATACCTACCTGTCGTTTAACCGCCTGCTTTGGGTACAACCACGACACACATCGTCCATCTCTAAGACCGCGGCCACGCTTGATATTCCCTGACTGTTCAATTTCTTTCTTTGTATATTTTGGGACGGTAAGCTGACTTATATATTCAAACTATTAGGAATACTTTCAATGCCGCCAACCTGAGCGAAAGCTCAACGCGTGCATGTTTGAGAAGCTTGTACGTCTAGTGCTCCATCTTCCTTTTCTGGTCGTTTCTTGATCGTAGGAGCCTTTCGATTTTCATTTCAATTTTTTTCAGGGTCTGACGAAAACCATTCCTGGTTCTCCACCCGGTCAAAAACCGATACATGAAGTGGAAAAACCGATATACAAGGGAGTTCAAAAATGAAAACCTACTCGTTTTTACTGTGCCCTACTTCCGCCTTTTAATCGGGATACATAGCCAAGGAAGAAGGCATAGAGAGGGGCCGGCCCAGCGAAACTAGGACGCTGCTTATTTATACAACTTTAGAATGAGTTGTTCGTGGTGGAGATTTGTATTTGTTACATAGTCATAAAAAAGAATGACAAGCGTAAAATCTGTAATTTTACTGTGAACATCAAAAGCCTAGCACATGACACAGTGCATGACACGGCCATCAAGTCATCGTTTATCGATCTATCATTCAAACATCTCACTGCCCACTGCCTACAAGGCCTTGTCGTAACGAGTACCAGGTCAGTCAGGCTGCTGTGGCTACTGGTGACGGAATTAGGGTAAAATTCTGTGAATGTTCCGCTGGCACTCGACACGACTGGTCTCAGCACGAATACGCACAGGTGACGCGACTTTGCGGTCTAGATTATCTTTGACTTCAAATTTCTGGCGAAAACTTGCCCTCCGAAGCATCACAACTGGTGTTTCAAGAAGTTGCAAGCCATCTGGTCCAGAGTTACCGTCGCTCAGTCTCGAACATGATATCTATATATCTACTTCTACAGATCCATTTTTCAACTTAACACTGGAAGACTGGTGCGTTTTAGGACTTGATTTATATTGATCAAGCCCCTAATTGTTAACAACACCCATCTCATGCTCCAAACACGTTCAATTAATTTTCTATGCTTTTTGATGGGGGGGTTGTTTTCCAACTGCGTTCATCGGCAGGTTATTCCGACATTCGCCTTCGTCATCTCCACTCCTGCTAATCTATCGTGATTCTCCTTGTGTCATCATCGGACGAAATCAAAATCCATGGACAGAGGTCAATTTCACTGCGCTCCGTGCAGCACGTATCCCATTCATACGCAGAAGAAGTGGAGGGGGAACTGTATATCATGTGAGTTAACTAGTGTTTCATCCTGTGCGTTGGGACATTTTCGGGGTGATTCAAGTTCTGATGTCATCCTTTCGTTATGATTAGGATCTCGGGAACACGAATTTCTCTCTTCACCTTCCGCGGACCTCATTTGACCGACATTCAACTGCTAAACTCGTTCTTCGAGCCGTGCGTTCACTCGGTGTTGATGCACGTGTGAATGAAAGAAATGACATCTGTGTTGGCATCAATAAGATCAGTTTGTTTCGCGATTGACCTTTCACTTTTCTTCTTTGATTATTATTGGGTTTGAGCCATCAGCAAATTTTGGTTATCGCTTATCATGATCCGAACCATTCATTTCTTTTGCATGTTCCGAATGTTTTTGAAAAATATCCTTTTTGGTCATTACTTACCTTTGTCCCCTCACAGCACGTCTCTGGTTCGGCGTATAAAATCGTAAATAAGCGAGCGTACCACCATGGCACCATGTTAATTTCGACGAGGCTGGACCATCTTAGTAATTTGTTGCGCCCAGAACAGGTACCTTGAGTTCCTCTTTTTCGTTCGTATCACAGAATCAATTTCCATGATCCACGCATGCAACATCGGCGCTGCAGTCCAAACTATGGTCTTCATTTGTGACTGGAAAAGAAGGTTACGCCTGAACTCCGGAACTTCTTCTATGTTTTATCTGTCTGCAAACTATACTGTCACCAGATCACTAAACATATCTGCATCTGATAGAAGAACATGATCACCAAAGGCGTTTCCTCTGTTCGTTCACCCGTTTGCAACCTGAAACAATTCGGGGCGACCATCACGCACGAAGCATATACATCTGCGGTTGTAGAAGAATTCCGTAAAGAATATCAGATTAACACTGAGGTCAATACATTTCAGCGTTACCTATCTGTTTAGGCAAAGCTTAGTTGTTGTTTCAGTGTTGCGTGGTGGATGACTCGGGCGCCGCCAAATCTATCGAATACATACATCGAGGCATGTCAGAACTATCAGTTAGTTAACTTTTTTTATCCACTGTTATGCATCTTAACCTTATAACCATGGGGGGACAGACGTGGGAGTGGGCTTTCGGACAGACCCCAGAATTTACATATACCTTGCAACACACGTTTTTGTGGGGAGATGCCGTACGTGATATCTGTTTTCTCCTTGAAAACAACATATCTTTTTTCTGATATCTTTTCCTTGACAGACAGCGGAAATTCGATCAAAACATGGCGTGATCTTGGACTGTTCATTACAGTTGAAGAACACGCAGATCAGCGGTAGGGCCTTGGAAACACTTACTCAATGGGCTCGTTCTTTCTATCTAGGTCAACGCTATGGTTTTTTACATGAGGTTGAAGATGGTCAGGGTGCAGGTCTTCTACGATGTGAGCGGAATGAAATCATCTTGGATGTCAAGGCATGGCTTGACGACGCGATGAAATGCAACCTCAGCTAGTCCCGTATTGTCGTCGTATCTAATCATTATCTCCCCTTCTAATAATAATCGCCTACACGTTGTAACTGTGTGATTTTACCGTATTCGAGACCCTCTATCGTGTTTTTGACCTGCGCGTCTAGTTTTGGATAGATTTCTTGTTGCCGGATCCGAGCCGGATTCAAGCGGTCTGAAAAGTTGTTCAAGGTTCATCACACAACAAAGGATCTCTTCAAAACCTCCGGGATGCTAGAATTTTTGGTTTTCAGTTTAAATATATTGTTCTTGTTTTTATTGGATAATCATAGAGGAGGTCGGAGCCTTCCCGATAGTCGCAAGTGGAGTTTCATGTCACGGCGGGTCATCGCGGCAGCGCAGACCGGTCGAAATTAACATGTAATTATCACATAATTTCAAATTCATCTCATCCAGATAGACTAGTAATAGACTACCTTTGAAATTTCAAAAAAATGATCAGCCTAGGGTCCTCTCTCGTACCACCTCCTACTATATCGGCCTATGTAGAACTTCAGCCTACTTCAGTCAAGAGTTTATTGTTGCCATGGCTTGGCTCAAACCCGCTATCCGAATTGCGCGGAGCTGCAATTAGGCATATGAAGCCAGCGTCTACTATAGCCGCTCTGTTCTTTGCCGAAACGGGATGTTGATCCCCTCTCAGGTGTGTATATAACGTTAACTTATGTTTATAATCACAAAGACAATGGCGTCAAGCACATGGGGACGTGACGGAATCCATTCCGTGATGAACCTAGGATAAGATAACGTGAGCGGCAAAAAACAAGATCCTGACCGCCGACGTACTTAGTTTTACATATGTACAAATAAGTACGCGCAACTGTAGAAAGCTCTCCTCATCTTTCCGTGTCAGGATCTGGCTTTCATGCCGCGTCAATTTCTCATTCAACCAACGAGAATTTTTTTTTTCGACCCACCCATCATCCCCTTTAGCGTCCGGTACAGCTGGCTTGGATTTCGGCACCCGTTTGCCACAATCTGGCTCTCCAGACGCTCAGGACTTGCCCGGCTTTCCTCGCATCTTCAGATTTGGATCACGTGATTTTGCTATCTAGTGTGATTGCGCCCATTTTGGGCCAATCTCATTTGTCACTCGAGATCCCAAATCGAGGAGCCCGGGCAAGCCCTTGGCACAAACAAGAAATTCGTACCCACGAATTTCTTGCATTACATCCCTCATTGATCTTGTGAACAAAGAGCAATAGTTATCTCATCTATATACTGTCACAAAGACGTGATTGTCCATATTATACTTCATATGTCAAGAAAATTTATGGTAACTTTCTAAACGAGGATAGTTCCGAAGCCGCCCCAGCTGCAAGCCAGCCGACCAAGCCGCGGTTATATACATTTCACATCTCAAACATCCAGCACTGAGCGGTCGTCGCATCGGGGGGATTCCCATAATAATAAAACTTCATGCATTCATGCATCATGTTCAGATACTATTAAAAGAACTGAAGAGACAGCCTTTCAAAATGGCAGAGGAACTCCACTCTTTCAAAAGGGGCGTAGATAAGAGGGATGCGTGTGCTGCGTCATGGTCGATTTTGACACCATAGATAGCTTTCCATGCACGAAACGCGGCCAAGATCAGATTTCGGACCATGATCAGATTTTCGTTTGAGATCAAGGACGACGACGGCGGGTAATGGAAAACCCCTTCACGAGTTCCACCCATTATCTCGAATGTATTGGAATCTGACTTTACGTTCTCGAGGATCCTCTGAGACGATCAAGTCGGCCAAGAGTGACCTGTCAACAGATTGATATTTACCTGAGAGTGTCATAAAACACGTTGCAAAGATTGTCAACCTCTCCTTACTTTTGGGAGAACCAAGAGAGGAAAATTTGGGAAAAATTCTGTGTGCGGCATGGAAGTTCAGGAAAAAGCGAGCTAAAACCCGAGTTGCAGGCGCCAGGGTCAAGATGATATGAGGAAAGGACAGAATCTATTGCACTGAAATATTACAGAGCACGCTGTGTGTACCACACGCTATTCGTTGCAAAAGAAGGTGGAGCAATTGGATTAGCCTGAAATGACCTGTTAATCAAAGTACACGATATTGTGCCGTGTATAATTACGCACTGACTGGCCCCTGGGATGTCCTGTCAACTGCTTGTCCCGCTTCATCATCATGGTATCCCAGTTATCTATTGAGTATCGAGCAGGCTAGTTCCACGTGGTCAGGTGTGTGACTCTTAAAGATGCGGAGAGTGTACCTTTCCTAGGTTCTGAGCTCTCGTTGTAATGTTGACAAGGGTACCAGCGGCACCAAACATAACAGTGAGAAGACCTGTTGAAACCTCAATTAACCAACATTTTGCATTATGACGTTATGTGTAATCGAGTACCGAAGGGAATGAGAGCTTCCCAAGGCACTGGCATCGTTAGAATCAGAGTTTTACAAATTTGAGGGAGGAGTCAGCTGAGAGAGGTTGTGCGAGGATTGTTTGTTTGCATTTATTACATAATTATTCCTTGCAACACGGAAACCTCGGAAAAGTAACGGAATGATCAAAATATTATTCGAGGGCAGGACGTAACGTAGGTGCTACATATACACAGCCTGTAGAATCATATGACAAATTAAGTTACCAGGCAAGATAAATAGGCAAAACAAGGACGAGACGAGCATAGTAAAGCGAAGGCACGTGAATATCCTAGGAGAGACTAAGTATCATCAGCCAAGATTCTGATAAGGGTTGTATGTGACTTCGTCATTTGGGAATCCAAAGGTCCCATCACATGCCATCATGGTGAAATAGTCCAGTTCAATATTAGGTGGGAATGCCGTTGGCGCGTATGACTGAGGGATTGAGCGCGGGTCGAAAAATGCGGGTTGGTAGGGGTTGGCGGAGGGGAAGTTATTGTTGGTTACATATCCGTAGGACTGGCACGGATTGTTTGCCATAGAGAGAATATTATCAGAGTCCCTCTGACCAGAGTTAAAATCTTCCCTGCGGAAAAAGGGATAGGGCTGGGGAAAACTGGTAGTTGGAGGGTAGGAAGGCCCCGTCGCATGATACGTATCTTGAGTCGCGTTGTTAGTATACCCAGACATAGGGACCGGAATTTGGGAGTGAAGGGTGTCGTTTGAGGACGGGACGGGCATGAAATACGACGCCAAGTCCTGCGCTGGAATGATGGCATCATTTACATGCGAGCCCAATGGCACATTCGATTCGGACGTGGGGGAAGGGCAGATACTAGGTTAAACCGCTAGCCTTGAGCATCTATAGGTAAATTCGGGGAACCCAACTTACTCTGTCTCTGTCTCGTTGTCGCCGTTATTGAAATCGGTCAACTTGACTCCGTTATGACACATCTATGCGGCAGGTAAGCAAAATTATATATACAAAGAGAGATTGCTTGCCTTGACACCAGATTTAACCAGCAATATAGGAAGTTTCCTTGGCGGCTTGACTTTCTTTCGCCCAGAGACTTTTCGAGTCAATGGCTTCAAGTTGCTGGACTCCGAATGCTTCATCTTAGGACTTTTGGTTGGAGACATCGTATTTATAGTCGACGGGCCTGAGGGTTGGAAAGGAACGTATCAAAATACGTCTTCTTTTAAGGCCAGCGGCTTTCCGACATGAACGTAATCTGAATATCAAGAGATCTTGCCTCAAGGCATTTCGAAAGGTCGCATGGTAATTTGTTGTGGTATTGTTCTGCCACTGGGTCAATTATGGACCCAGAGTTGACCACAACAGCCGGATATAGTTCATCAGGAACCGAGGATCGGCTGCGTGGCAATCTAAGTGTTATTTGTTACAGTACAAAACATCCAAAAAAAATCTGTCAAACGAGAACAAATAACTCAGGCACATTTACAGTAAATTCAAGTTCCTTCTGATTCGTTGATATATTATTAATATATTTAACTTATACAGGATCATACACCACGACTCAGAGAAGCCTCCGAGTCGATTGCGGAGTGGTTCCCAAAGGCGTGCAACTCATACTACTCTCTGTATCCTGCTAGATCTTCTTGAAGCGTGCTAATTGTATTAAGCTTAGGATAGTCGACTCCTGATTTTAGACGGGCCTATATTGTCGGAATAATTAACCCTCCGGTTGTTTGTTTATAAGTGTCCTTGAGGATACCAAGCACCAGTGTGCGTAGAAAGCAAAAGGGTTCCCAACTGTAACTGATCGTAAAAAATCATCATTAATATTACATTAGATGAAATGCCGGCAAGTATTTTCAGGGATCTTCTTCACTTTACAACCCGTGGTTCCAAGTCTTCTTCTACCGTAAACTTCAGGAGCTTTGAATTTGAATGGTGACACTTACCCGAATAGGTCACGGGCGCCAAACTCATTTCCGACCCTTCTTGTCAACATGTTGCGTTGCAACGTTGGTTAAATAGGATCTTTTAAAGCCATCCTATGAAATGACGCACGTGGATGATTAGGGTCGCAAACTGACCAGGATTTTTTGAGAATGTGGCACTTATCGTATGGTTGCAAACAACTCTGAGGCAGTCACTTGATCATTTATAAGCTTTGAGATTTGAATCTCTTACTTTTTGGTCCGCCTCTAGATATTTGGGCAAAAACTTCGTAATAAGATCACTTCAAACCAAAGTCAGATTGATTGCCGATATGCCGCATGGCAGCCATGCTGCCAAATATGTAGGCACTTTTTCTTCCATTATAACTGGGACGAACTGGAAACATGGCTTGTGTCTAGGTGTGTCGAATTTCTACTGGCTGACTGATTCCATAAACAGTGTTGTGTCGTGCCGCATGGACCGTTTAAACCCAGGTCCTCCTCGTTTATATTAAGTTTGGTCGGATCTCAGTTCCTGAATGACGATACCATTGGAAGACCAGGTCCATGCAGCGGAGAAGGATGAATGCCGAAGTTTTCTCTCACGTCGTACATCGTATATGGGTGCTTCTACATGATGGACGATTTGAAGAAGGGCCCACAACGCGTGGTCCAAGAATAAAACTTCGATATCTTCCGAGTCGATGGTGGAATATGTGCTCCGAGGAGTGTTGTTTCGATATGAGTTGTTTCGATATGAGTTGGTTTCAAAATGACTTTAGTATCATCGTGCACGACTCCTTTGATCGATGATAGATGAGCCTTGGTGTTCGCTCACGTATCAATAGAAAGAAAAACCTGCTGCGGTAACATACCGGATATCGTAGGTTGCGAAACCGAAGTTGATGAATTTTGCCTAGCCATAGTTTAAGTAAGTACGTGACGATCTCGTCCATCATGAAAGGATCACTCAATAAAGTCTGCGCACTCGTGCTTTCAGAGCCTCCAGACATTCAACTAGGCTGCTAGAAGAATCCGCGTTCTCTGAATTAAAAAAAGGTGTTAGGGGAGAGGATGAGTGCCAAGCA
This sequence comes from Phlegmacium glaucopus, assembly GCA_015039465.1. Lineage (NCBI taxonomy): Eukaryota > Fungi > Basidiomycota > Agaricomycetes > Agaricales > Cortinariaceae > Phlegmacium > Phlegmacium glaucopus. Next base: position 542,893 of record MU130382.1, on the reverse strand, counting down.
ATTGACCGTCGGCGGTACGTAGTCTAAAATTCTGTGATGCTTCCTTCAAAGATAAGAGATAAACCACAATTTATACTGGCAGAATGGCGTCGATGTCGATTTAAAAGTGAAGGTCTGTGTCAAAAGAATATAGCCACCTCAACTTCTCGCCGCCCTGGGCCGTTGGAGGTTGAGGAAGAGTCAAGTAGGCGACGTGTGCTTCGGATTGCCACTCATGGAAGAATAATCAATCAATCAAGTGATGTTATTCCTGACATTAATATATCAGGCGCACTGTCAGCTGACATGGAGGTCAAAGTTAAAATTGTGAACCATGTGAAGGGTTTGCTAAGTTGATTTTGAACATTCGGATCGAGGCGCCGCAATTCTAGAGCCAACAAAACGTAGTAAGTAGAGTAAGTATTGTTTTTGGAACTTGAAATAATCATTTCTTGTGGTGGTGGCCGCCACATGAATGATGATACCAGTACATGGTTAACCGTTTGATATCCGGCCTCGATAGGGCCGTGAGTAATAGCTAAATAAGAAAGCCTTTAAATTTTCGTTGAGTCGTCTCGAATATGTCATTTTCAGAGTTGAACAGCATTTAATACTTACATACCCATTAATATCGGCTAAGATTCTTCCAGACTGCAGATCGATACGTAACATATTTCTTCTATACTGATTTCTCAGGCTGGTCATCCTTTGCGCCGTGCGAAAGAGGGATCTGTAATTTTGAACCGCCGTGCCTTCAAGTTTAAAAGTGTCTGAATTGAAGCAAGAAGGTCCAGTAAGATGAATATAAGTTGAAGTACCGGAGGTTTGGTATCCCCGGTTCACCCGTTTAGCTAATTCATCGAGCATGAGGAAACCCCCCACAACCTGGTTTTTGAAGAAAAAAGATTGAAGAACAATATAGTTAAACGCATTAGGACCCGGTGGACCTCGGAGGACCTGATAAAATGAATCCCACCTTATCCCACCTTGAGCCAAAATTGAATGTGCGTGTCATGGCTCCAGAACGGATCCGTTTCCAGGGTGACTATACTGCGCAGATTAATATAATTTACATACACGTACCGAATACTCACCTGCCATACCTCAGGCGCCATGGGAGGGACATGAAGCGCCATAGATCATGTCCTTCAAGCTATAGAATCCCAGTTAAAATCTTTGCAGCCGAAAAAGAAGCTCGCTGCAGATCTCATGAGAACGGAATATAATTGGCATGACAGAACTTACTGACCTGCGCCCGTAGATGACGCTGATGAGAACTTGGTTCTTTGAGAGAAACCTGTAAGCCGACATTCGAAATTCCGCGCCGCAGGTATAATTATTCTGTAGGTAATTTCCTGGGAGTCATTGGGTGACCTTCGAGAGGCTCAAATTCTAGAGAAGTCGGAGTACAAAAAATTTGTAAAAACAATGTCGTTTCTAGGGATGGACATGGTTTAGGCTAGCAGGGCTGGGGTAGGGGCTGGGGTAGGCTGGGGGTAGGCTGGGGTTCCCTAACGCCTTTGATGTCAGTTGGAATGTGGAAAGCGTGACGGGCCAGTCATGGCCCATCTGACATTACTCAGCTTGTGAGATGTTAGATTCTGAGAAATGCACACATAGGGTCCACGTTTGGTAGACACATCGGGAGCAGTGGAATTACTGCGGCTGCTCTCGAGCATCAACGTTGGATGTTCAACATCTGTCACGGTAGCGTTCGACATTTGGTACCAGAGTTAAAAATTTGTTCAGCTTGTTATGACCGACGACTATTTTGTGATCAAAACGTGGGATCGACCTTCCAGCATGGCAGAGATTGTGGACTTTGAACGTAGTTTCTGTTGTTTGCACAGACCTTGAATGATATCGGATAGCCTAAGGATAGCCCGACGAATAAAAAAGATCCACTCATTTCAGCAAAACTGCCGAGGAACAACAAAGGCCGGAGCTTCTGCATAAGTCCCATCCTGGGACAGCACCCATCCTCTCTCTCTTAAGATTCTGTCAATATGTTTTCCAGGATGGCACTCATGCAGAGAAGCTCCAAATTTAAATATCACCACAGTTTGGCATGTTGATTAATAAAAACCTTGTAATTGCCTCAAATGATTGATCAAAATTGGCCACTAATTCCTTGTGATATATAATTTATACATCTTATAACAATACTTGCTATGCTTGATTAATAAATGCTGGTTCTATAAATTTTAATTTGTTCTATAAAACTTAATTATTTGTACTTCAGATCATTTCTGAGGTTATTTTATGGCCTCTCTGTGTGATAAAGGTTAGGTTAGGGTTCAGTTAGGGCAATAATTATGGCTCCTTTTGTACTTTAGCTCATTTCTGAGGTCATTTTATGGCCTCTCTGTGTGATAAGGGTTAGGTTAGGGTTCAGTTAGGGTTCATTTAGGGTCTGTGTTAGGGTCTATGTTAGGATTTAGTTTAGAAGGTTTAGGGAGGTATCATATAATCTGGTGAAGTACTTTTAGGGTTTAGGGTTTAGGGAAGGGGAGGATGATGTATAAAAAGAGTGAAGTACAAATTGGCAAGGGGGAGGATGATGTATAAAAGAAAGGGTGAAGTACAAAGGTGGGGGAGGGAAGGATGATGTATAAAGATGACAAATATATAATGTAAGGAATTAGTGGCCGTTTTTGATCAATCATTTAGGGCTATTACAAGTTACTTATTAATGGATATGACACCTACGCCTGTAAATATGTACTTCTTCGGCGACAGGCGGCATCAATCTTGAAGTATGTTTGCGATGCCAGCTGGAACAACAGTGGAATTAGACCTGTGACCGGTCCTATCATGTGCGTAAACTCACGATTCTAGGATCTGTAAAGCTGGACTTGCCGGCTCGTGTCGCGCGCTATGATCGAAAGCTGTGAAAAGTAAAAGACCTAAATAGGAAGGTATATTTTAGCAAAGTGAAGCACACCTCGAGAACTTAGATGCATTACTCTTTGTTTCTCACTCTGATATGTAATATATTTCTTTCAATTATATACCATGGGTGATTTTGATCATTTTCCGACTCTCAATGAGATCCTGGATTCTTTGTCAACCCTTACAAGAAGCTTGAATCCATCTGAAACTGCTCTGCAGAGTCGCTGGTGGGTGTAAAGGTACTTTTCTTAAAAGCTTAACCCGGAAAGATGGATTTTGAGATTGTGTATGTCAAACGGTGAGAGGAGGAGTGAAAGAGTGACCGTCATCAACATTCTGTCGCAGCTCTCTGCTAAAATGTACCTTCCTATTTAGGGTCTTTTGCTTGAGTGTCGGCGATGCCCGAAGGCCCATTTTCGATCATAGCGCGACACGAGCCGGCAAGTCCCGGTTTTCCAGTCCTCGATCCTCACTCATATAAGGATTGGTCACGAGTCTACAGTGGAATGGGGTTTCACGGGATCCGCAGTTGTGAGTAGTCTTTCCATTTTGAATCCAGATACAAAGAATCTGGGCACGCAGAGCTTGTACATATGTTCATTCGTAAGGAGCTTGTTTCGTCTTTTTCAACTCTCAAGATCTAGGGATTATCGCAGGAGAAGCTGCATCCTCTTTCTATCTGACGTTGGATGGCATCACGGATCACCGGCAGTGGTATAGCCTAATGTTATGTACACAATGACAGTACACCCTTGTACACACCTGCTTGAGAGGGCCATCGCAGAGTGTGGCGTGTACGAGTCCCTCTTTTATTTAGTGACATCACTGCATTTGAGAATGAGATTAATGCCTTTGGTAACACCTGATTCTAGGTTTATAAAACTCAATGGCATCCTGCATAACACTTAACAAGGCTGCGAAGTTGACAGTTATACATCTCTTTTTGGTGCTCACATTTTCTTCTTGCCTGTACCACTCCTGTGAACCCATACTTTTTCAATGTTCGCCAGATATTCAAGTCCACAAAAATAATATAGATATAATCGAGTCGCAACACGTGGACCTAATTGCTGCTTGAGTCCAAGTAGAGGATGGTCAGTTGGGTAAGAAACTGACCCAGTCCGCCACACGAAGAACAGAGAAATCGATAAAACCTTCCCAAGAATGTTTGAATCGGATCAGAGCAGGTGAAACGAGCGGCAGTGCCCATTCATCCAGGGATGGCAAATGGCATATGCATCACCGACGCAACAGGCGCAGTGGCACCTATTTGTGGAGACGGAGACCCAGATACGGCTCCAGGAGAGGGGCCTAGTGATCCCAAAGTTCGGTTCAGTTCGGTTCTTCAACTATTTTTGGAGAACCGAGAACCGAACTGAAAGGTTCCTGGCTGAACTGAACCAGAACCGGAACCAGAACCGAAAGAACCAGTTCTGTCGGTTCTGTTCGGTTCTAGAACCGGTTCAAACCGTCGAACTGATGAAAAAACCCTTCCATTGCCAATGGTAATTCATATTTATTTATTCATTACTACATTATTACTGGTAGCCTAATAAACTAAACTAAGGTGGGTCCAAACCGTGGTTGGTGTCTGACATCGTAGCTTTGTATTAGAAACAAAATAACTGAATAACTACCCCCAGGTTGCTGCCACTCATTCGTCGCTGCCATTTATTCATCCGTCGCCAGTCCATTTATTCATCATCCATTTCATTTTGCTGTTTGTTCGCTGTTGTCGTTCATCCATTGTACTCATTCGACACTGTTTGCTCGTCATCATGTGTCTGTCATAATTTAAGTACATTAGAATTAATTTAAATTTTTAAAAATACCTTCCAAGGGGTGGGTGGGCAGGCTACATATGTCGGAGATTACTCTGATGGTTCTAAAAACGCAGGTCAGGCTGTCAACTTGAAGATAACGAATCATAAAGTATCTTATAAGCTACAGCTGGCGTACCTTGACCCATGATGCTGCTTATGACACTCCTAAGTCATCCATTTGTTCGTCGTCCGTTCGTTTGTCGTCCTACAGGAGCGAGATAATTGATTGCCAAAGTAGAAACCTAAGTAGAGACTCGGAGGTCATAGGCAGTCTGATCGATGACGATTAAATACTTAAGGATACGATGGGTGAGGTTGAGCACTCACAGTACACCTGCGGCTTGAATAACTTGTACGCTTGCCGCCGCAGCAGCAGTGGGAACAGATAGTATGGGACCGGCGGTGCTTGTGTTGATGATCGATGTCGAGGTTGCTGGTTCAGAGCTTGAACCCAGATCGTCGTTGATGAACAATGAGTTGTGGTGAGCGGCCAAGGTGGGTCGTTATCATCATCACTGTGCGTTAAAATGGGAAACTTACTAAAAAAAGTTCTCCAGTGGTCGTTGGCATCGTTGGCGTCGTTGGTGCTGTTGTTAGCATTGTTGGTAGAGCTATGTAAACATATGAAGATGAGATTGTTGAGGTTCTTGAGGACAAATACAATTTCGTTGTCTTTGTATCCGGTTCTATGGGAGGAGGGAATTGAGAAAGTAAAAAAGAAAAGGGATACGAACCTCAGAATTCAATTCATCCATCATCTATTCATCCGTCGTCTTTTCATCCGGTCATTGTCTTTTCATTCGGTCGTCGTTCATTCGGTCATCATTCGTTCATTTGGTCGTCGTCTGTTCGCTCGGTCATCGTCTGTTCATTCGGTCGTCGTCCGTTTGTTGTCTATTCATTTGTTCATCGTCTGTTAATTCGTTGTCCATTCATTTGTTCGTTGTCATTTGTCTGTTGTAGTTTACATTAGAATCAAATAAGAATAAAAAAATAAAAAAACATACCCCCAAGGGGAGTAGCAGTGCACATTATCGTTGTGCTTGTTGTCATTATGTTTGTTGTCGTCGTCCGTGCCCGCCGCTGTCGTCCTGTGTGTTGTCGTAGTGCATTAACTAAATCAACTTGAAGAAACTTACCAAAAATAACTCCCTGTGGGGGAGTTGTTGGTGTCGTTGGTCGGTTGTTGTTGGAAGCTAAGTGTGCGAGAGCAATGAGATTTTTCAGACTCCGACTCCAAAAACATCGGGTCTGGCGCCTAACAACAATATTTTATAGATTATAAATTCATTTCTGCACAGAAAAATTAGAAAAAAATACTAACAGAAAGTTCGGTTCGAACCGGTTCGAACCCGGTTCTCAAAATCTTAGAAATGTGAGAACCGAGAACCGGACCGACAGTCCAAAAGTCCTGGACTGAACTGAACTGAACCTGAACCGACGGTTCGGTTCTTTCGGTTCTCGGTTCTTGCGTCGGTTCGGAACCGAACTTTGGCATCACTAGAGGGGCCAGCAGAGAAAGTCGACATATGCATATGAACAGGAGTGCTTTGTGCAAATGGGAAATATTAGATACAGAGTCTATACTCAAACAAGCAGCCTCACCTGTAACAATGGCGATGTTCCTCGTTGGAATGATATGATCTCTCTATTCACCCCAGCACAGATGGAGATTCATGACTAATTGTTGATTTCAGCGACACGAGGACTTCCATTTGTCTGAGTAATTGACGTTGAGAACCACTTGTGAAGAATGAAAAAAAGTCACTTACTGAAATTACCACAGTCAGAAGCAACTAAGAAACAAAAAATAAGCAAACCAACATCGATACTGAGTACTGAACCACATCATCACACAAAACGAAGGAATGAACAATGATCGGACGGGAAGGAAGAATGGGCAGGACCCTGAATACCAGATTCGGCGTTTGCCGGTTATGGCACCATCACGGGCCCCCGTATTTCCACGGGTTAAAAGAACGATTCCCATAAATGGGACTCGTAACCTCCACAAAGAGTATAATAGGGTTCACCTCGGTCCTCCAAGTCAACAGACAGACCACATTTTACTGAGATTATCAACCAAGTGTATTTTTTCCAATACAAGAAATCTCAACCATCGATTACAGTTTAAAACATGATCTGGCCCGCGCTCAAATATACCGGGGAAGGGAACAGAGGAACCAAGAATAAATTTTGTCTAATGGGGCACATTTTTTATAGCCACAATGATGCAGAATTGATAGATATACACATGGTTTTTGATAACGAGAAACAAACGCTGAGGGGGTTTGTGTTTCAACTACGTCATTTTTCTTCTTGTCTGCACGGGACTAGGTTATTAGACTGTTATTAGTGGACGCTGAGGATGAAGTGTCCATTGAAGCATCAGTCCCTTCAACAGAATGAGTGCATAATCCTGACTTCATCCGCGAGGACGATCTCTTCTTTGTAGCGACTGGTACCTGGGGGAGTTTGCCTTTCCGTGTTTGTGGGGGTATACCGTTTAATGTTTGGACGTGAGGCATTTACTGTTCGAGGAGATGATCGTGTGACTTTACGTCTCTTCTCCTCTGGTGTATTTTGTTCTTTATCCGGTTCTTCTTCTTCAACAGAACCATTTAAAGACAATTCGGGATCATCAACGGTATCACTGGTGTCTGGGTCCTCCGCCGCGCTCGGCCTACTACGCCGAGACCCACTGAGCACAACCACTAATGGGTCAAGATTGGCAATCTCATCGGAGCTTTTGTCCTCAATTTGGCGGACCCGATTCTTCATATTGATTGGTTTCGTACGTGGATATGAGCGCTTCTTGCCAATGACAGAAGTTGGAGTCGATTTAGATGGTGAGAGTGATTCAGAAGATGAATGTGAGTGTAGAGATGAACCGTCATCAGCTGTAGTTAGTGTGGATAGCCGACTGGGCACAACGGAAGACCCCGAAGCCAAAGAAATCAGGCGCCTAGGGACAGTTTGAGACCTCAGAGACCCAAGAGGTTGAAGAGGCATTCGTAGGGTCATATCAAATTCATCTTCATCCTCATAGTCGTCAATGGATATGCTGTCATCAGCATTCGTGGTAGTCGCCTGGTGGGTAAGATGGTAGGGTGGAATCCCGAAAGTAAAAGATTGGTCGCTCAAGTCACCAGCAGGGCTGATTCAAGGGCTCACGCTGCGGCAGGAGTGACATTGGAAATCCTGCTGGGGTCTTTCTTCTTCGATATATGGTTGACGATCTCACTATGGAAGCCTGGAAGTAACTACTAAGGGCGTCGGCGGATAAGCGGACGGGAACGGAGTATACTGTCTCCATTCATCTAGTTGCTGTTGTTCGTGGGCAATGGCGACTTCTTGGGAACCTCGAAAATCATTCGGCGGGACCGAAGGTCTGATGGCTTGATGGTGAGATCCGCTTGGTCTTCGCCATCATCGACGTACGAGGATCTTGGAGGATACCAGATCTGAGGGCGAGATGAAGCTTCTCCTCTCCTGCGTTCTCGCGAATGTGTAGACTCCATGTTGGTCAGTGAAGAGTTGTTATCTGTAGCAACTTTTGAATCTCCCTGCGAAGATGGAACTGTGCGTTGACGTCTGGTTTCCTTCTTGGGGTGTGTTGAGGAACTGGCCTCCGGATTTCGATTTTGTATTGTGTTTGGAAAACGAGGTCCCGAATTATATGATCGAGCACTGTTGGACAATTGTTGATCAACGGGTGACACGACTTTTGGAGGAAGTTGTACTGTCGCAGCTTCCGGTTGTTTCGCGTCCAATTCAGCCTGGGGTCCTGAAGACGAAGCAAGGAAAGATGTTGGGAGTTCCGAGGTACCGACATCATCCGAAGAACCGCCTTGCGTATCCAGCTCTGTTTCGAGAGGTTCATAATGAACACCAAACCGCTTATGCCACCATCTAAGTGCATGGTGGAGTGGATATGTAGGGAGTACAAAGACGAAGTCTCCGATCATGAGCAAGAGCTCTAACGTGGAATCAAGCGTCCTGGTATAAGGCTTGATGAGAGGCTGTACAAGGTGTAGATAAATGGGTTCTGCTCCCTGTTGAATTTCATTATACATGTGCAATATACTTCAGAAAAGAAAGTTCTACTTACCCGGGCATGAGTGAGGATTAGGAATAGAAGAACAAGAGACTCAAAAGAAAGGAATGAAGAGGCATGATACTCTCCAAAAAGCGTTCATACATGGTTAAGCAGCACTGGTCGATTTTGACACCATAGATAGTTTTTTATGCACGAAATTCGGCCAAGATCAGTTTTTCGGACCATCATCAGATTTTCATTTGAGATCAAGACGACGACGACGGGTAATGGAAAACCTCTGCACGAGTTCCACCTATTATCTTGAATGTATTGAAATCTGACTTTTACGTTCTCGAGGATCCTCTGAGACGATCAAATCAGCCAAGGGTGACCTGTCAACAGATCGATATTTACCTGAGAGCGTCATAAAACACGTTGCAAAAACTGTCACCGTCTCCTTACTTTTGGGAGAACCAAGAGAGAAATTGGGAAAAAAATTGTGTGCGGGCTGGAAGTTCAGGAAAAAGCGAGCCAAAACCCGAGTTGTAGGCGCCAGGGTCAAGATGATATGAGGAAAGGATAGAATCTATTGCATTGAAATATTACAAAGCACGTTGTGTGTACCACACGCTATTCGTTGCAAAAGAAGGTGGAGCAATTGGATTGGCCTGCAATGATCGGTTAATCAAAGTACACGACATTGTGCCGCGTATAATTACGCACTGACTGGCCCCTGGGATGTCCTGTCAACTGCTTGTCCCGCTTCATCATCATGGTATCTATTGAGTATCGAGCAGGCTAGTTCCACGTGGTCAGGTGTGTGACTCTTAAAGATGCGGAGAGCGTACCTTTCCTAGGTTCTGAGCTCTCGTTGTGATGTTGGCAAGGGTACCAGCGGCACCAAACATAACAGTGAGAAGACCTGTTGCCTCAATTAACCGATGATTTGCATTATAACGTTATGTGTAATCGAATACCGAAGGGAATAGAGCTTCCCAAGGCACTGGCATCGTTAGAATCAGAGTTTTACAAATTTAAGGGAGAAGTCAGCTGAGAGAGGTTGTATTTGCGCTAAGTGTTTGTTTGCATTTATTACACAATTATTCCTTGCAACACGGAAAACCTCGGAAAACTAACGGAAATGATCAAAATATTATTCGAGGGGCAGGCCTGCCTGCAGGACGTAACGTAGGTGACAGCCTGTAGAATCATATGACGAATTAAGTTACCAGGCAAGATAAATAGGCAAAAAAGGACAAGATGAGCATAGTAAAGCAAAGGCATGTGACTGAAGTTTAACATGTACAGTAGATACGATATCCTAGGAGAGCATCAGCCAAGATTCTGATAAGGGCTATATGTGACCTCGTCATTTGGGAATCCAAAGGTCCCATCATGTGACATCATTGTGAAATAGTCCACGTCAATATTAGGTGGGAATGTCATTGGCGCGTATGACTGAGGGATTGAGCGCGCCGGGTCATAAAATGTGGGTCGGTGAGGGTTGACAGAGGGGAAGTCATTGTTGGTTACATATCCGGAAGACTGCCACGGATTGTTTGCCATAGAGAAAATATTATCCGAAGCCCCTTGACCAGAGTTAAAATCTTCCCTCCGGAAAAAGGGACAATGCTGGGGAAAACTGGCAGTTGGAGGGTAGGGAGGCCCAGTCCCATAATATGTATCTTGAGTCGCGTTGTTAGTATACCCAGAAATAGGGACGGGAATTTGGGAGTGAAGAATATCGTTTGAGGGCGGGACGGGCATAACATACGACGCCGAGTCCTGGGCTGGAATATTGGCGTCGTTTACATGCGAACCTGATGGCGCATTTGATTCGGACGCGGGGGAAGGGCAATTACTAGGTTAAACCGCTAGCCTTGAGCATCTATGGGTAGGTCCGGGAAACTCGACTTACTCTATCTCTGTCTCGTCGTAGCCGTTAGTAAACTCGGCCCACCTGACTCCGTTGTGACACAGCTATGCTGCAGGTAAGCAAATTATGTATGCAAGAGAGAGGTTGCTTGCCTTTACACCAGATTTAGCCAGCAATATAGGAAGTTTCCTTGGCCCGACTTTCTTTCGCCCAGAGACTTTTCGAGTCATTGGATTGCTGGACTGTGAAGGTTTCATCTTAGGACTTTTGGTTGGAGACATAGTATATATAGTCGACGAGGGGTGGGGAAGGAACGTATCGAAAAATTCGTCTGCTTTTAAGGGCCAGCCCAGCGGCTTTCCGAAATGAACCTAGTCTGAACATCAAGGGATCTTGCCTCAAGGCATCCGCAAGTCGCATGGTAATTCGTTGTGGTATTATTCTACTCCGTGGACCCAGAGTTACCTACAACGGCCGAAAATGGTCATTGGTTCATCACGAATCAGGAACGAAAAGATCCGGGGATCGGCTGTGTGGCAAATCTTAGTAGATCTTAGTGGGGTTAATTTGTTACAGTAGACAAGTGGATTCCATCAGTGTCAAACGAGGTCAAACGAGACCAAATAGCTTAGGCACTTACAGTAAATTCCATGATATGTTATCAATATATGTAACTCATACAGGATCATACACCACGACTCCGAGTCGATTGCGGAGTCGTTCCCAAAGGCGTATACTTTCTGCGTCTTACTAGATCTTCCTGGAAGCGTACTAATTGGATTAAGCTCAAGGTCGTCGACTTCTGATTTTAGACGGACCTATATTGGCGGATGCCGGGAAGTATTTTCAGGGATCTTCTTCACTCTACAAGCGGTGGTTCCAAGTCTTCTTCTACCGTAAACTTCAGGAGATTTGAATGGTAACACTTACCCGAATAGGTCACGGGCGCCAAACTCATTTCCGACCCTTCTTGTCAACATGTTGCCTTGTAACGTTGGTTAAATAGGATCTTTTAAAGCCATCCTATGAAATGACGCACGTGGATGATTAGTGTCGTAAACTGACCGGGATTTTTTGAGAATGTGGCACTTATCGTACGATTCGTATGGTTGCAAACAACTGTGAGGCAGTCACTGGATCATTTATAAGCTTTGAGATTTTTTGGGCAAAAACTTCGTAATGAGATCAGTTCATCAGATTGATTGCCGATATGCCGCATGGAGGGACGAGCTGGAAACATGGATTCGGTCTAGGTGTGTCGAATTTCTACTGGCTGACTGATTCCATAAACAGCGTTGTGTCGTGCCGCATGGACCGTTTAAACCCAGGTCCTCCTCGTTTATATTAAGTTTCGTCGGATCTCAGTGTCACATTGATAAGAGCTGTATGTATATACTTGAATACTCAACGATTAGAATATAAGATATAGTGGCTCAAAGTTCCATAATAGGAGAGCCTGATGGATCCCCAAATATAGAGGGAAAGACGTCGGTCGTATGCGATAGACGAAGATAAGCTTCCTTGGAGGAAAACAGTAAAGCGAGTCATCCAATTGTCCATTATGATCCATAGACATGCAATGGAAAACTCAATCATTTTATTGTATAGGCTTACGAGAGTTGGATGAAAGCCTAGGTGAAGCAGGGATCGTGTCATGTCTGCAATGCACACTGGCAAGGGGATTATGGCAAGGGGATTAAGATGGCAACCCAAATGTAGGCCGGCCGGTCATTAATGGATTTCTCCTGAATGACGATACCATTGGAAGACCAGGTCCATGCAGCGGAGAAGGATGAATGCCGAAGTTTTCTCTCACGTCGTACATCGTATATGGGTGCTTCTACATGATGGACAATTTGAAGAAGGGCCCACAATGCGTGGTCCAAGAACAAAACTTCGATATCTTCCGAGTCGATGGTGGAAGATGTGCTCCGAGGAATGGTTGTTTCGATATGAGTTGTTTCGATATGAGTTGTTTCGATATGAGTTGTTTCGATATGAGTTGGTTTCAAAATGACTTTAGTATCATCGTGCACGACTCCTTTGATCGATGATAGATGAGCCTTGGTGTTCGCTCACGTATCAATAGAAAGAAAAACCTGCTGCGGTAACATACCGGATATCGTAGGTTGCGAAACTGAAGTTGGTGAATTTTGCCTAGCCATAGTTTAAGTAAGTACGTGACGATCTCGTCCATCATGAAAGGATCACTCAATAAAGTCTGCGCACTCGTGCTTTCAGAGCCTCCAGACATTCAAATAGGCTGCTAGAAGAATGCGCGTTCCCTGAATTAAAAAAAGGTGTTAGGGGAGAGGATGAGTGCCAAGCAATTGGCCACTCACGACCGCCGGCGGTACGTAGTCTAAAATTCTGTGATGCTTCCTTCAGAGATAAGAGATAAACCACAATTTATACTGGCAGAATGGCGTCGATGCCGGTTTAAAAGTGAAGTCTTCAATTTGGTCGGTCTCGAAAGAATATAGCCACCTCAACTTCTTGCCGCCCTGGGCTGTTGGAGGTTGAGGAAGAGTCAAGTAGGCGACGTGTGCTTCGGATTGCCACTCCCCCAACCGAAATCAGATCAGGTAAGAATAATTAATCAAGTGAGGTTATTCCTGACATTAATATATCAGGCGCACTGTCAGCTGACATGTAGTAAAATTGTGAACCATGTGAAGATTTGCTGAGCTCATTTTCAACCTTCGGATCGAGGCGCCGCAATCCTACATCCAAAAAACGTAGCAAGTAGAGTAAGTATTGATTTTGGAACTTGAAATAATCATCTCTTGTGGTGGTGGCCGCCACATGAATGATGATACCAGTACGCGGTTAACCGTTTCATATCCAGCCTCGATAAGGCCGCGAGTAAAAGCTAAATAAGAAAGCCTTTAAATTTTCGTTGAGTCGTCTCGAATATGTCATTTTCAGAGTTGAACAGCGATGAATGCCCACCATTGAATACTTACATACCCATTAATATCGGCTAAGATTTTTCCAGACTGCAGATCGATACGTAACATATTTCTTCTATACTGATTTCTCAGGCTGGTCATCCTTTGCGCCGTGCGAAAGCTAGGGATCTGTAATTTTGAACCGCCGTGCCTTCAAGTTTAAAAGTGTCTGAATTGAGGCAAGAAGGTCCAGTAAGATGAATATAAGTTGAAGTACCGGAGGTTTAGTATCCCCGGTTGACCCGTTTACCCAATTCGTCGAGCATGAGGAAATCCCCCCAACCTGGTTTTTGAAGAAAAAAGATACAATATAGTTAAACGCATTAGGACCCGGTGGACCTCGGAGGACTTGATAAAATGAATCCCACCCTATCCCACCTTGAGCCAAACTTGAATGTGCGTGTTATGGCACCAGAACGGATCCGTTTCCAGTGACTATACTGCGCAGATTAATATAATTTATATACACGGAAATGATGTACCGAATACTCACCTGCCATACCTCAGGCGCCACGGGAGGGATTATGAAGCGCCATAGACCATGTCCTTCAAGCTATAGAATCCCAGTTAAAATCTTTGCAGCCGAAAAAGAAGCTCACTGCAGATCTCATGAGAACGGAATATAATTGGCATGACAGAACTTACTGAGATGGCGCTGATGAGAACCTGGTTCTTTGCAAGAAACCTGTAAGCCGACATTCGAAATTCCGCGCCGCAGGTATAATTATTCTATAGGTAATTTCCTGGGGGTCATTGGTGACCTTCGAGAGGCTCAAATTCTAGAGCAGTCGGATCATTAAAAATTTGCAAAAACAATGTCGTTTCTAGGGATGGACATGGTTTAGGCTAGCAGGGCTGGGGTAGTCTGGGGTGCCCTAACGCCTTTGGTGTCAGCCGGAATGTGGAAAGCGTGATGGGCCAGCCATCTGACATCACTCAACCTGCGAGATGTTAGATTCTAAAAAATACATACATGTAGTCCCCGTTTGGTAGACTGTATCGGGAGCAGTAGAATTACTCCGGCTGCTCTCGAGCATCAAGGTTCGACGTTCAACATCTGTCACGGTAGTGTTCGATATTTGGCACCAGAGTTAGATTTTCGTTCCGCTTGTTGTGACTCACGAGTGTTTTGTGATCAAAACGTGGGTTCGGCCGTCAAGCAAAGATTGTGGACTTTGAACGTAGTTTCTGTTGTTTGCTTGCCGTCTCTGAATGATATCGGATAGCCTGGCAAAAAAAAAGATCTACTCATTTCAGCAAAACTGCCGAAGAACAAGAAAGACCGGAACTTCCCTGCAGAAGTCCCATCCTGGGAAAGCACCTATCCCTCTCTCCTAAAACCCTGTTAATATATTTTTCAGGATGGCACTTCTGCAGAGAAGCTCCAAATTCCAATATGCGCTCTTTCCTGTTCTTCGGCGACAGGCGGGATCAAACTTAAGGTATGCTTGCGATGCCAGACAGTGGAACGGGGGTTTCACGGGTCCGGAGTTGTGAGTAGTCTTTCCATTTTGAGTCCAGATACAAAGAATCTGGGCACGCAGAACCTATACATGTTCCATCCCATTCGTAAGGAGCTTGTTTCGTCTTTTTCGAGTTCTCAAGATCTGCAGCAGAAGCTGCATCCCTGACGTCGGATAGCATCACGGATCACCGGCATTGGTATAGCCTAATGTTAAGTCCACTCTTGTACACACCTTGGAGCCACAAGAGTATATAGAGTTCACCTCGGTCCTCGAAGTCAACAACAGACAGACCACATTTTACTGAGATTATCGACCAACTGTAATCGATGGTTGAGATTTCTCGTATTGGAAAAAATGCAATATGCAGACTAACTTAAATCATAATCTTGGCCTCAACTCAAATATACCGGAGATTCAGCTGCAGAACGGGAAACTGAGAATAAATTTTGTCTAATGGGGCACATTTTTAATAGCTAATCGTTGAAAAATGATGTAGAATTGATAGATATACACACGGCTTTTGATAACGAGAAACAAACGCTGAGGGGGTTTGTGTTTCAACTACGTCATTTTTCTTCTTGTCTGTCTTGTATCGGACTTGAGAGAGGCACTGACGGTGGGACTAGGTTATTAGTGGTTGCTGAGGATGAGGTATCCATTGAAGTATCAGTCCTTTCAACAGAATAAGTGCGTGATCCTGACTTCAGCCGTGAGGACGATCTCTCCTTTGTACCGACTGGTACCGGGGGAGTTTACCTTTCCGTGTTTGCGGGGGTAGGGGAGTATACCGTTTATTGTTTGGACGTGAGGCATTTAGTGTTCGAGGAGATGATCATGTGACTTTACGTCTCTTCTCTTCAGGTGTATTTTGTTCGTTATCCGGTTCTTCTTCAACAGAACCATTTAAAGACAATTCGGGATCATCAACGGTATCACTGGAGGTCCTCCGCCGCACTCGGCCTACGTCGAGACCCACTCGGCACTAATGGGTCAAGATTGGTAATCTCATCGGAACTTGTGTCTTCAATTTGGCGGACCCGATTTTTTATATTGATTGGTTTCGTACGTGGATATGAGCGCATTTTTGCCAATGATAGAAGTTGGAATCGATTTAGATGGTGAGAGTGATTCAGAAGATGAATGTAGAGATGAACCGTCATCAGCTGTAGTTAGTGTGGATAGCCGAGTGGGCACAGCGGAAGACTCCGAAGCCAAAGAAACCAGGCACCTAGGAACAGTTTGAGACCTCAGAGACCCAAGAGGTTGAAGAGGCGTTCGTAGGGGTCATATTAAATTCATCTTCGTCCTCATAGGGTGGAATCCCGAGAGTAAAAGATTGGTCACTTAAGTCACCAGCATGGCTGGAATTCAAGGGCTCACGCGGCGGCAGGAGCGACTTTGGAAAATCCTGCTGGGATCTTTCTTCTTCGATAGGAGGATATATGGCCGACACCCAGGCGCCAACCGTAGTGGACGATCTCACTATGGAAGCCGCAGCAAGTCTGGAAGTAACTAAGGGCGTCGGAGGATAAGTAGATGGGAACGGAGGATACTGTCTCCATTCATCTAATTGCTGCTGGTGACTTCTTGAGAACCTCGAAGCGGGACTGAGGGGTCTGATGGCTTGGTGAGATCCGCTTGGTCTTCGCCATCATAGACGTACGAGGATCTTGGAGGATACCAGATCTGGGGGCGAAATGAAGCTTCTCCTCTTCTGCGTTCTCGCGAGTGTGTAGACTCCATGTTGGTCAGCGAGTTGTTACCGTGGCAACTTTTGAATCTTTCTGCGAAGATGGAACTGTGCGTTGACGTCTGGTTTCCTTCTTGGGGTGTGTTGAGGAACTGGCCTCTGGATTTCGATCATGTGTTGTGGTTGAAAAACGAGGTCGCGAATTATATGATCGAGGACTGTTAGACAATTGTTGTTGATCAACAGCTAAGGTTTCTGACACGACCTTTGGAGGAGACTGTACTGTCGCAGTTTCCGGTTGTTTCGCGTCCAATTCAGCCTGGGGTTCTGAAGACGAAGCAAGGAAAGATGTTGGGACCGACATCATCCGAAGAACCAACCTCCTTGCGTATCCAGCTCTGTTTCGAGAGGCTCATAGTGAACACCAAACTGCTTATGCCACCATCGAAGCGCAAGGTGGAGTGGATATGTAGAGTTCAAAAGGAAGTCTCCGATCATGAGCAAGAGCTCTAACGTGGGATCAAGTGTCCTGGTATAAGGCTTGATGAGAGGCCGTACATCATTATACATGTGCAATATACTTGAGAAAAGAAAGTTCTACTTACCCGGGCACGAGTGAGGATTAGGAATAGAAGAACAAGAGACTTTAAGTTTAGCTCGTCATAGAGAGGAATGAAGAGCCAGGTGATACTCTCCAAAAAGCGCCCATACATAGTTAAACAGCACTGGTCGATTTTAACACCATAGATAGTTTTTTATGCACGAAATTCGGCCAAGATCAGATTTTCGTTTAAGATCAGGACGACGACGACGGGTAATGGAAAGCCTCTGCACGAGTTCCACCTATTATCTTGAATGTATTGAAATCTGACTTTTACGTTCTCGAGGATCCTCTGAGACGAACAAATCAGCCAAGGGTGACCTGTCAACAGATCGATATTTACCTGAGAGTGTCATAAAACACGTTGCAAAAACTGTCACCGTCTCCTTACTTTTGGGAGAACCAAGAGAGGAAAGATTGGGAAAAAAGAAGTGTGCGGGCTGGAAGTTCAGGAAAAAGCGAGCCAAAACCCGAGTTGTAGCGCCAGGGTCAAGAGGAAAGGATAGAATCTATTGCATTGAAATATTACAAAGCACGTTGTGTGTACCACACGCTATTCGTTGCAAAAGAAGGTGGAGCAATTGGATTAGCCTGAAATGATCGATTAATCAAAGTACACGACATTGTGCCGTGTATAATTACGCACTGACTGGCCCCTGGGATGTCCTGTCAACTGTTTGTCCCGCTTCATCATCATGGTATCCCAGTTATCTATTGAGTATCGAGCAGGCTAGTCCCACGTGGTAAGGCGTGTGACTCTTAAAGATGCGGAGAGTGTACCTTTCCTAGGTTCTGAGCTCTCGTTGTGATGTTGACAAGGGTACCAGCAGCACCAAACATAACAGTGAGAAGACCTGTTGAAACCTCAATTAACCGATAATTTGAATTATAACGTTATATATAATCGAATACCGAAGGGAATGAGAGCTTCCCAAGGCACTGGCATCGTTAGAATCAGAGTTTTACAAATTTAAGGGAGGAGTGGGTGACTTTCCATAAGGCTAACTTGAATTTCTAACTCTAAACTATTGACAGGTAGGGTCCTGTGCCGAAGTGCCGTATGGATACCGTCCTAATCTGGTACTAGACCTGTCAGGTGGCGTTTTTCAAGAGCTTTCTAAACCTTAAATTTGGAGAGAGGGTATCGACCCCTCCTCCAGATTCTTGAATCCATCAACGCCCAAATAAGGCTCTTCGGGTCCCGTCCCGTTGCCGTTTTTGTGCTTTTTGTCCCTCCCGCGCCGACAAGAGCACCTCTCCCCCATTACCAGCGCTGTTCCATGCAGCCAGCTCGACTGTACCCTGGACCCTGAAGGCTCAGGCCCGTGCCTTTCGCAAGAGCTGGGGACAGCAGAGGTAATTTTGTGTTGGATTTTGCTGTTCATTGTGCAGAAATCGGCCCACATCCGCTCATGTGATAAGTGCTGCAGCCAGGTGAGCATTGAATTCTTCAGCCTCGCACTCCTCAGTCTCCTGCATGAACAGAAAGTGGCCATTTCTTCATCCATAGTACTGGAACGATGTAGATAACCATCACACCTATCTGATGATAACCAAATCTGGATTCAAGTTAAATAATTTATTTGTTTTATGTCAGGTCGTTGTGGTTTAGAAAACCGCTAAATATTCGTTGCCAGGTACACTTTTGAACTCCGAAATTAAGGTTTAGATTTGAAGAAATCAAGTTAGCCTTATGGAAAGTCACCCAGTCAGCTGAGAGTGGTTGTATTTGCGCTAAGGAAGTTTGTTTTGCATTTATTACATAATTATTCCTTGCCAAGCGGAAAACCTCGGAAAACCAACGGAATGATCAAAATATTATTCGAGGGGCAGGCCTGCCTGCAGGACGTAACGTAGGTGCTAGTCATACACAGCCTGTAGAATCATATGACGAATTAAGTTACCAGGCAAGATAAATAGGCAAAACAACTTGAAGGACAAGATGAGCATAGTAAAGCAAAGGCATGTGACTGAAGTTTAACATGTACAGTAGATACGATATCCTAGGAGAGACTATCATCAGCCAAGATTCTGATAAGGGTCGTATGTGACGTCGTCGTTTGGGGATCCAAAGGTCCCATCATTTGACATCATGGTGAAATAGTCCACGTCAATATTAGGTGGGAATGTCATTGGCGCGTATGACTGAGGGATTGAGCGGGGGTCATAAAATGCGGGTCGGTGAGGGTTGATAGAGGGGAAGTCATTGTTGGTTACATATCCCTGTGACTGCCATGGATTGTTTGCCATACTATTATCCGAAGCCCCTTGACCAGAGTTAAAATCTTCCCTTCGGAAAAAGGGACAATGCTGGGGAAAACTGGCAGTCGAAGGGTAGGAAGGCCCAGTCCCATAATATGCATCTTGAGTCGCGTTGTTAGTATACCCAGAAATAGGGACCGGAATTTGGGAGTGAAGAATATCGCTTGAGGGCGGGACGGGCATAACATACGACGCCGAGTCCTGGGCTGGATCAATGGCGTCGTTTACATGCGAACCAGATGGCGCATTTGATTCGGACGCGGGGGAAGGGCAATTACTAGGTTAAACCGCTAGCCTTGAGCATCTATGGGTAGGTCCGGGAAACTCGACTCACTCTGTCCCGTCGTAGCCGTTAGTAAACTCGGCCAACCTGACTCCGTTATGCAACATCTATGCGACAGGTAAGCAAAGTATATATGCAAGAGAGAGGTTGCTTACCTCTACACCAGACTCAATCAGCAACCTAGGAACTTTCCTTTGCTTGACTTTCTTTGGCCCAGAGACTCTTCGACTCGTCTTCATTGGCTTGCTAGAGTCTGAAGGTGTGATCTTAGGACTTTTGGTTGGAGACATCGGATTTATAGCAAGGGGGGTTGGAAAGGAACGTATCAAAAGCCATCTGCTTTTAAGACGCGTCCAGCGGCTTTCCGAAATGAACCTAGTCTGAATATCAAGGGATCGTAAGTTGCCTCAAGGCGTTTCGAAAGTCGCATAGTAATTTGTTGAAGCATTATTCTGCTACTCCGTCAACTCTGGACCCAGAAGTGACCTACAACAGCCGAATATGGTTCATCAGGAACCGGGGATCGGCCGCGCCAATCTGTGTACTGTGTTACAGTAAACAAAGTGGATTCCATCAAAATTCTGTCAAACTCAGGCACATTTACAGTAATTCAAGTTCCTTCTGATTCGTTGATATATATTATCAATATATGTAACTCATACAGGATCATACACCACGACTCAGAGAAGCCTCCGAGTCGATTGCGGAGTCGTTCCCAAAGGCGTGGAACTCATACTACTCTCTGCGTCCTACTAGATCTTCCTGGAAGCGTACTAATTAGATTGGGGCTTAGGATTGTCGACTTCTGATTGTCGACTTCTGATTTTAGACGGACCTATATTGTCGGAATCATCAAGGCGCCGGTTTGTTTGTAAGTGTCCTTGAGGATATTATGCCCCAGCGTGCGCGGAAACCAAAGGGGTTTCCAACTTTTCACCTGATCGTGAAAAACCATTAGATGAAATGCCGGGCAGTATTTTCAGGGAATGTCTTGACTTTATAACCCCTACCATAAACTTCAGGAGCTTTGAATTTGAATGTTAACATTAACCCAAATAGATCTTATAGTAACTGCAGGGCACGGGCGCTAAACCCTTCATTTCCGACGTTGTTGCCAACACGTTGCCTTGCAACCTTGGTTAAATGGGGATTTTTTGAGGTTATCCTATGAAATAACGCACGTGAATAATCAGGGTCGCAAACTGACCAACATTTTTGAGAAGTGGGGTTTCGAATATGGCAGTTATCGTATAGTTGCAAACAAGTCTGACGCAGTCACTTGATCATTTATATTTTTATATGCTTTGAGATTTAAATCTCTTACTTTTTGGTCCGCCTCTAAATTCTTTTGGGGAAAAACTGCGTAAAAAGATTACTTCCAAAAAAGGTCAGATTGATGGCCGATGTGCCGCGTGGCAGCCATACTGCCAAAATCTGAGTAGACGCACTGTGCGGTTAAAACTCAGGTCCTCCTCGTTTCATATTAAGTTTGGACGGATCTTGTCGTTGATAAGAGCTGTATGTACTCGAATATTCAACGAATACTCTATTAGAATATACACGTGAAGTGGCTCACATTTGCCATAATAGGAGATCCTGATATATAGATCCCCAAATACAGAGGACGTCGTATGTGATAGACGAAGGTAAGCTTCTTTGGAGGAAAACGGCAGAGCGAGTCATCCAATTGTCCATTATGATCCATAGACACGAAATGGCAAACTTAATCATTTCATTGTATAGGTTTACGAGGATTAGATGAAAACCTAGCAGGGATTGTGTCATGTCTGCAATGCACACTGGCAAGGGGATTAAGATGGCAACCCAAGTGTAGGCCGGCCGGTCACCAATGGATTCCTCCTGAATGACGACACCACCGGAAAACTAGGTCTGTGCAGCGGAGAAGGATGAATGCCGCAGTTTTCTCTCACGTCGTACATCATACACGGGTGCTTCTACATGATGGACAATTTGAAGGAGGGCCCACAACGCGTGGTTCAAGATCAAAACTTCGATATCTTCCGAGTAGATGGTGGAAGATGTCACTGCGGTTGCGGCGCGAGTTGAATTTCAACCTGTCATCCAACCTGCCATAGAATGATATCCAGCGCAGAGCAGGTTGAGTTTTCAATCGTGCTTGGTTGAATTTAAGATGTTTGCAGGTTGGTGCAACTCATCTTAGATACAACCTAGGGTACGTTGAAAGTTAAAATCCATCCTATTCCTATTAGTATTATAGGTTCGGTTTCAACCTGGGCCGTTATCACAGTGATGTGCTCCGAGGAGTGTTGTTTCAATATAAGTTGAATTCAATTTGACTTTAGTATCATCGTGCACGACTCCTGTTGTGATGATCGATGATAGGTGAGTACTGAGTGGTGTTCGCTCACCTATCAATTGGAAACAATTAAAGCCATCTCGACGCGGTAACATATCGGATATCGTAGGTTATGAAACCGAAATTGGCGAATTTTGGCCAGCCATAGTTTAAGTACGTGACGATCTCGTCCATCATGAAAGGGTCACCCATATAAAGTCTGCGCACTGGCGAGCCTCCTATTCAACTAGGCTGCTAAAGGAATCTGCGTTCTCTGAATTAAAAAAAGGTGTTAGGGGAGAGGATGAGTGCCAACCAACTGGCCACTCACGACCGACCGCCGGTACGTAGTCTAAAATTCTGTAACGCTTCTTTCTATTGAACCTTCTTCAAAGATAAGATAGAAACTGTAGTCCACAATTATACTGGCAGAATCACGTCGATGTCGATTTAAAAGTGAAGTTTTCAATTTCTCGCCGCCCTGGGGCGTTGGAGGTTGAGGAAGAGGCGACGTGTGCTTCGGATTGCCACTCCCCCACCGAAATCAGATCATGGAAGAATAATAGTCAAGTGATGTTATTCCTGACATTAATATATCAGGCGCACTGTCAGTTGACATGAAGGTCAAAGTTAAAATTGTGAAGCATGTGGAGTTTTGCTAAGCTAACTTTCAACATTCGGATCGAGGCGCCGCAATTCTAGATCCAAAAAAACGTAGGAAGCAGAGAAAGTATTGAATTTATCAGTGGAACTTGAAATAATCATTTCCTGTGATGGCCGCCACATGAATGATGATACCCACCAGCGGTTAACCGTTTGATATCTATGATATCCAGCCTCGATAAGCCCTTGAGTAATAGCTAAATAAGAAAACCTTTAAAATTCCGCCGAGCCGTCTCGAATATGTCATTTGTCAGAGTTGAACAGCGATGGATGCCCACCATTTAATACTTACATACCCATGAATATCGGCTAAGATTATTCCAGACTGCAGATCGATACGTAAAGTATTTCTTCTATATCGATTTCTCAGGCTGGTCATCCTTTGCCAGTGCACCATGCGAAAGCTAGGCATCCGTAATTTTAAACCGTGCTCTGAATTGAGGCAAGAAGGCTCAGTAAGATGAATATAAGTTGAAGTACCGGAAGTTTAGTATCCCCGGTTCACAGTTTACCTAATTCGTCGAGCATGGGGAAACCCCCCACACCTGGTTTTTGAAGAAGAAACTTGAAGAACAATGTGGTTGGACGCATTAGGACCCGGTGGACCTCGGAGGACTTGATAAAATGAATCCCACCTTGAACCAAACTTGAATGTGCGTGTCATGGCACCAGAGCGGATCCGTTTCCATACTATACTGTGTAGATTAATATTTATATACACGGAAATGATGTACCGAATACTCACTACCATACCTCAGGCGCCATGGGAGGGACATGAAGCGCCATAGATCATGTCCTTCAAGCTATAGAATTCCAGTTAAAAATTTTGGAGCCGAAAAAAGAAGCTCACTTGCAGATCTCATGAGAACGGAATATACTTGACCATGACAGAACTTACTGACCTGCGCCGTAGATAACGCTGATGAGAACTTGGTTCTTGAGAGAAACCTGTAAGCTGACATTCGGAAATTTCGCGCCGCAGGTTTGATTATTCTGTAGATAATTTCCTGGAAGTCATTGGGCGACCTTCGAGACCATCTCGTCTGATCTAAAAACAATGTCGTTTCGAGGGATGGGCCTGGTTTAGACTAGAAGTAGGCTGGGGTAGGCTGGGAATGTGGAAAGCGTGCATCTGACATCATTCAGCTTGTGAGATGTTAGATTCTAAAAAATGCATACATAGGGTCCCCGTTTAGTAAACTACATCGGGAGCAGTAGAATCACTGCGGCTGCTTGCGAGCACTGTCAACGTTGGACGTTCAACATCTGTCACGGTAGTGGCCGACATTTGGCACCAGAGTTAAAATTTCGTTCAGCCTGAGCTTGTTATGACCCACGACTGTTTTGTGATCAGAACGTGGGATCGACCTTCCAGCAGGGCAGAGATTGTGGACTTTGAACGTAGTTTCTGTTGTTTGCACCTCGGACCTCTCTCTTTCCCGTCTCTGAATGACATCGGATAACCTGATGAATAACAAAGATCCACTCATTAAAATCCTGTCAATATGTTTTTCCAAGATAGCACTTCTACAGAGAAGCCCAATATGCGGTGTTTCTTGTTCTTCGGCGACAGGCGGCGTCAATCTTGAAAGCATGTCTGCGAAGGTTTGCGATGCCAGCTGGATGACAGTAGAACGGGGGTTTCACGGGATCCACGTAGTCTTTCCATTTTGAGTCCAGATACAAAGAATCTGGGAACGCAGAACGTGTATATATGTTCGTAAGTCACAGAACGGGAAACTAAGAATAAATTTTTGTCTAATGGGGTGAGATTTTTAATAGCTAATCGTTTGAGAACAATGATGCAGAATTGATAGATATACACATGGTTTTTTGATAACGAGAAATAAACGCTGTGGGGGGTTTATGGTTCGACTACGTCATTTTTCTTCTTGTCTGTCTTGTGTTGGACTTGAGAGGCACTGACGGCGGGACTAGGTTATTAGTGGATGCTGAGGATGAAGTATCCATTGAAGCATCAGTCCCTTCAACAGAATAAGTGCGTAATCCTGACTTCATCCGCGAGGACGATCGCTTCTTTGTAGCGACTGGTGGTACCTGGGGTAGTTTGCCTTTCCGTGTTTGTGGAGGTGGCGGAGTATACCGTTTAATGTTTGGACGTGAGGCATTTACTGTTCGAGGAGATGATCGTGTGACTTTACGTCTCTTTTCCTCAGGTGTATTTTGTTCTTTATCCGGTTCTTCTTCTTCAACACAACCATTTAAAGACAATTCGGGATCATCAACGGTATCACTGGTGTTTGGGTCCTCCGCCGCACTCGGCCTACGTCGAGACCCACTGGGCACAACCACTAATGGGTCAAGATCGGTAATCTCATCGAAACTTTTGTCCTCAATTTGGCGGACCCGATTTTTTATATTGATTGGTTTCGTACGTGGATATGAGCGCTTTTTGCCAATGACAGAAGTTGGAATCGGTTTAGATGGTGAGAGTGATTCAGAAGATGAACGTGACTGTAGAGATGAACCGTCATCAGCTGTAGTGAGAGTAGATAGTCGACTGGGCACAGCGGAAGACCCCGAAGCCAAAGAAACCAGGCGCCTAGGAACAGTTTGAGACCTCACAGACCCAAGAGGTTGAAGAGGCGTTCGTAGGGTCATATTGAATTCATCTTCATCCTCATAGTCGTCAGTGGATATGCTGTCATCAGCTTCATCCGTGGTAGTCGCCCGGTGGGTAAGATGGTAGGGTGGAATCCCGAAAGTAAAAGATTGGTCGCTCAAGTCACCAGCAGGGCTGGGATTCAAGGGCTCACGCGGCGGCAGGAGCGACTTGGGAAAATCCTGCTGGGGTCTTTCTTCTTCGATAGGAGGATATATGGTTGATGATCTCACTATGGAAGCCGCAGCAAGTCTGGAAGTAACTACTAAGGGCGTCGGTGGATAAGCAGACGGGAACGGAGGATACTGTCTCCATTCATCTAATTGCTGCTGTTCGTGGGCAATGGTAACTTCTTGAGAACCTCGAAGCGGGACCGAAGGGTCTGATGGCCTGATGGTGAGATCCGCTTGGTCTTCGCCATCATCGACGTACGAGGATCTTGGAGGATACCAGATCTGAGGGCGAGATGAAGCTTCTCCTCTTCTGCGTTCTCGCAAAGGTGCAGACTCCATGTTGGTCGGTGAAGAGTTGTTACCTGTAGCAACTTTTGAATCTTTCTGCGAAGATGGAACTGTGCGTTGACGTCTGGTTTCCTTCTTGGGGTGTGTTGAGGAACTGGCCTCTGGGTTTCGATTATGTGTTGTGTTTGGAAAACGAGGTCCAGAATTATATGGTCGAGCACTGTTAGACAATTGTTGTTGTTGATCAATGGGTAATGTTTCTGACACGACTTTTGGAGGAAGCTGTACTGTCGCAGCTTCCGGTTGTCTCGCGTCCAATTCAGCCTGGGGTCCTGAAGACGAAGCAAGGAAAGATGTTGGGAGTTCCGAGGTACCCACATCATCCGAAGAACCTCCTTGCGTATCTGTTTCGAGAGGCTCATAGTGAACACCAAAACGCTTATGCCACCATCGAAGTGCAAGGTGGAGCGGATATGTAGAGAGCGCAAATACGAAGTCTCCGATCATGAGCAAAAGCTCTAATGTGGAATCAAGTGTCCTGGTATAAGGCTTGATGAGAGGCCGTACAAGGTGTAGATAAATGGGTTCCGCTCCCTGTTCAAATTCATTATACACTTGCAATATACTTGAGAAAAGAAAGTTCTACTTACCCTGGCACGGGTGAGGATTAGGAATAGAAGAACAAGAGACTTAAACTCGTCGTAGAAAGGGATGAAGAGACAGACGATACTCTCCAAAAAGCGTTCATACATAACCAAGCAGCACTGAATTTGCATATCATTAGCCAGTTGTCCAAGGTCGAAAAGTGCCTTTCAGATTTACCCAAACAATCCATACGGCGAGACAACCTTTCATGTCCCGCTTTCTTTGAGAAACTGCCCGAACAGAGGGACGTCCACCATTCCGCGCCGAAGAGGGCGGGTCCTTCAGTGTCTTGTACGAGTCATAGATGTTCAAAAAGAGCATAAGCAAGCGGAGGATGGGAACGAATAGAGGCATGGTCGGCGGTTTGTCAAGCGACAGAAGAGGTTTATTTACTCTGCCACTACTTCGCTAATGCTTGAACATGCAATGTAGAGCCCTTACCCGCAGCCTTACACGCGGTATAGGGCAGCCAGATAATCAAAAGAGAAAGACTGGGCAAGTAGGTACTGCTGTACTGACAACGGAAGCCCTTGCTTATGTAAGGCGACCCAAGTTCAATTTCAACCGTCAGCCCCATTTTGAACAATAACCATCAATGCCAAAGATCAGAACGACCAGAACGAAAGCACCCCCGGAGGGCTATGAAGACATAGAAGAGGTATGTATGTAGCTTTGTGAACTCCTTTTTAGCCTCCATTTTTCATCAATTTCAACAAAGATCCTCGAAGATTATGCAAAAAAGATGCGGGACGCTGAGAATGAGTCCCACGAAGGAAAACGAAAGGCAGAATCTCTGTGGCCTATCATGCGGATTTCTCATGCTCGCTCGCGTTATGTGTACGAACTGTATTACAAACGTGAAGCTATTTCACGAGAGCTTTATGACTGGTTGTTGAAGGAGGGTTATGCTGACGCAAAGTACGTTTTTGAACTCTTTGATTCTGTTCCTCCCCTTGACTGTACCTCTTGTTCATATTTTGATAGCCTCGTAGCCAAATGGAAAAAGACTGGATATGAAAAACTTTGTTGCCTACGTTGTATTCAAACAAGGGTATGGTTTTTCAAGTTATATATAATCTTCACTTTTTGAACTTGTTTTTTCCTTGATAAAAGGACATGAACTACCAAGGATCAACTTGCATCTGCCGGGTACCCAAGGCTCAAGTAAGATCAGGCACCGTTGTTGAATGTGTCCATTGTGGTACGATTACTTTAAGGAGTATTTTTGGTCTAATTCACACTGATGTTGTTCGTAGGTTGTCGAGGATGCAGTTCCGATTCATAACCTCTTGGTGTCGCTCCAAAATCCTTTCAACAGCCGCTCGACTCGTGCTCGAAGTACAAATCTAATTGATGATCCAGTGTCCTGGTGATGGCGAGGTTCCTGATTACAGCCTATCCACATGATTGCGGCTCAGATTCGATTCAGAGAACAGAAACGCATTCTAGACGCTCTCTCTTATGCACATTTAACTTGCGGAGATTAGTTCCGTGTAATAGAGATCTCTGATACCTATGCCACAGTGTTGTCCCGACGTTTCGCAGTCCTTCGGAACATTGTCGCTGACTGACCTCCAAAAGGCGTCAAGTTATGAACTTTAGAATATATAAGTATTGGAATACTGAGCGATATATAGGAACCAAACCTGTGTGCTACTGTGACCGAGATTGAGGCGGGGTCGGACCATTACCTAAGATACGTTAGCAGGCTATTTCCGTATGCATTATGCTGGGCCTTGAACGTTAACCATGACATAATCGTCGTATCTTCAGTTGTGCCTTCAAGCTTCAGGGCGGATCAGCTGTAAGCGTTTTAAGCGTTGATTTTCCCCCCGGAAACCATTGGAATATGAAATATTCCCAATTTTGAGAAAGAAATCATTATCAATTGAGGTACATGTATATTTAGGAAATCGTAGGGAGACTCCGTTATAAATATTCAACCCCAAGCTTAAGTGACACCATCTCACCGACCCTCAACTACGGGACCCGAAAGTACCGTAAGCCAAGTCAGGGTCTGTTGACAGTTGTTAGTTTAGATGAGGTCGATCCTGTATCGATCAAAAAGCTATAAAAACAGTGACAGTACTGAAACTCTGAAACTCCTCTTCCTGACAACCATGGGTGAATTCACAGAACAGTTTCTGCAAGTATTCGCCAGAGCCGCTCAAGAGCAGGTATGATTCTTCATATCTTATTGGAAACAAATATATCATATCTTGCATTTCAGGGAGGTGTCATATCTGGCTTGAATCCTGCAACTTACAGCATCACCGATCCAGCCCCATTATGGATCATACAAGTTAGTAAGTCGACTGTCTTGGTTTTTCTAGTTTTGTCTCTCATTCCACTGGGAAATTCTAGTAATCATCATGGCCATGGTCCAGCTTTTGTCCCTCATTCTTTCACAAATCCGTCAACCACGGGTCATCGCAGAGGTCATCACCGGTGTCATCCTAGGTCCTACCGTTATGGGTCGCATTCCTGGATTCACTCAAGCCATTTTCCCTACCTTATCGATGCCTATCCTTACACTCACCAGCACAATAGGCCTCGTATTCTTCTTGTTCTTAGTTGGACTCGAAATCGATACCCGTGTTCTAAAGCGAAACATGTTTGCCTCTGCTTCAGTCTCCATAGCAGGTCTTGTCTTTCCACTCGGCCTTGGTGCAGCACTAGGCGTTGGCATCTACCGCGAATTCATCAACAAGGATGTCAATTTTGGCTATTTCTTGCTCTTCACCGCAGTCGCAATTGGCATCACCGCTTTCCCAGTTCTCTGCCGTATCCTCACATCACTGGAGCTCCTCGACACAGAAGTTGGCTTGGTTACCCTTTCAGCGGGTATAGGAAATGATGTCGTTGGATGGGTTTTGTTAGCGCTCACAGTGGCTCTCGTCAATGCATCCTCCGGTCTTACAGCTCTCTGGGTCCTGCTAGCCAGCGTTGGATACACTCTCTTCCTTTTGCTCCCAGTCCGATGGGCGTACCGCTGGCTTGCCAAACGTACAGGCAGCTTAGAACAGGGTTCCCCAACTTCGCTCATGATGACAATTACTTTATTCATCGTTCTTATCTCCGCCTTCTTCACCGATATTATCGGTGTTCATCCTATCTTTGGTATATTTTATCCGTCCTTTATCCCCAATAGTACTCACGGTTGGAACAGGTGGTTTCCTGGCTGGATTGATTATTCCTCATGACAATGGCTATGCTATTTCTATTGTGGAAAAACTTGAGGACCTGGTGACAATTATCTTCCTCCCAATTGTACGTCCCCTGTGAAACTTGAAAATCTGGCACGAGAGATCTCATATTTCGACAGTATTTCGTTCTTTCAGGGTTGAGGACAAATCTTGCCTTGCTCAATACTGGCTTATCTTGGGCGTATATCGTCATTATCTGTATCGTGGCTTTCACGTCGAAATTTGTCGCCTGTGGGGGTGCCGCATACTATAGTGGTTTCGGTTGGCGAGAATCTGGCGCCATTGGTTCTCTAATGAGCTGCAAAGGGTGATATTTTTTACGTTTTTCGTTTGCTCCAACCCACCTAAACTTATACCCATAGACTGGTTGAACTGATTGTCTTGAACATTGGTCTTAGCGCCGGCATTCTTGATCCTCGTACCTTCTCGATGTTCGTCGTGCACGCCCTCATCCTTACCTTCATGACAACACCTCTCGTTCTTCTTTTCTATCCTGCTAAATACCGAGTCCATCAGCGAACCGATAGGAAACATGTGGGTGGCAAAACTGCCACTGGCGTGAAGCGTCCCTCTGATGGCGACAGCAAGACGAAATTCGCGTTAATTCTTGATAAGATGGAGTCTCTACCGGCGGCCATGACCTTGTCCCAACTTTTCAATTCACCTTTTACTGCTTCGCCATCGTCGTCTAACCGTTCGTCCGTCGATGAGAAAGCTATCAAGAATGAAATACCCGGCGACCTGAGAATAGCTCCACCTATCACTATTGAGACTCTCCGTCTTATCGAGCTCACCAACCGAACGTCCGCTGTACTTAGGTCTCAAGAAGCAAGTTCGCTCGTTTACAATGACCCAGTCATATCCGTGTACAAGACTTTTGGTCAGCTCAATCGCTTCAACGTAACTGCGAACTTGTCAGTCGTCAGTCAAGATCAATTCCCAGACGCAGTTGCCAAGCATGTGTCTGAGACCGGTTCGCAAATGACTATCATTCCCTGGCCGAGAGGCGCTACCTCTATTTTGGAGGAGAATCCAGGTGGTGCACGCAATCCTTTCGACGGTGTCTTCCACAAGACTACATCCGTGGACCAGACTAGCTCTGTTATCTTCTCGGAGTTCATTCGTAACGTTTTCGCCAAGTCTCCCAGCGATGTTGCCTTGTTTGTTGACCGCGGGCTGAATAATGGATCTATCACAGGGAGCAACCAACATCTCTTCCTGCCTTTCTTTGGTGGTCCGGACGATCGACTTGCTTTGACTTTCCTCATCCAACTCTGTGAGAACCCATCGGTAACGGCGACGGTATTTAGAATCGTCACAAAGGATGGAGCTGCCTCCAAGGATGCTGAAAATCCTAAATCAGCATCACCTACTAATGCAGTGTTTTCGCCTACATTCCAAAACGTGAGTACCTCTTCTTTTTTAATTGTTTTGATCTTCCTCCGAGGTGCTTACCACCGGTCTATTCTTTTTCTACAGACTGCGGCCGCCGCTGACACTATATATGGCCAATCTAACACTCAAATTCGTCTTGAATCCGACACAGCTGATAACCTGACATGGGAACGGTTCGCTAAACCAACTGAACCTAACGCTACCTTCTCTCGAGTCACATTCCGCACCGAAACCACGACCACGCCTCTTCGAACCACTGTTGACTTGGCAAAGGAGGCAGCCGCGAGAATTTCCAGTTCGGACAAGACTATGATCATCTTAGCTGGTCGATCGCGTCGTATGGCGGTCGAGTCTCTATATGGCGAGCTTCGTGATCTGATCACTGAGTCTGGATCCTCGATTAGCACTTCTGTTCCCAAGACATTGGGAGATGTGGGTGCTGCGTTGGTAGCGAATAACGTCAATTCTAGTTTACTCATCCTACAAGCAGCGCCGGAATTTGATTGATTGAAACAGGGTTGTAAGTTGCTTAACCCTTCTTTTTCTTGATATATAAGCTATGGTGTACTTTGTACCATCGGTTTTTTTTGTTATATTTGTCACCTATTCCCCCTTTGTATATTAAGCATACATGTACAGTGCACCCTCCATCACCTCTATTTCGAGAGTAAAATGAAATAAAATTGAGCGATTTTCTTTGCAAGAAGAAAACCCGTTGGCATGATGAAAGGGCGGGCCTGGGTTGTGACTCCGTGGTGCTGCAGCCATTAGACAACCACAAAAAGAGGTAGAATGGGTTTGAGTCGGATTTGACTTGCAGATTGTTTTGCAACTTACAGATTCGCGGGAGCAGCGGCTTGATGTGACCCATCTATCTGTCAATCAAACTTGGTCCGACAAAGTACTTAGGCAGATAGGGACAGATCTGGACCGATCTTGTTCTTCAAAATAGGGTAAGCAGATATGACGGATAAGATCCTGAATTCGAACTCCCTAGAAAACCCCATATGTATTCGTCGTCAAAACGAGGGCACAATGCAGGATTGTTGTGCGGATGTGACTGGACCATAGTCTGTTCGGTCACATCAAAACGTTTGTGTTGTTATTTGTTTGGATATCATACCTGCATTTCTCACAGAAAGAATTGGGGGTACATTTTTTTTTAGCATTTTAAGCATATCGTGGGAAATCATTCAACAACTATCATAGTTTCCATGGGATCCGGGAGAGGTGGATCGAACTTAAGACATATAGATATGCAACCGAGTAGAACTAAGCTTAAACTGGAGGTACTATTGTAGCCAATATCAAGGTGGGTAAATGGGTAGTATAAGGTAGTATATTATACTTTGGTCGCAACAGTACTCAGTTCACTCAAAATCCAGGTCTGAGGCTATAAATAAATAGACCACAAACACAACATTGGATCGAAAGTTACATAACTAGACGTGAAAATATACATGACGCTGCTTGACGCACATAACGTTGAGAGTTTGAAACGGTAGGTAACATAATATCGTTAGTACAACTGATGGAATGGTGTCAACAGTTATTAGAAACGGGGAGGAAGGTGTAAGGTATCAAAGTAAACAAGCTAACAAAAATGACGGCGGTACAGACATCCAAAGGGGGGGTCCGCCGCGAAACAGGGAGTATTTGTGGTTGATAAGGTGCCACATAGAAATTGGAGACGGTTGTAGATTTGATTTGAACGAAAAAGGAAGCGATTAGTGAGACTGGTCGAGGTTGGTATTTGGTATTTTAGATGTTAGTAAGGCTGTTCAAGACTCCGACACGGCTAGTGGCTCCTAGCCCTCCGGCATCAGCGGCTTCGTTCTGTACCAGGGCGCCAAATGAACTTGAACCTCCAGCTGCTTGGGTGCCAATATCACTTTGAAGTTGCATTGGAACGAAGATGACTTTGCTGTTGGCAGACTTGGCCATGCTTTGCACTGTAATTAAATGGCGTCAAAAATATACTTCAAAAATAACGGTCGAATAAAAGTAAACGTACAAGCTTCCAATTGCCTGATCTGCATAGCCGCAGGAGAAGCGAGAATGTCAGCAGCTTGCCTCATTAACCTGGCACTGTCGACTTCTGCACGAGCAGCAATAACCTTAGACTCTCCGATCCTCTTTTGCTGAGCAGCAGAAGACAAAGACGCGGAAACCTCAGGACTGAAGATGATATCTTTGATTAGGATGCCTTCGATAGCAACACCCCACTTGTCAGCGATGTCACCAACAATTTCAGCAATCTCGAAGGCGATAGCTTCACGCTCGGTGACAACGCTTTGGACTGCACGTGCGCCAACAACGTGACGAAGGGTTGTCTGAGCACGCTCAATGAGAGCTTGACGCAAGTCGGTAATACCAAATGCCGATCGGTAGGGGTTGCAAATCTGGAAGTAAATGACGGAATCACTGGGAATGCGCAGCAGTTGTGAGAAGGACGAAAATAGAAAAAAGTGTGATATATAGAAGCGTACATTTCGACGTTCACATTGTCACGAGTGCTAACAATGTTGAATATTGAATTAGAGGTGAGAAAGGTTTTGGATAGGGCAAAGTTACATACATAACGGTCTGTCTGCCAATTGGGCTAATTTGAATCTTGACGTCGACGATACGGAGGGATTCAGTGCAGACGTTGACTTGCACCAAACCTGGGTCGACTGATTTGTAGAATTGACCAAATCGTGAGACAAGACCGACAGAACCTGAAGTTTTGGAAAACATTGTCAGTCGTTAATCCTACCAACCATCATAATAGCAGTTCAAACCTTGCTGGACATTTTTGAACGGGTTGGGGAACGGGCAACAGGGAATAGCACCTAGGAGTCCTACAACGGAACCCAATCCTTGCAAAAGGGACCCATAAACACCATGCGTGACTTCACCAGTCCCAAGATCCTGAGCGTAAGAAGGCTAGAGCAAAAAGTAGCAAATATTTAGTTAGTATGGTGCCGTCTGAGGTAGTCCAAGCTTACCTGCATCTCACTGCGCTTCAATGGCTGCACCTGGATCATAGTAGACTTGTCCACTGGGAACCTCTTTGGTCCTGCTGGAACTTCATCTGTAACTATGAAAGCGCCGATTATGAGACACGGATACATCTATTCGAATTGTGGCGTTACCATTTGCAGCGTGATGATCGACAACATTGTACTCAGAAGGTGAGCGTGGACGGGGCTTGCTATCGTCGTGGTTGTTGAGGTAGGACATTGCAACGCCAGGAGATGATGGGTGAGAAGAAAGCGAATTCCTGGAGCGCAGTTATAAAGCACAGGCTTTCGCACACATGGTCTTCCACATTTGGTAATTGGGCCGCTCTTTGGCTACCATGTACAATTCCACACTCCGGCACAGCCCACCAGGGCCCACCTCCGAACCCACATATGAGGGAGCCTATAGCCATATAACGCTGCTGCTGCGGACAGGTCCGACAGGGTCAGGTGTGTGTTTTCTCAAAATGGGGCACAGCCTCCCTCACTGTCCTCTTTAATTGGAATAAACAGCAAAAATGTGTTATTATCGTGACTATTGTACAATGTAATTGTAAACCCTCGCACCCGAAGATAGTCGTAGAGAAACGCCCAAAGTTCTACAAGCCCTAGCTAAACCAGTAAAGAGGCAGAACATGCATATCGATAATCGAATCCACTAAACGATCAAAACGCGAACTAGAATCCATGTTTTCTTCTGATGGACATCAACTGACAGCCTGAGTATATTTCATCTGCTGCGCTCTAATAGTGATGATCCGCAATTTCAGCGGCAGATGTCGGAAGGGTATGTTCAGAAAATTGTTCGGATTGGCACCTCTACACCTGGCGGAATTTTGGTCTAATTTGAACCCACATATACTTAGCACAGCCTTGAACTGGCTATGCAATTATTGTTACGATATATCCTGGAACGTCTCTACAATCAGAACTCCACAACAGCGCTGATCAAAGTAGGCAACATGCCAACTTTTGTCGGACATTTAAAAAAGCCGTTATAACTCTCTGGCCGGAATTGTAACTCCTGCTGTAAGCCGGGTTGCAATGTGCCGAATTTCGTTATCTTGCCGTCGTGCCATGGGGCGTTATACCATCGCTATTTGGCGACAGTGGGGAATGATTGAGTTCATTAAAGTTCATTAACGGGCGCCATTGAATGATTGAGGACATTCCATGAAACCGTGCCGGATTCAAGTTGAGGCTAATAATTTACAATGATTGCAATCTATCAGATTTTAATCATATTATATTATACTTGAGTGATAATAGAAGGTGGGGTTACCCGAGGTATTAATATCGCACATATAAAAGTCTATTATTGGACTTGCAGTCGCTTGTGACGCCATCATAATAGGAAGGAAGTGGATAGAAGTAGAATGCTCAAATAAAGGGAACCGACCCATATAATATTGAATATACGCAGCTACGCTATAATTATGAGATAAATAATTGGGCTGCGCATCGGAACTGTAGGCTAGAGCATATGGGTACGGGTACGGTATTATGTTGAAAATCAGGGCGGTAAAGTTACAGTTGTGCTGCGGCTCGGTGAAATACTTATGATTTTGATGAATTGACGCATTTTCGGCGCTTTGATTGGGCGCATCCGAGCTCAGATTTAATTTTAACTGGTTCCTCGTTGCTCGAGAGTCGACATGAGCCGCCGAACCCACGGGTTACGGTTCGCACGGTGGAGAGTTCAACTAAAATACGGCCGGCTGATGTTACGGTATGGTGCGCAGCCCTAATGTTAAAATAAAATTCCTATAAAACATGGTCTTTCCGATTGCTTTCCCACCAAGTTGAGTTTCGGAGAACATGAGAGTTAGATAAGAAAATATTTGATTTAATTAATTATTAAGAAACGCCCACTCACGTGTGAGGCTTTTACGGCATAGCCACACCTAGATGCTGAACAGGAGGTCGCCCAATTTAAACTTTTTATATCTTTCGTTCAGAGGTGGTAAACCTTTTTTGACGATGTCTGCATCAGCTACAAAATCCTGGTTGCTCAAAGCTGAACCAGACACACGTATTGTGAAGGGAAAAGACGTCAAGGTGGGTTCAAGCTTATTGATATCGATTCTGAACCGTCGTAGCCTGCCATTTGGAGGTCGTTTGTCAAATACCGCGTCGTAACACGCGTTGCGTCACTTACTGGCCCCATACTAACCTCATCCCTTGAGGAATTCAGTTTAGTGTCGATGATTTTGAACGCATCAAAACATCACCCTGGGAGGGCGTACGGAATTATGAGGCTCGAAACTTGATGAAGGAGATGGCGGTGGGAGAAAAGGTCCTTTCGTTATTCTTTTGATAACAAATTCCACATATCTTACAGGATGTTTTTTTTTTTTGGTATTGGAATTACAGGCTCTTTTCTACCATTCAAATTGTAAAATTCCAGGTCAGTTCTTGAAGGTCCTTTCGGCCGACGAATTCTCTATCTAACTTTTGAAAAGGTATCGCTGCTTTTGCGCAGGTATGGACCTTGACCCTATGGTAAATTTGAGTGTGCCTTAATACCCAATCATAGGTTTCCAAAGCAGCCTACCCAGATTGTAAGCAAGTCGTCTTATATTTAGTTAGTTAACATTGTTAAAATTACAAGTAGATACCTCATGGGACGCGTGAGTCGTCTTTGCCTTCTTCCGGGAAAACCTTGACACGATCCGTACTAGGTCACATCCATATTACGATCCCGTATGCTCAACCTTTTTCTTCACCATGACCTTTGTGATGACAAACGAATTTTAGAAATCTAATTCAGATGATCCGAAATGGTTCATGGTAGACCTCACATTCACATCTCGTGCTAAACACTTCATTCCCCTTGCTCTCCTTCGATACATAGCCGACCTTGGCTCTCAACAATTACCCGAAGAAATTGCCTATCTTGGTGACCATGGTGTAAAAGCCATTAAAGGTGCGTTGGTATTTCGACGTATAAAGAATTTGGCTGTAACTCCTTAAGGTATGGATTTGGTCACCCGTGGTAGGCTGAGTGTTCAGCGTGTCGGAGAGGACGCCTGGGCTGCGATTGAATTGATGGCCGAAAACGGAGGCTGGGAGGAGCTGGACATAAAACCGAGAAAGGGCGGGAAGCTGAAGGGTTCTAGCTCGAATGTAGGCAAAGAAGGGAAGGAAGAGAAAACTAGGAAATTATCTAGTACCACGAAATTGGGCAAGCTGAAACGCCAGGAACAGGACCGAAATCCTGACGATGAAGACGAAACGAAGGATGAAGATGAGGAGGAAGTCTATATTGCCAAGGCTTCGACAAAACGGAAACGGGGAACTGCTTATACAGATATAGATATTGGCGACACCGAAGAGAGACCTGGCCTTCGGCGCTCGAACAGAGTAAAGAAGTAGAATTTTTCTGGGATAGAGTTCGTTCTTATCTCACCTCTTTATTAAGTTGTTAACGTTCTATTTACAGTCGACTCTGTCCTAACCCATACTTGTGATAATCTCCAATTACCTTTTCACATCCACCGAGTCGGTTCCCTGCCAAACGGACCAAATTCTCCTTCCATATCCCGTAATCCATACCTTCTCAACGGACCATAACTCATAGGTGGTTCTGCCATGTTGGAGCGATCACAAATCTTCCATATATGATTAGCACACTAAATATCCAAATGATGTACCATTCAGCCGAGTAGGAGAGACTCGGAGTATAGTGAAAAGTATAATCGACATCTTTCATATTTCTCAATACCTTCTATGGCCAAAAACCCAGTTCAAGCTGGGCAAGCTCAAGGAGACAGTTAAAACACACGGACGTTTCACAACGGCAGAAGATCCGACGAAATCTTCGAATCAGTTCGCGAACGTACGCTGACAGGAAGAGGAAATCATGGAAATTAACGGGGGAGACGATGACAACGAGGAGATCATCGACATACCAAGCGGCCATCGAGATGCTCGAGTAGCATCACTTATTCTTCAACGGTATGTAGCAGATCTCGATGATCCTTGCGTTCGCAAACTCGAGGCCGTTTTGCGACCGTCAAGTATGCCTGCAGGCGTCGCGAGAAATGAAACCAACTCTAATCACATCTTATTTTATCTATGTATAGACTTATAGTCAGTGCATAGTCATTTAATACATCAAAGAGCTCTGTCAGTCGACTGCACTGCTTCATTTACCTATACGCTTGACCTTACATATGTAACTTCGATCCGATGGAAAAACAGAAACTCCACTTTCCGTATCTTGATTAATTTCCGATTCAACATCTCTGCGCCATCTTGTCACATCTACGATTCTTGGGCTCTCTTCCCTGGGCCCTTCTAAACGCTGACGCACAAAGCCGTGCGTTATCCTTGGTGGCGATATCCGTAGAACTAGCCTATACATCGTCTATGTAGCAACGCTGCTTCGTTCGACATCGATAATGGTGCGTCTTATGTGGGAGTCACCGCCACTTTAGGAATTGTCGATCCTTACATAATTTCCCGAAAAGGCAATATCCGACGCGTCATCAATGCCGCGACACGGCGAAGGCAATATCTTTCTCCTTACTTCAACCACCTGGATTTTGTTCTGTACTCCATACCAGGGTCAATATTCAATATTCAATGTTCATTGGATTCTTTCTTGAATCTACTTAGAATCTCGCGTTCACGGCCAAAAACCTGCTTGTCGACGGCCCGAGGACATTCTGGCAAATCTGCCCTGGCCTCACAGTCAAAGATATTGACCGGAATATCAACTAATATCTGAGGAAAAGATGATTGATTTATTCACTGAACCGTACAATTCCCGGGATCGTATTCAACGATAATCGACTGCGTCGTTGCGCGTCATCCCACCAATAATACTTAATCGTCGTCTCAGCGACGCCGGTACCCCGTTCGATACCTTCGGATATCCTGGGTAGATTTCATCTGCCTTGACAAATCTCTGTGGCCCTGTCGCATTTAGAACAATAGGCGAGGAATTTATAGTGAAATACAAAAAATATCGTTAGCTAATGCTGAAAGGCTATGTAGCTGATAGATGTTCTGCCAACGGATGTTATGTTTGGCTCTGGCCGCTCGAACGCAAACATCCACCCATCATAGGGGCCTATTGGCTTTGATCGACTATGCTGAGCTTTGTCCGGTTGCGGCGACGCTTTGGCTTGATGAACTTACGGCATACCCAGAAAAAAGCGGGCCACCTTCGCAAACGCGTCCCCATTCTTTTCACATTATGCCCCAAAGTGTCCATTATTTCATGCCACAATCTTCGTCCTCCTTCCATGCACTCTCTAAAGCGTGACGCTTTTTATTCCTATATAAACTATCATTCCAGTTCATCACATCCCAGCGTCTCCGCCATTCCCCACATTACTGCTGAAGATAGTTCTTTTCCTCCCCATGATCTAGTTCGTCTGGAGGTCACTCTTCCTCTCAGGCTATCAACCCTATCTTTGATAGACGCTGCAGCAATTATTCGACCGCTCCTACCTCCTCCTCTAACCCCTCTTTATACGAAATACAACCACTGGATCCTGCGCGGTCGTCCTCTACTACCGACATATCCATGGACGGCCACCAACTAGAAGGCTTCGAAACTGTATCGATCGAATTAAATGGCCTTGTTTCTTCCCCTATCCTCCCTTTTTATGATTACCATCCTTCCACTCCTTTAGTAAGTACTCCCGACTATTACAGTCATTGTACCTGCTCACACCCGAATATTGTAGTTGACAACTATTATAGCACGTCAAGACATTGGATGGCTTGAACTACGGTTCTTTCCATTTGTTTGGCTTCTTGGTTGCATTCCTCGCCGTCTGCAAGGTCAGGACTTCGACAACATCATTGGGCCCCCATTTTTTTGGGCGATGAAAGTAGCATTGCAAAGGTTAGGGCTGGAGTGCGGAACCCCCGCCCTGACAGCCAGTTACCAACCTGTCCTCTTCTTTGAGGGCAGGGATAAGTCAGTGGCTCTAGAGGCTGTGGCAAGGAAATTGGTACGTAGGTCAAGCATATTATTTCCTGCAACTTATCATAGGACTTAGGGACCTCACTTCCTCACAAGATGGCAAGGCACAATGGAAAATCCGGGCCGAGATAATATCGCTGCATGTACAGGGCATACTACTCTACCGCAAGACGCTCAGGGTGGCTCTAGCTCGCAATCAAATTCTGGTTATCAGAGCGGTCCCAGCTCAGCCACATCATCTGATAATTTAACTACGGCCCAACAAACTGCGGTTGGCTCAGAAGCTGTTGGGCAGAGTTCAAACCCAACGGTTGCTGAAACGTCTGCTTCATCGCGGAAGAGGAAGAGAAGCGCGACTCCCGAACCAGCGTCTAGCGGTAATACCTTTGTCCATGTGGGCGAAGAATCGGCAAAACGGGGTCGCAATGGTCCTCCCCCTGGAATCCCTATTATTACCCCAGTTCCCCGTACACCCGTCTCAGGGCCTTCTAAAAAGTACCCTAGAGGTGCAGTCTTTGCGATGACTCACACCCCCGATACATACCCCCATCCCCAGAATGATCACCCTTCCGCCTTATCTGGCACCAAAAAAAAAAGTGGACAACGTGGTCCTGCGAAGAGTAGCTCCGAGCAGGCTGAGGATCAAGAACCCTCTAATACTCAAGTTGGAGGGTCCGGAACTGAAATTTTTGCTGTTGCCATCCCGGACTATAACCAGTATAGCAGCGCGATGAACCAGTCTGCAGATACCCTCACCGGAGGGTACTATGCTACGACGACGAACCAAACCTCTCCACCTGTGTACACGAATAACTTTGGGTGGTATGATCAGGTTCATGCGGCCAATACAGCGCAATATGTCATGCCTGATATATCAGGTCAGACAAGTCATTCTTTGGTCTCTCAGGAAACTAACCAGTCTGCAGATGCCTGCAGTGGAGGGTACTATGCTGCTGCCGACTATACAGCCGACCAGCTAGACTTCCCAGATATTATCGAGACTGGAGGCGCAAGTACTAGTCAGATTGCAGCCGAGCTGCCATCAGATCAGGTCATGGAGCCTGACGCGGCTCTGCTTACCCAATCTTTCGCGGGGTATGACAATCAGCAAGTTGGCAATCAGAATCCTTTCGGAATTGGTCATGACGAATTCCAACTCAATCATGACGCCAACCAAATTTTCAATATGGCTTATCCAGAATATACCCCGTTGTTTTCTTCGGACCAGAACTTTGCTGATAGCGTTAAACAACCCTTCAACTGCTTCCAAAATCCGGGCTTTGCTCCTGGGGTTCCAGGACTTTTAACGGGAGACTTCAGTGGGTGGTCCTTTGACTAATTCGTGTCTAGTCCATCTATAGGCCAACTTTTTTTATTATATAAATGTAGTTATATGTGCATTCTGTATGTATCCTTAGTCCATTATTTTCTAATCAAGTAGCTTCGAAAGACTGTGTTGGTATTGAGGTATTGCCCCATTAAGCTCCTTATTGGCACCGCGGACAAAGCGGTACGCTTGAATAAGGGTGTGATCAGCGGCACAATAGCGCTTGAATAAGGTGTGGCCACACCAGTGGCACCATTGTACCTTTTCGTATAAATACCAAACATGTTACATAGAAAACTCAATCGTTATATCAATGACTGAGTCACCTTGACTACTATCTAGGGTATAGATTTTAACACCCCTGCTGTATCAAATAGATCTAGTTTTCGATACACATGCAGTCATAGATCGATGTTCGTGCACAACCACAACACGCGATGCTTCCCGTTACTTAGTTATAGATGTAACTTAAGTTACTTAAGTAACATTATTGAAAACCTACATCCATGGTCATCCGGGTTGCTGTTCTCACTGGTGACATTTCATAATTGGTTTTTATGTCCAATCCAACCTCTTATCTGATCTCGAACAGTAAGCGACACGGCAAGTCTTGATCCCAATGCCGACAAATCAGGACCAACAATCAGGGAAATCATCTTACACAAGGCTTGTAACGTCCAGCAAAACCACTATCGTATCGTCCCAGATGATATTGACAAAATACGGGAGGTGATTAGGGAGTGGTCCGAATCTGACTCTGTAGACTGGATCATAACTACAGGAGGAACGGGATTTGGTCAGCGAGATGTTACGCCTGAGGTTAGTTTTCAACCCCCTACCAAAAGAATTTGGGGCTTCAAAGTTATATCGAAAATTTTAGGCCATTTTGCCCCTCATCGAACGGCATGCATCTGGCTTGGTTCATCTTATGCTATCCTCATCGCTTCAACACACACCTCTGGCTGCTTTATCGCGGCCTATCGCAGGCACGATTAGGAATAGTCTCATCACTACTCTGCCAGGGAGTGTCAAGGCTGTCAAGGAAATACTGTTAGCTTTATTCCAGGGAGGTGTCTTGCAGCAT
The DNA here is from genome assembly GCA_015039465.1 of Phlegmacium glaucopus. NCBI lineage: Eukaryota > Fungi > Basidiomycota > Agaricomycetes > Agaricales > Cortinariaceae > Phlegmacium > Phlegmacium glaucopus. The sequence continues at coordinate 500,364 of MU130382.1, read as the reverse complement.
GCGGTCGAATTGATCAAAGGAGGCTCAGGTCAACGCGTCCATGCCAACTTGGCTGCTGAAAGCACGAGCGTCTTAGAGGCAGGTGCAAAGCCAGAAAGTCATGAAACCAGCCACCACGATCATCACCACCACGATCACCACCATGGAGGTCATCGTGCTCCACAACCAAGGTCTGCTGCTGCTCTTTCGCATGACCCCTCTGCTCCTGGTATGTTTGAATTCCTATGCCATTGACAATGAACCTCATGGTATCATTTTTAGCCTCAGCTCGTCATCGACAATCACCCTATCCGCAGATATCTCTCGAAAAGGCTCTTGGCTTGATCCGAGATAATATACGACGACTGCCAATACAAGTGTTACCGGTAGGCAATCTTGATTTTGGGCTTCCGATGGTCTATTGATGATCTGACGTCTAGGTCAACCACAAATTAGGAGGGCATATCTTAGCTGAAGATGTGTATGCCCCACAAGACGTGCCTTTGTCAGCTACTACAAGTGTCGATGGATACGCCCTACGGTGCAAGTATCATTTCATTTCACTATTTTTTTGAATTGAAACTGATTTATTGTGTTATAGCGAGCGATCCGCCAGGAGTATACAATGTTTTAACATCTGAAACGCATCCTTTATCTACTTGTATACCTGAAGGCTCAATTTTCCGCATCAACACTGGCGCGCCATTACCTGTTGGTGCAGATGCAATCATCATGGTCGAGGATACGCGTTTGGTGTCGACTGTCGAGCATAGTTCAACGCCATTGCAACTTGGAGAGGAGAAACAAGTCGAGACTCTCGCTCAGGTGCCTCCAGGGGACAATGTGCGTTCACCTGGCTCTGATGTGAGAAAAGGGGAGCTGGTGATGTGTCATGGCGACAGAATATCGAGAGGCGGGGGTGAAGTGGGTACATTAGCATTTGTTGGAAGAAAAGAGGTATATCTCTTCGAAATTTTACGGAACTTCTGATAATGTTACCAGGTCAAAGTGTATAAGAAACCAGTTATCGCAATCTTGAGTACTGGGAATGAGATCGTCGACCTACATTCTGATGTTGGTAGTTCTAGTTCCGACTTGAATGGTGGCTGGGGCGGGATTTTTGATACGAATAGACCGTCTCTTCAAGCGGCATTGGAGGGTTGGGGATATGAAGTTGTTGATTTAGGGATTGTCCCAGATTCGTGTGTTGCATCTACCTCTCTCATGTTGCGCTGGCTTAATCATATCTGTGTAATATAGAATCCCAGTGCATGTTGCAGCACTTCAAAAAGGTTTACAAAGTGCGGATCTGCTTCTTACCACAGGAGGAACGTCGATGGGACCTACGGATTTACTCAAGCCCCTTATCGAGCGACATCTGGAGGGTGTTGTACATTTCGGCAGGGTCAGTGTCAAGCCGGGCAAGCCGACTACTTTCGCTAGTATTCCAGTCCATGAACAAGATGGTGTTGTTGTTTCGAAGCCGGTTTTTGCACTCCCTGGCAACCCAGCCTCGGCATTAGTAACTTTTTATGTTTTTGTCATTCCTGCATTGAGAATAATGGGAGGATGGCCTGAGAAGATGTGTGAGCTACCCAGAGTCATTGTTCAGGTATGTGGGTTTCGCCGACAATTATATTATCTTATCCAAAATCGGATTGCTTTCAGATCCAGAATTCGATGCCTTTGGACCCTCGTACGGAATTCCATCGTGTTATTATACGCAGCACCCCCCAAGAAGCAACGGCCGAGAAGCCTAATAGGACCGAGATGGTTCTGAAGGCATCTAGTACAGGTGGCCAGCGTTCAAGTCGTGCTGCAAGTTTATGTGAGGCCAATGGCCTAGTGGTTCTTCCTCCGTTAGGGAAAGCTGAGGGGAAGAAAAGGATGGAGGTCGGGGAATTTATTGAGGCCATGATCATTGGAGAGATTCGGTCACATTAAACGCGCTTTATTGCCCACAAATCGCGTATCTTTCTTATCTACCATGAGGCGCGACTTCTTTGTGACAACACGTGTTCTGTGGTGGTTCAACTTTGAAATTCGGATGTTTCCGGGTTAAACTTGTATAAAAGACTTTGTACTCCTCCATCGTCTTTTGAACCAGCACTCTCACCTTGACAACTTTTTTCTCTCTAAAATCCACGCTTTGCTAATCGTCAACTATGCCTCCACGAATCGCTCCCATTCGCGGCACAAATCCACCCCCTCGAGGAGGAGGAGGTGGGCGTGGCCGCGGCGGAGGAGCGGGTCGAGGCGGCTCCGTTGCCGCTCCAGGCATTGCTGGTGAGTGATGTGTACGCCTGTAATTATTGTCGTAGTTGAAATCGTACAATTTAAGCTTCTCACATTCAAACTGTTGGTGTAAAACGTAATGGTTTTGGTTCCGGTGGCAAACCCATCAACTTGACCGTCAATGCCTTCCCAATCACTATACCTGAAGGTTACATCTATCATTATGACGGTCAGTGTGTAAGACTTCCTCGATGCCACCTATCATTCTGAACAGATTAACCCAACAGTTGGTGGGTTGATCTACGATAAGGACCTTCAAGTTCATTCCTCTTAAATAATTTCTTTTAGCGATCACTCCAGAAAAACTCCCTGCTCGTCTCAATATGGAGTTATTTAAGTCGTTGCAAAATGATGTTGCCGCGTCTATCTTTTCTTCGCCAGCATCTTACGACGGTCGTAAAAATGTCTTCACTATGTATGAACTTCCACTTGGTCCTACATATAGCAAGGAGGTACGTGTTTTGATTCATATATATGTTAACCATATTCCCTCACCTTTTATTCATCCAGTTCGGTGTCTCAATCCCTCGCACAGACCCGCCCGCTCCTGGGGCCCGTCCACCCAAAATCTATAAAATCAAGTTGACAAAGGTAGCGGAAATCAATACCGAGTGAGGACCTCATTCCGATCCATGACCGATTGACCAACCATTTCTTCAGGTTATTGCACCGTTTCATAGCTGGCCAGCAATCTCAGGACAATGCTGTCCTTACGGCGATCATGGTGAGTTTTCTTGGTTCTTTTAAACGATGATCTCTCATTAACCTTTTGTAACTTTCAAGGCTTTGAATGTGGTCATTCGAATGGGACCCAACCAGAAGTATCCATTTAATACTCGCTCGTTCTTCACGCCTGAGGGCAAGAGGAATATTGGCGGAGGTATGGAGCTTTGGAGGGGATACTTCCAGTCAATCCGCCCTTCCGAGGGTCGGATGTACGTCAACATCGACATCGCTACTGGGATAATGTACAAGTCGGGACCGTTAATCGAGCTCTTCATGGAGTTCTTCAAGAAGAACGATCCGAGCGCGTTCGCCCCCAAGCGCGGTTTTGGTGAGCGAGAGAGGATTCGCTTGCAGAAGTTTGTCAGCAACATGCGAGTCGTAACGAAACATACGGGTCGGGACCGTGCGGTTGTCATCAAGAGGCTAAGCAACGTTGGTGCTAGCAGCGCGATGTTCACCATGCGCGATAACGAGAAGCCTATCTCGGTAGCAGACTATTTCAGGCTACATGCTAATAGAACCCTCAGATTCCCCGACAATATCTGTATCGAGGTATATTTTTCTTTCGATCTATTGTCTCAGTCTTATCTTATATCTATTTTCTCGTTAGACTGCGACTGGGGCACTGATCCCTGTAGAGTTATGCGAGGTTATGCCGGGGCAGATCATGAGAAAGCAGATCCCTGCGGACAAGACCACCGATGTCGTGGAATTTTCCAAAATGGAGCCAGCTCAGCGCCTCAAAGCTATTCAGAATGGCCTAAACGTTGGTTAAATTACTATTACTATTGTATGTTCCTCATTATGATACTTTCAGGTCCTTCAATACGGCCAAAGCGAATACATCCGAGCCTTTGGCATGGACATTGGCCAAGCCCCAATTTCGGTACCGGCACGAGTGCTTCCACCACCAATGCTACGTTATGGGGTAGGAAGCGCGGAGAATACCATCGTAGGTCTTTTTGTCATCAAGTACTGGGTTCCTGCTGATGATGACCTTCGTTTGACAGAGACCTGGCAACGGCCAATGGAACATGTCAGTACTCTAATTGCTGAAGGCTAATAAAAATGTGCTAACGACGACGATATAGGCGGGACAAGAAGCTTTTCAGGCCTGCAGCTATCAAAGTCTGGGCCATTGTGGTATACGAGAGTCAAGGTCGCTTCCGGCCAGATACCGCCCGCGAAATGGCCCAGGGATTCATGGAAGGTGCCAGGAGCGTAGGCACGTATATTCATTATATCCCATTTCTGCAGTAAAATTTGATTTTTGATGCAATGCAGGAATGTCCGTTGCCGATAACCAACCGTTGATCTTTTGGGAGAACGGTCAAGGGAACATTACTGATGTATGTTTTTTCATGAAAGTTTTTCGAGACCTTGACATGACATTGCTTCTGCGCCCCCCTTCAGCAACTCAGGAAAGCTGGGAAGGCCTGTGTTGACCAGAAGAAAAGTCCGCCGAATCTGATCGTTGTAGTTCTTCCTGAAGGCGGTAATGACATTTATACGGCTGTTAAACAGTAAGCGACATCTTTGCCTTCGGTTTGTGTTTCCTCTCATCCTATCACCACTTAGTTTCGGAGATATAACGGTTGGTAAAATCCCTCTTTTTTTCTTCTTGACTCTTATATCGGGTATAGATGGGTGTTGCTACTCAATGCCTGAAATCGGGCAAATGTTCTAGGGCGAAAATGCAATATTGGGCTAATGTTATGCTAAAGTGCGTTCTTTGTTTCAATGATATTTAACTCACTTGTACTTACAAAGTACAGGGTTAACGTGAAGTTGGATGGAATCAATTCAGTCTTACACGACTCGCCTCTTCATGATCCAGCCCAGCCTACCGTAGTCATGGGTAAGCAAGTGATTTTCGTTGAAATTGTTCCTAGCTCAATAGGAGGAATGATAGGTGCCGATGTTATACACCCAGCTCCTGGTGCCGAAGGTCGTCCCTCTTTCACGACGCTCGTGTCTAGTATTGATTCGACGACTGCCAAATACATTGCGATCAGTCGTGTCCAAACAGGCCGTCAAGAACTTATCGATGACCTTGAGGAGATGTGCACGGTTCGATTTTCCCTTGAGATTGAATTGATCGTCTTTAATTGACGGGTTTGATATTGTAGGAGGCCTTGGGCAAGGTCCAGAAATACCAGAGCATCGTTGAGAAACGTAAAGCTCCGCCGACCCGGTTGATTTTCTATCGCGGTAACTTTTATCGGGTTCTTCGTCAAGTGTGGTTACTGATCGTATTCTAAGATGGTGTTTCGGAAGGACAGTTTTCGCAGGTTCTCGACCAAGGTGAGATTTAATATCAACCCACCCAGAATTGACGATGGCTAAATAGATTCTTTTTTTTCTTTCTAAAAGAGTTGCCAAGAATTAAGAGTATGCTTTCACTTTAAACAAATATTGCGAAAAACTTTATAACATGATTTACTACAGATGCGTGCCTGGCCAACAAGATCCAACCGAAGATTACTTTGATTATTGTGGGTAAACGACATCATATTCGGTATGTGTTCTTTGGTTATTGGGATATCCATAACGATGACTTACTGTCGTTCATAATAGTATGTTCCCTCAACAGCAAGATGCCGACAAAACCGGCAATGCTCCAGCGGGTACGACGATAGATAGAGGTCTTGGACATCCCGTCGAGAACGATTACTACCAATTAACACATGGTGGATTGCTTGGTACTAGCAGGCCTGCGCATTATTCGGTACGAGCATGTTTAAATTGGATATTATCTTTGACTTACTTGATTCCTGTTTGGCTTGTGCTAGGTCATTTACGATGTAAGCAGTTTCATAATCAATAATATTGTTGCTCTAATGGCCGTTCCATGTTTTCTAGGAAAACAAATTTTCGTGAGTTTGATATTCATCCAGCCCCCCCCGTTTCTTCGTTTGACAACCTATTCTCTACCTTAGGGCCGACGCTCTGCACAACCTCTCGTTCGCCCTCACTCATGTTTACGCTAGGGCAACGCGATCCGTTTCGATTCCTGCACCTGTGTATTGTCAGTGTACTTTGATGTGGTATCACTACAAGTCACTTATATGATTCTTTTTTTTTTTTTCAACAGACGCTGACATCGTATGCTCTCGCGCAAAGAATCACTATGCACCTGGCGGTAGCTTGGACATGTCGGAATCGATGACACAGACCACCGGTCAGGCGGACCAACAACTGGAAGCATACAAGAAAGCGTACATGCCTCTCAATGCCAAACAGGCCAATGTCATGTATTTCATGGTAAGTTCTTTTGGTCGAAAACCGTGCATTGTACAACTTATATATCTATTCAACAGTAAACACCCGAATGAACTTTTCACGACCTTTTATGACATGACCCCTTGCTATCAACTCTCTCTGCGTTTTTGCTGTCCAATATGCTGTGCACATATGTACTTGTATCTGAAAGCTCGTTGTGAAGTTAGTACCTCGGTAACTTCAATGTATTCGTTTATGACTTTAATGAAAAATGTGGTGATAAAAACGAGGAGACCCCCCAGTCATGTTTCATAAGGCAGCTCTTTGGTGGGCTTTCTCTGGGGTTGGTAATAGATAAGGAGATATGTGTGGCTTCTGCTAACTGCGTGCGCGAGAGTTATAACTTTTTTCCAGGAGAACGCAAGCAATCTTAAAGTTTTCGATGACCTCTGAGACAGGGAGATACAAGCCAAGCGTCATTCGACTAAAGGATAAAGTTAGAGGGAATCTATTGCAGGCTTCGCTTCTTGTCAATGTGAGTTACATATGTGGCACTGGAAGAATAATATCGTGATGTATGCGGCAAAGGCTTAATGATCAAGAAGGAGAAGGAGCAAAGATAGCGCGTTCGATTAAGGTATCATCCCAACGAAATACTTTCCATTACTTTTATTCACCATCAAAATCGCTATTGATGATTGAAAGACAATAATAATTCAAAGATTGGCGCTGCTATTTCACTTGGACGGTGGTCTGATAGGAGGAGGATGACCCCGGTGCAGAGTTGGAGCCCTGGCGGCATGTGTGAGCCTCTATGCTCTGGAAGGGGTTGTAGGGTGAAAAGTGGGGTGTGGGTTTGAGGGGCATATGTGGCCACGAGTTTGACATGCTCATTTCGTCACGACGAGCGCGATCTGTACCAAAATAACGTACATTATAGCTGGATGGGTGGGATCTGAGAACAAGAAAAGAGTGTTGGTTGAGGTAGGATGTAGCCGGCCAAGATGGGTGGAAAGCAGTAGTTTGTAAAAAGGACAACAAGCTAGATTGAGGTCGCATGTTTAATTTCATGATGAACGGTGGTGTCACCCTTCGGCACCGAAGGTGCAGACCAAACATCAAAATCGCCTTAAATGGCTCAACAAATATCCATATTCGGCTTTGTTTGTACCACCTTGCTCCGAAACTAATGAAAGACATAGGCTTCTCTGCCTCCTCCGCGTTGGAATTGATCAGATCGTTCTCGACTCCACCCCCACGTAACTATTTCGGACGGAAAGGTGGGTTATTTGTCATAAGTCGCAAAGAGCAGGTAAAAATTTGAAACAAATCCTTCTTCATTTCTTTGGATAATGATAGCTTCAAGCTCAAAGTCAAAGCAAACATTTCGGAAGTCGCAATGACACTGGGATCTGGGTTAAAAAGAGCCATTTCATGTAAAAATGTAATTTGTTTTTAGCCCTTTGGGCTGTACCCGGTCCCCATCCCTCTAACCTCTACCTTGGGTCATGGAACGACCGGCTGGGCCCCCTCAGGCTTGCGAACCTCGGGTCTTATCTCACTCGCTAGACTCTTATATTAAGCAAGATTCAATAGTTCATTAAAACAGACACGAAGTCATGAAGCTGACTATCGGAAACTTTTACTTCATTGGACTATGTCTCGAAGGGTTTCTCTATGGTAAGATTTTTTCTACAATTTTCAAACCCCCCCTGCTAACGAGGTACAAAATATTAATCTGTCCCAGGACTCTATTCTGGCATATTCTGCATGTATTTACAAAACCATTGGGCAACAAAAACAGGCACCGACAAGACGACAAATATTGTTTTCTATGCTCTGTGTGCTCTTTATGTTCTATCTGTTGTCACCATTGTGATTGATATAACAAGTTCCATGTATCAAGTTAGTAACAATTCCATCCGTAACAATAACCATCTTTTTTAACGCTTTCCGTTTTGCAGAATCCAACAGCAAATCTCCACTTTGGTCTTGTTCAAGGCACAGTAACTGGTTGCTGTGATTTCTTAGCTCAATCTATCCTAGTATGTATAAGCTACTATCACTATCATTTATTTCATTCATGCAAATCTTAAAGATCTACCGTTGCTGGATTGTGTGGGGTTGCAATATCCGTGTCGTGATCATTCCTTCAATCTTAGCAGTCACATTCTTAGGTCAGTCAACCTATCCTATTTTGACTAGTTAATTCCAATTTACTGCCTCTAGCTATGTGGCTAGCGGGTAACAGCTCAGAGTACATTTCATCAGACCAAGCTGTAGCACTTCCCAACTGGGGTTTTTGGTTGGGTGTGGCAAGCACCGCCATGTCCATGACCGTGAATGCTCTGGTGACGGGCTTAATCATCTTCAAGATCTTCAATGTGTACCGTCGAGTCAAATCCACCTCGGACGACCAAAATTTTGGCGCCACTGCTGGCGAAAGCAAAATTCGGACTGTCATATTCGTGTTAATTGAATCTGGCATGGTATTGTTTTCAATCCAATTGGCTCGGCTCTTGCTTGACGTTCTTCCAACGACGGAAGCTACCCTGGACGCTTTCGGTCTGATCGTTTATATTCACCAAATGCTCAATGTGATTTACAACAATCAGTCAATTTGCTACTTCTTATTTTTAATGATAACTCTAGGGTATAACACCTACAATCATCATTGTGCGGGTCTCAATGGGATTGTCTTTCCACGACAAGGAATCCACGATAAAATCTACCATCGGGAGTTTGCGCTTTGCTGCTACCAATTTGGATTCAAAATCAATACCGGAAACGGAAGGAGATGTCGGTATTGTAAATGGAGATGATGATATCGGTATCGTAAATGGAGATGATGATATTGGCGTTCGACTAAGTGACGATATCCAGATGGTAGATAGGATCCCATAGAGTCCAAAGGCAGTAGGATACACTAGATCTTGTAGATATGCTGTGGGTCAAGCGCGAGAAAGACTTAAGCGTCCAGCTCGTGTTGTCCTCTTCTTCATTCAAGTTTAGGTACTGTCTATCTGGAATCATTGGGTCCCACTACCGCATTTCCGTCGCTGTCACCAGGCGGTCTATTCAAATTCAAAGGTAATTTTTATTTCTATTCTTCTTTTCTACTAACAGATCAACAACGATATCCTCTAGTAAATTGGCCACATATTTGTCCAACCCTCGTTCACGACTCAGACTGATCATAGGTTCTACACCATATTGTTCGGGCTGGGGTTCATGGTATGCGCGACCTTTATGAACCCTTGCTATCGCTCCATCCTTCTACGCTTTGCTGTCCCATATGCTGTGCACATTTGTACTTGTATTCTGAAGGCACGTTGTGAAGCTAGTGCTTCGATATCTTCAATATATTCATTTGAATGAATTGTGGTGATAACAACGAGGTGACCACCCCAGTCGTGTTTCATAAGCAGCTATTTGGTGGGCTTTCACTGGGAGTTGGTAATAGATAAGGAGTTATGTGTGGATGTCTGCTATCTGCTTGCGCAGCGGTTTGGTAGGGAGCTATAACTTTTCCCAGGAGAACGCAGTCTTGAAGTTTTCGATGACCTCTGAGCCGCCGGGGAGTTACGAGCCAAGTGTCATTCGACTCCATTACACAAGTGTTGAAATGGCGCTGCTGGCATTCTCCATAATGTCGAGGATGGATGCGGTTGGACATATAGGACGACCTTTTCTACCCCCGATTCTTTCGTTCCTGTTAACAGCCCGTCAGATATAACAAACAATTAGTTCGGTGCAATTACTGACGAGGTTGATTATTTCTTCTTCTGCAGCTCGTACTTCAGCTTCCAGTCGTTCTCGTTGTTTAATTAATTGCTGAAGACGGCGAGTTTCATGTTTTGGTGCAGGACCAGTTCCTCCAGCAGCATTTCGAAACCTTGATTGAGCATTTTCGACCTAGAAGATGTTAGAAAGTGATATGATGAGAAAGGTGGGTATAAAAAAGAAAAAGGAAGCTTACTTTAGTCTGCAAGGTATGTTCCTTTTTCTCCAATGTTGAGAGGCCTTGTTGGGCACGTTCGATAAGTTCAGCTATCACAGGTTCAATCTCCTCTGCCAAAGCAGATTTGTAGCGCTTTACAGTGTCCTCGTTTACAAGTAGAAATACCTGACAAAAAAAATAAAATTGTCAGCGTCATTACACACGAAAAAAGAAAGGTGTTCTTCTTAGGTTCTCACTCCTTCATTCTGTAATATCTTATTCATCCTTAGTAGATCCTTAGTACCATTCCGAAGCAAAACTTGTGCTTCATATGCCTGAACAACATAATTTCAGACAGTCAGCAGCAGCAGCAGCAGTAGTAATAGAAGCGATGCTTAAAAACCTCTTCACAACAATCTTCCATCGCTATAACACACGCTTCGAGATCCGGAGGACATCTGGCTTGTGTGTCACCGATGTACTGTTCTGGTCCACCGGTAAATATCGATTCTCGGGCCTTCACATTAGCGCGCGATAGACGAGACATTATGCCGGTAAGCGAGCGTACAATGAGGATATTAAGAATAGTAAATAAAGAGCGTGACTGACGTGACGTTGATTGTTGTTACCGAACGTGACTGAACGCGACGCGTCTCGACATCAACGACCACTGGCTGGAGTATCTTCCATTGAGCTAAGCATACAATTTGGCCATGATAAAGATATATAATACATATAAAAGTTGACACGATCATACAAAATGATAAAGACGGCTGCGATACGAGTAAAGTCCGGAATGTAAAAACAAAAAAGAATGGAAAAGAGTGAGATGATAATAGGTATGCACACATTGTCTCCGGTGCTTGCTGTGATATGTAAGAACAGGGATACAAGTCAACCATGACAAAATACAAAGGAACCATATAACTTGTTCAAAAGAAATCCCGAGCACCACTTAGCTCATCCCTAACCCGACCATGAGACATCCTCTGAATATACGACTCATCGCGCAAACTACTCACGATGAAAGGATCCGAACCAGACACAGGGTCAAATATCACATTAGAATTTGCCCACGTAGAAAGGTGTGACAATACATTCACTCCTCCTTTATCGTCTGGATTAACGATGCGGATAGGTTTAGGGTGAGCAATTTTCGTAGTTGGTGAATGAGGCCGAGGCGGCGGGTCTGTATGATCATCTTTGGACGGAGAATAAGCAGCAGCAGTGGGGGAAACGCTTTTCCGTCGGCGTGGAGATATCAACGATTCTGCACCAACTTCAAGTCCTAGTGGCCCTATCAAAGGTGTCATGGTCCCTGCTGCTGTTGCACGTATGTTCTGCACTGTCCGACTGAATGCTTGAAAGACGGAACTCCGATCGGGCCAAGGAGGTAATCTGGAAGATGGTATATTCGGATGATGGGGGCTTGTAGGTGTATGCGGAGAAGGTATCGCATCCGCTTGACTTGTAAACGTGGAATGAAGTGAGGAATCAGACATCCCACGCCGCCGTAGCGTACGTTCCAATAGGGGCGGGACAAAATCGGATTCTTCGCTTTGAGATCTTTCTACATCTATAACGGCATCAACGTTGCGAGAAAGTCTATTGGTGTTCTTGCGTCCGGTGGACCGGCCAACAGTCGCAGTAGATATATCTGTTCTCTGTCTGAATGACCGAGATTTACGAAGAACCCGTTGAGAAGGAGGAACTACAATCCATGGATCGGATTCGGCGTTAATGCGAGGCGCACCGGCAAAGATACCCATCACACCTGACGCAGTATCGGTATGGGAGTCTGCCTGGGGAAGGGATTGACCAGGGAAGGTGCTGGTCACTGAACGGCCAGTGCCAGAGAATTCGACATTGACAGTTGTTGCTGAAGCTGCCAAAGCAGGCCCAAGTTTGGGGGTAAAACGCGGTGGACGACTGGTGGCTCTCCTAATAGATGGGGGTACCAGTGTTGCATGACGATCAACCGGCGCAGCATCAGTGCGCCCCGCAGGTGAAAAAAGCTTGGATATCGGAGCCATCCAGCTTGCAGCCCCAGCTTGAGCCGAAATTTCGCGTTCCTTCGTTTCTGCTTCAGTCTTTCCAGGATTCAAGGCCAACTCGCTGACCCGGCTGGCAATAGAAGGGTCGAGAATGATATCGTTAAGAGTCACTCGCATCTGACCCATTTCTGCGAACACGTCCTTGACGAACTTGAAAAGCAGACGCATATCCTTGCGTGTACACGTTAATACCACTTTATCGTCTTCTAACAATGATCGAAACTGGGCACGGAGACCTGTCGCTTCAGAAAGTATGTTGCTAACGGTGCTGCGTGACAGATGTCCGACATCTGCTCCTTTGAGATGCTGTCGTTTCAACCGATTCGTCAAGGTAAGAGCATCGGCTTGGCTCATGCGATTAAGCAAAGCGAGGATACGGTCCAGAATGGTGGAAATGTGAGACGCAAGGGAGTCGGAGAAAGATGATGATTCTGACCGTGGATCATGAGGTGATATTGACGACAATTGAGACGGTAAAGGAGAGGGACATAATAAACCAGGCCATGTTTCGGTTTGTGTTCCTCGTGAACGAGTTAAAAGAAGCAAAGGTTTGTGAACTCTTCGTCTCTCAACTTCAGAAGGATCAACATCATTTCCTGGATACTCATCTACTTCAAAGCTGACGTGTGAGAGTGGAGAGGTTGCACCGGGAGTAATCGAGCCTGTTGGAAGGAGTAGAGCAGAACGTAGTGTATCAGTGATTGAAAACTCCTGAGCAACAGAATTCAACCGAGAATCGAATGGTTGGGAAAGTGGTCTTCGCCGTAGCTTTGAATCTGTATGGTCTTTTAGAGAGCTTGAAGAAAATCGATGGTGATGCCTTGAATGTGGTGTTTCGGCTATTGGTATTATTAGATATTACTTGACGTATAATTTAAAAATAGTTAGCTTACGACTCGGATATGATGGATACATAATGTTTGCTCGTTGCTCCTCAAGTGTCTCCTGCAAGGCATGTAAATCTTCTCGAGACTCAGCAAGAAGATGCTGAAGCTCTGCGTTATCTCCCTTTAAGATTTCATTGTCGTTGACTAAAGTTTCCAGAACGTTAGTCAACTCGTCTTCTTCAGCCTTTGCAGTAAGGCCGACTTGCTGTGATGAATTCAGAGAATGAAGACGGTCAATAAGAAAATCAAATACCGAATTGCGGAAGGATTGGATTCGTGAACGTGCGTCTTGAAGAATATTTTCTGAAGATTCAAGCCGGGATAGTCGCTTTTCGTCCAAGCTTTCCTGAAGCCGCCGTACTTCTGTCTGTAGTTTGGCTGATGTCAACCATTGAGTTAATGAGAAATGAAAGGAAAACATAGAGGATAGTACCAGTTTTGTCCTTCAGAACTGCGAATCGGGACTCAGCTAGGCGCGCTCGATGAGTTTCTGCATCCCTTTCCTGTTGCATATCATCTCTTTCTTTCAATGCAGCCGACAAGCGGGTATCCCAGCCAATGGAACGAGCATGGTGTGCTGTTAAGCGAGTGATTGTAGCTCGAGCGTCTTGTAGTTCTTGAAGGATAGTCTTGTTAGATACCTCTGTGACTTCGGAGTTGACCAAAGCTTGATTTAATAACTATAAATAGGGGTCTATAGCAACATAGGCTACCAGCGATAAAAGCAATATTAACCTTCTCTAGTTGAACCTTCTCCTGTGTGAGGGTTTCAAGTTCAAGATTAAGGTCCTCGTTGGTTAATTGAATATCCGTAGTCGGATTATCTTGATGCTGCGAGTAACGGGAGGCATTGATGTTCCATTTCCTCTAGATTGGAATCCAAGGTTAGATAACGAGATGCTGTGGTTAGGCCTTTGGGTCGTGTACCTCATGTTGACGCACATATGCTTCGTGCCGCTGCAACAATGCTTGCCCCACTTCTAATGAAATAAAAGACATTTCAAATGGGCTTCTAGGCGAGTAAAATGTTACTTACCTGCACTAAGAATCAACCTACTTCCCAAACGAGACTTTAAAGCCAACCAAGATTTCAAATTCTCGCAAATTGCTTTGCCACAGCAGCATGCTACAGTAGTAGGCGGTTCAGGGGAAGGAACACGAGAAAAGTTGGCCAAGGCCGCTGTCAGGTCGTCGATTGTGCTCGTCGCATGGTAGAGGCTATTTGTCAAAGGAGATTCTGGAGTGACCGGTCGGTCAGGATTCAAAGGGTTCATGGTATAATGGCAGCGGTTCGTTACACCGTTAAACCATTAGCTGAGTGCTTAAATACTGGTCGTAGTCGTGCATTTCAGACTTCAAAGTTTCTGACCAACACGTGATCATGTTAAATAAAGATTATGATATCACACCACAGCTTTGTGGCTACTTGAATACTAATTGTATTCTAAGCGAACACGAAGAATAAGTGTGAACGTAGAATTTTGTCTACGCGAAGATTTGGGTTGTGACGTGACTATCTTTTCTTCTTCACGACTACAACTCCCAACCTCGCGTTAGACCTCTCTGCTCCACATCAGAGCAGCTCGATCTTTCTTTTCACCCACCCTCCACTCCCATTTTCGCAACACTCGTCTTCACTCCAATAATTTCCTCTTTCGTTCTATCCCTCCACTACAATTCTTTTCGTGACGCGACGCAATCTGTACTAGATCTGTCCAATCTTTCTTAAGATTCCTGTGCTGCTCGGACCCTCCCGCCCTCACAGCTCATCTTAGTTTGTCTTTTTCACAGTTCAGGGCCCTTGTTTCGGTCGAAAAACCCTTCGGGTTTTTGCCCCAACTATAATCCTCTTACCCTTACATTACTTAATCATTAAGTTCACGCTCCTTGATCTTTCAGATCAGCCTCTTTAATAAATAACATACCCTTCGACCGCATAGATATTGTTTTGGATCACTCATGATAATCCCATCGAAACACGGAAGCTGTACTAGATGCGTGAAAAAATTCAAGTCTTCCATTCTTCCTATCGTACGCGTCTGACCCCGGAGTTGACGAAAGACCGGTTCGGACTTGCTGTGGATAGTGGTATTCTTCAAAACATCTTGAAACATACTTGCATGACTATACAAGTTGAACGTTGAACGTTGAATATTGAATATTGAATGCCTATGCCGAGGATGGTTTTTTCAACATTCACCGTCCGATATGGTCAGCTGTCGCCCTGTCAGGTATCGTTTGAAGGCCCGGCGCATTGTGCATCACACACGGAGGCAAGGAGGTCATCAATTAGAAAACATCGGAACAGATTATCTCCCGACGGAATATGTAGCTCTGCCTTGCTCTTTTCCGACGTCGACATTGAGTATGACAATCATGATAGACGACCGCATCAATAATAATCATAATAATTCGCACTTTTCAATATTCGCCATGATACGTTCCGATTTTAGATATTATGGTCAGCGGTCGCCCTGTCAGGTATCGTTTGAAGGCGCGGCGCATCATCACACACGGAGGCAAGGAGGTCATCGACTGGAAATAAAGATAAGTGACACGGAAGTTGTGATATATATCATATTTGTAGAGTGCATAAATACATAGAATGAAGCCTAAACTAAAGATGGTATGGGATGGATAGAAGTGAAGAAAGTAATGGGACAAGATATGTAGACAGAAGATCCAGAGATGCAGGCAACCAAGAAATGCAGGATATGAAAATAGTTGTTTTTCACCTACGCAGGTACACAATAGACCTTCCGACCATGCTAGACACTGCGGAGGTGAAAGCTTCACAAGCTTTCACCTCCGCAGTGTCTAGGATGGTCGGAAGGTCCATTGTGACCTGCTGAGCCAAATAAAACGCCACATTGGATATAAAGTACTCGAAGAATGTTGTGCTGCAAGGATGTTAGGCACACAGATCTGCTGCCAAAGGGAAAGAGAAAGAACCTACAGATTGCTCTCGCAACACTGGATCCTGAACCACAGGATTGCTACTGAAGTTTCCTCCAGAGATGAGAATGTGATGGGAATTCTGGAAGAAATCTGTAAAGCGGTGAGTATTCAAAATTTTCATATTGTTCTAAGTAAACTTGCGTGTTGAATTCGGTGAGACTCGTTGGCTGATTTTGAGAGGTTCCAATGCTTTCTGTGGTCAGGACAAATCAGCAATCAGACCTCGAGTTACGGCAGGTCAAACCATACCTGGAACTGAACCATAAAATCGTCCAGCTGACGATCAATCGTGTCGTCTGACACCCGCAGAGGATCATTTGAGCTCAGAATTTGTTGAATATCGACCAAGATACTATATACATTATTTTAATGAAGCACAATTGATATCTAGTAAAATATATCCACTTACAGCTCATATGTTGTCAAGGAGCTTTGAAGGGATGGGATGGTGGATGGAAGGAGCAGTAAAATTTCTTCCCATAGCAACTTTGAGAGGGGAGATACTCTGTCCAACGTAGCAGCAGGTATTGAGTTTTCTTCCTAAGATTAGAGTGGTGGTTATCAAACCGAGACGGATTCTGCCTTAGGAAAATGGGACATACCATATCTCTTCGAATGCTATCGATAACAGCACTGGCGGCCCAAATTCTAGTCATTGTGTTGAATACTGGAGCAACTTCAGGAGGATGAGGTGAGGAGGAGGAGACAAGGTTATCAAGCGCTGTAGGTATGTTTGGGGCCTTTAGGCGTCCACGACGGCCGCGCGACCTCTTATCAGCCTGTGATGGCATCGCTAGAGGCTTAGAAGGGCCAATTGAGGTGGAACGAGGGTGGTCAATCGGCCCCTGCGACTGTTATAAACCTACTCTGTGGACACGAGGCTTCTATATGCCCTACCCTGGTCCTCATCCAATCATCACCTTCCATATCATGGTCATATGATAATTAAAGTTCTGCCAAATAGCATAGAACTTGCAATCGCTTGACCCCGAACGCAAGAAGTCGGTGTTTTCTGGCTGAGGCACCGTGACGGCCCCCGAAAAAACGCCAGTTGGTAAAAGAACGATTTCCATAAATGGAACTCGTAACGTCATCCGAGTCTTCGAAGTAGTTAGAAAGTGCCAAATTTTTGAGCCCACAATAAGTAAACGCACTTACTTCTAAAACCACTCGATAGACCGAGTTTGAAAATGCAACTCTCAGTGGATTTGTTTGTGTCCAAATAAGAACATGGAAATCGTATCTGTAGCATGCATCCGAACTACATGGCTCTTATTGGGGGAGTAAAAGAGGACGGTACGGGCAATTACCCGTCGGACCTCTCCGTACCCGTATGTTTACGGTGACGGTGCGCAGCCCTATCAGTGAAAATGCTTATCATTGCAAAGTGGCTTCAAAGTGTGAATGAGCAAGGGTGTTGGAACTAGAGTTCAGAGATGAAATCAAATCGAAACTAGGGTCTTATCTACTAGTAGTTACAGTTTGTGTACTGATAAATTATATGATACAAGGTACATAACTGAATCAGGTTGATAGTGTTATTAATGGTTGATGGTAGATGGTTATATAAGATTGTACGAGCTTGCGTACGAAGTGAGACTTTCCCACTGGAACGTTCAAGGAACGTTGAATGTTGAAGGAACATTGAACGTTCAAAAGGAACGTTGATGGACGGATGACAAATTGGCCTCCGAGCGATTTGCCAAAGAATGAGAGATACGAGAGCATAGAGAACGGAGTCTCGAATAGTCGTTTTTCACCTACGCAGGAACACAACCAAACTTCCATATGAAAACCAAGACAGGAACCAAAAGTAATCATGGAGGCCTTGCGTGATTATCTTCATCACCAATGTCTAGAATCTTCGGAAGGTCGATTGTGACCCGCTTAGCCAAATAAAACGCCACATTGGATATACAGTACCCGAAGTATTTGGTGCTGCAAGATGTCAAGCACATAAATCTGCTGCTAAAAAGAAAAGAGAAAGAACCTACAGATTGCTCTCGTAACACCGGATCATGAACCACCGGATTGTTATTGAAGTTTCCCCCAGAGATGAGGAGGTGATGGGCATTCTGGAAGAAATCTGTAATGCGGTAAGCATTCAAAAGTATCATATATATTCTGAGTAAACTTGCGTGTCGAATTCGGTGGGTTTGATTGGCTGATGGTGCCTTTAAGAGGATTCAATGCTTCCTATGATTCGGACAGATCAGCAGCAATCAAGTTACAGCAGGTCAAACCATACCTGGAACTGAACCATAAAATCATCCAGCTGACAATCAATCGTGTCGTCTGAGATTCCCAGAGGATCGTTTGAGCTCAGAATTTGTTGAATGTCGACTAAGATACTATATACATAATTTTAATGAACACAATTGATATACAGGTATTAGTAAAATATATTCACGTACAGTTCATACATTGTCAAGGAGCTTTGAATGGATGGGACGATGGATAGAGGGAGCGGCAATATCTCTTCCCATAGCGATGTTGAGAGAGTAGATACTCTGTCCAACGTGGCAGTGGGTAAACATGAATTTTCTTCCTAAAGTTAGAGTGGCCGTTATCAAACCTAGACGGATTCTGCCTTAGGAAAATGGGATATACCTTATCTCCTCGAATGATATCGATAACAGCACTGGCGGCCCAAATTCTAGTCATTGTGTTGAATACTGGAGCAACTTCAAGGGGACGGGGTGGGGAGGGGACGACGTTATCAAGCGATGTAGGTATGTTCGGGGCCTTTAGGCGTCCACGATGGCGCGGCCTCTCAGCGGCCTGTGATGGCATCGCTGGAGGCTTGCAAGGGTGGGATGAGGATGGTCAATCGTCCTCGACGACTGTTATAAACCTACTCTGTGGACACGAGGCCCTACCTCGGTCCTCATATAATCATCGCCTTCCATTATGAAATTAAAAGTTCTGCCGGAAAAAATAAATAGCACAGGACTCACGCTTGTAATCGCTTTACAGAGGTTGTGGTGGACAATCAAAGTCCACCTTGAGTCCACACCGTGACAGATCGGTGGAAACTTATGCAATGCAAATGCAACGTGTCGGTGAGATTTCCTCAGAATCTTGATGTCAAAATTTTGAGCCCACAATAAGTATACGCACCATGCTGTGGCTGTGAGGAAGTTGTAGAATGATGCAGCACTGCACAGCGATGTGTGAACAGTCGGGGCGTTTGTCTGCACAACTGAAGATACTGTTGGTGGTTGAGAGTTGACATGGGCCGAGCGGTACGGCGAGGGAAGAACGAAAAGAGAAGAGAACGAAAAGTTCTAGATCCGTCTTGGAAGATTGAACTTGCTAAAGGCATGTAAATCTTAAGTGACAGACAATATCGAAACAGACCTCATGGGGCACAGGGAGAAAATAACTGCAGCCTACGCTTTCGCCGACTACCGCAAAACACTACCTTATGTCCTCGTCGATATTCTTTTGGAACCCTGAATCTCTTCAACCTCTACGTTGCATTATCACGAAGTTCGGGAGGTGGCGGACCATACAACTTCTCCGAGACTTTGATCCAAAGGCTATTCAGGCAGTCGCACACATAAATCTGATACTTAGATGACAGGATAGAGAAACTGAATAGATTGATGACAGCATAGCGGTAGGAGATGGGACATAACATTAGCTACCAGAGAGATTAGATTAAGTAATGGCCAGTCGTTCGTAACAGAGATCGGAAACACTGCAATCACGGAAAGAGTAAACGGAATGGACGTAGCCCCATGGCACTTAGAAGGATAACAAATTGGCCTCCGAGCGATTTGTATGTCGTTGATAAGGCATCGAGGGAAAAGAAATGCAGGAAAAGAAATATTAAGTGGCCGTTTTTCACCCAACAGGGACACAACCAAACTTCCATATGAAAATCGAAGACAGGAAACCAAGGCAATCACGGAGGCCCTTGCGTGATTGAGTTCAACTCCACTGTCTAGAATCTTCGGAATGTCAATTGTGGCCCGCATAAGACAATAAAAAGGGACATTGGATATAAAGTACTCGGAGAATGTTGTGCTGCAAGATGTTAAGTACTACATAAATCTGCCGCCGGGGGCAAAAGAGAAAGAACCTACAGATTGCTCCCGCAACACGGGATCGTGGACTACCGGATTGTTACTGATAGTACTGAAGCTTCCTCCAGAGATGAGAGTGTGATGGGAGTTCTGGAAGAAATCTGTAAAGCGGTGAGCATTCCAAAAGTATCATATATGTTTCGAGTAAACTTGCGTGTTGAGCTCGGTGAGATTCGTTGGCTGACGGTGGTGCCTTTGAGACGATCCAATGCTTTCTATGATTATGTAGGATAAAGCAGCGGCCATCATCAAATCTCTAGTCTAACCATACCTGGAATTGAACTATAAAATTGCCCAGCTGACAATCAATCGCGTCGTCTGACATCCGAGGATCGTTTGAGCTCAGAATTCGTTGAACATCGACTAAGATGCTATATTATATACATAATTTTAGTCAAGCATAATAATTGAATATATCCACGTACAGCTCATATGTTGTCAAGGAGTTTTGAAGGGATGAGATGGTGGATAGAGGGAGCAGTAAAATCTCTTCCCATAGCGCTTTTGAGAGACTCCACATACTCTATCCAACGCCGCTGTAGGTAAACATGAATTCTGGTGGCTCTCGTACTAGATAGGGGTACCAGTGTTGCATGACGATCAACTGGCGCAGCATCAGTGCGCCCCGCAGGTGAAAAAAGCTTGGATATCGGAGCCATCCAGCTTGCAGCCCCAGCTTGAGCCGAAATTTCGCGCTCCTTCGTTTCTGCTTCAGTCTTTCCAGGATTCAAGGCCAACTCGCTGACTCGGCCGGCAATAGAAGGGTCGAGAATGATATCGTTAAGAGTCACTCGCATCTGACCCATTTCCGCGAACACGTCCTTGACGAATTTGAAAAGCAGACGCATATCCTTGCGTGTACACGTTAATACCACTTTGTCGTCTTCTAACAATGATCGAAACTGGGCACGGAGACCTGTCGCTTCAGAAAGTATGTTGCTAACGGTGCTGCGTGACAGATGTCCGACATCTGCTCCTTTGAGATGCTGTCGTTTCAACCGATTCGTCAAGGTAAGAGCATCGGCTTGGCTCATGCGATTAAGCAAAGCGAGGATACGGTCCAGAATGGTGGAAATGTGAGACGCAAGGGAGTCGGAGAAAGATGATGATTCTGACCGTGGATCATGAGGTGATATTGACGACAATTGAGACGGTAAAGGAGAGGGACATAATAAACCAGGCCATGTTTCGGTTTGTGTTCCTCGTGAACGAGTTAAAAGAAGCAAAGGTTTGTGAACTCTTCGTCTCTCAATCTCAGAAGGATCAACATCATTTCCTGGATATTCATCTACTTCAAAGCTGACGTGTGAGAGTGGAGAGGTTGCACCGGGAGTAATCGATCCTGTTGGAAGGAGTAGAGTGGAACGTAGTGTATCAGTGAATGAAAACTCCTGGGCAACAGAATTCAACCGAGAATCGAATGGTTGGGAAAGTGGTCTTCGCCGTAGCTTTGAATCTGTATGGTCTTTTAGGGAGCTTGAAGAAAATCGATGGTGATGCCTTGAATGCGGTGTTTCGGCTATTGGTATTATTAGATATTACTCGGCGTATAATTTAAAAATAGTTAGCTTACGACTCGGATATGATGGATACATAATGTTTGCTCGTTGCTCCTCAAGTGTCTCCTTAAGGCATGTAAATTTTCTCGAGATTCAGCAAGAAGATGTTGAAGCTCTGCGTTATCTCCCTTTAAAATTTCATTGTCGTTAACTAAAGTTTCCAGAACGTTAGTCAACTCGTCTTCTTCAGCCTTTGCACTAAGGCCGACTTGCTATAATCGATTCAGAGAATGAAGAGGGTCAATAACGAAATCAAATACCGAATTGAGGAAGGACTGGATTCGCGAACGTGCGTCTTGAAGAATGTTCTCTGAAGATTCAAGCCGGGATAGTCGTTTTTCGTCCAAACTTTCCTGAAGCCGCCGTACTTCTGTCTGTAGTTTGGCTGATAACAACCATTGAGTTAATGAAAAATGAAAGGAAAACACAGCTTTCTTTCAATGCAGCCGACAAGCGGGTATCCCAGCCAATGGAACGAGCATGGTGTGCTGTCAAGCGAGTGATTGTAGCTCGAGCGTCTTGTAGTTCTTGAAGGATAGTCTTGTTAGATACCTCTGTGACTTCGGAGTTGACCAGGGCTTGATTTAATAGCTATAAATAGGGGTCTATAGCAACATTGGCTACCAGCGATAAAAGCAATATTAACCTTCTCTAGTTGAACCTTCTCCTGTGTGAGGGTTTCAAGTTCAAGATTAAGGTCCTCGTTGGTTGATTGAATATCCGTAGTCGGATTATCTTGATGCTGCGAGTAACGGGAGGCATTGATGTTCCATTTCCTCTACTGACATAAATCAGTTGTAGCTCAGTGTAGTCCCAGACCTCGAGGGCTTTTCAGGCTTGACAACGGATTCAAATCGGCGTGGCAAGGTGGGCCAATCAATTGATCATGATCAATCAATATACTAACTGCATCATGCGTCCAAGGATATCAGACCGGAAACGGCGAGGCTGGAAGGCTTGAGCGCCACTGGTGATGGACAAATCTACAACATTACACGGTCAACATCAATTATATCAGGAGTTTTTTTGAGTACATGCTCGAGGTTTGGGTCAAGCAAAAAAAAAGAAAAAGGGGAGGACAACGCGGTGATGATGTCCAAGGCTCCAGCAGTTGTCAGGTTTGATAAGAAAATCATTTTTTGGGGGGCAGGCATTGCATTTATTGGTATGGAATTTTTCGGGAATGATTACATCAACCCAAAATCTCAGTGATGTCTGAGTGGGCATGATCGCTGGATATATAGGAGGAGCAATTGAATGACAGAAAGATGTTGCTAAATGGAGGCTGTCGGTTTCAAGCGAAAGACAGTGCGAGAGAGTAAAAATTAAATTGAGGTTGACTTCGTGCGTCGCCATGACTGTCGCAATTCGTCGTGAGTATGGAGAAACCGTACAGAGCGTACGAGTGGGATGTTGGAACCGCTCAACTCGTGCATAGGGTGTAGTGGCGGTTGCACGTGAAGGAGGAAAGGGATCGGATATAGGATGTGTGTCGTTACTTTATTACCAGTTTGTGGGGCTAGATTGTAAATGGATTTAGAATATTGTAGATTACTCTCTTGATTATATCGTGCCTTCCATCACACATTTTGCAGGCCGGACATTTAACAGGCCGGACACTGAGTATGAGGGAGGAACAATAGGCTGGGGAGAGCAAACAATGTTATTGTATTTGTTTATATTAGTGCATGATGGTGCAAAATGAAACCACATGACGCAAGCGCGTTTATTTATTTATCTTTTCTTTCCTTACCCGTAATTGCTCCCACCGTCTCTGCCTCAAACCTAGCTAGTATTTTATAAACTACTCATTCATATTTTTCTCTCTTTTTTGTCCTGTCATCTTTCTTCTAAGGGACAACACATTCATCACCATCCTCCATAAATCAATACCACCATTCTTTTTTCAACATGCCACGTCAACCGCGAAGAGTAACTTATACCAAGACACTTAGTGCCTTGTTAAAGACCGACCTAATTCGTCTTTGCGATGATTTTGGTCTAGATCCCGGGGGATCTGTCGTAGGGTTGCGACTACGGCTCAAAGACCACTTAAATGAAAACCGAGATGCTCTTTTTCGGAATCCAAGGTACACTGCATTATACCCTAGACACCGCTGTCACAACCACATTCCTCCACCTCCACCACAACCAGACTCTGAGACACTTTCTACTCAATCATCCTCAACTCCTTCTCATTCGTCATGGGGAGGAATTCTCAACAACCAACACCAACAATCACCCCATTTACAGTCGCGACAACCAACACCTAATGACATTGATATCAATTCCGAAAGGAATTCTCCTTTTCTACTTTTGGATGCCGTTGATGGGAGTAAGTCATCTTTTTTATCCTATTGCACAACCTCCTTTCCGTTCTTCAATGTAATATGTGTATATTTCTCGCATGCTTTTGATGTGCTATGATTGTATTATATTTACCTTGATGTGCCCTTCGAGCACTCTGCCGTTTTTCGCATACTCTTGATATGCTATATATATATGAACACATACTCCTGATATGCTGAAAATAATTTGGCTGATTTAAATGCCAATAATAACATCAACTTTATTGTTTTTTTTTTTTTTTTTTAACATATGATCTTAAAACTCTATTACTATTATGCTGGAGAAATGCGGCAACTTATCATGCATTGTTATCAAAGATATCTTACGAAATGTTACACAGATGCTATGGTTCCGCAGGTTCATCATTGACATCATCCTCTGGTCATTCCAGCTGTACAAGCTCCAGATCCACCTACCGCTGCCAATATAACGTCGACATCTACTTGCAAACGGCCTGCACGTACATTAGGCTCAATTGGGACGAATGCAGCCTTTTTGGTACCTGACCATGTTCGGAAGAAATTTGCTGACGGCTGGAATGTACATGTCCCCCTCACGTACCTGACCAACAAGGGATGTATCCTTAAAACCAAGAACATGCCTTCTTCGAACGACATTGTTATTGAAAACATAGATGGCCATGATGCGACAGCTTCAAAGCCACCGTCTGAGGACAACGAACTCGAACTGTCTTTTGATGAGTGGCACCAAGCTTGGTGTCGCTTATTAGATCTTATCAGGTCATTCTTACCCGAGGAATACCCATTGTGGGAGGTCCATTTCCATTACATACTCAATAATCATAACCGTGCCGAATTATGGCCTGTGTTCTTGGCTTATGATGTGGAAATTTGCAAAAGGGCAACTCAGCTGGATATTGACCCGTCTCAATTCTCCATCGGCATATGGAATGACCTAGAGTCCCGATACACAGCTAGGAAGGTTTTTTCGTGGGTTCAATCAGCAAATCACCCCAGCTCCTCACAAAACAATCACAGACACTACTGTCCTCGCTATCAGTCCTCAGGTCATTCCCAAAGAGACAATACAGGTTTTACTACTCGTGATAACAATCGCAGTTCTTCTTTTCAAAACCATTCCCATCACTTCAATGATTCAGATGGCCAAAGAGCATGCAAATGCATTTTTTGCGGAGACACCTCAAAATCTCACACTTCAAGAAACTGCAATGCACACAGGCTCGTCAATGGCTCGCCATGTCACCTGCTCAAACGAGGGCCTTCAGGATCAAGGCAAGACAAAAATGGCAGGATTTACTGTTTCTCATGGAACAGGTATTCCGGTTGCGACCAAGGGCCCAACTGCCATCGAGGCAAACACTGGTGCTCCCTATGTGGAGCCAGATCTCACAACGCTCAACAATGCAACTTTTCCACATGATTTTCTCCCAATCGTAATGCCTTTTTGGTCAATCGAATGGAAGAAAATGTTGTTAAATACTGGTTTATACAAAAAATTCTATCATATTCCCCATGGCATACAATTTGGATTCGACATGGGTGTTCATAGCCCCCCAACACATACATACACACCTCCTAATCATAAATCAGCTCTTTTACACCACACACACGTTACAGCACATATTCAGAAAGAACTTTCACTTGGTCGTTATACCGGCCCCTTCTCGCGTTCAAAATTAGAACAATTAATTGGCCCTTTTAGGACATCACCTTTAGGAGTTGTGCCTAAACCTGGAAGTGTTGAAGAATTCAGAGTCGTCCAAGATTTTTCCTTTCCATGCAATGACCCCACTCGTTCATCAGTCAATGCCGAAATAAACATAGAAGATTTCAGATGCGACTGGGGCACCTTTAACGAGGTCAAGAAGATTGTCATCGAAGTGCCTAATAATACCGAGGCAGCAACTCTTGATGTAGATGCTGCTTTTCGCTGCTGTCCCATTTCACCTCACCAACAGCCACACTTCGTTATTCATTGGAACAATTTATTTTATATTGACCACAATGCACCTTTTGGAGCAGCCAGTTCTGGAGGAGTATTTGGCAAAGTTGCTGATGCTAAATCAGCAGTCCTCGAGGCGAAAAAATTAGGACCAACCAAAAATTGGGTTGATGATTTTGTGTTTTTTCGATACCCAATCAATTTAACCAGTGAAACACTATCATTTTCCTATTCATTAGATGACGTCTACTCTATCGCCAAACAACTTGGTTGGCCCTGGAAAGACTCAAAAACGAAGCCATTCGCCAACGAATTCAAATATTTAGGTTTTATCTGGAATCTGTCTAAAAAGTCTGTCGAAATTCCGCAAGATAAGAAGGTTTGATACTTAACCAAACTTGAACCATGGACTGTAAATAATAAGTTCTCCCAAAAAGAGGCTGAATCAGTTGTCGGAACTCTTGTACATTGCTCTCTTGCAGTTCCTGACGGACGCTCTCGCCTACCTGCCTTATCACGATTCACCTCATCCTTTGTCTATGCATCATCACCCTTCGTTTGCAAGACACCAAATCCTAGTGTTTTAGTGGATATCTCTTGGTGGCGAAGCAAGCTATCTTTACCTTTTTGTGGGTCAATTTTATCTATGCCACCTGCTCCTTCAGCAATTGAGTTTTGGGTTGATGCCTCTTTGTCATGGGGAATTGGAGTTATCTTTGACAAAGAATGGGATTCCTGGAAACTGCGAACTGGATGGAATAAAGACGGTCGCAACATTGGCTGGGCCGAATTTGTCGCCATTGAAATTGGATTGCTCCTCGCTGTACATCAAGGTCATTCAAACACTCATTTTATTATAAAGTCAGACAATCAAGGAGTAATTCAAGCTATCGAGGGCGGAAAATCACGTAGCCTGGAACAGAACAGTGTTTTACAAAGAATTACGACGTTACTCAGTACCCATAGTATTTGGATATCCTCTCTTTATGTACAGTCTTCTAATAATTTGGCTGATAGGCCATCTCGTGGCCTTCCTGTTCCTAACCTTCCTCGTTCTTCATCGAAATTTACCTTACCTTTAGTGTTACTACCTTTCGTTATATCTTCACCTATCCTTTAGAAATTCTCATTTGCCAAACACATTTCAACACCGAGTCTCACCCTTACAGTCACACTAATTCAGCTTCTTTCTATTATGCGCTCCTTGACACACTCTTCAGCTGGCACAGTCGTCATTGCTCATCCAAGAACTCAGCCAAACACACTTTCGAGTTGCACATTGCATAGTACCGCCGACCTTCCAACCAGCTCTTCAACATTGTTTGCGCTTGGTTCGAAACATACCCCCCCTATTCAACACTCAAGACAACCTTATTTTGAAACATATAACAGAACTCATACCTTTTCTGCCCAAACCGAAATACAACTTAGCACAGCTCTTCAAAATGGATGGGCTAAGTCAACTGTTAATTGTTATTCCAAATCAATTCAAAATTTCATTAATTTTTGTGACTCAGAACATGTTCCGGAATCACTACGTTTTCCAACAGACGAGTTTGTGCTTTGTGCCTTCGCAGCTTCAAGCGCTGGAAAATATGCTGGTAGTATGTCGCGCAGTCGAATCTCAGCCCTCAAGGCCTGGCATGTCGTACACAATCTCAAATGGAGAGGCAGTATTCGTCTATGATATGTTCTAAATGGAGTCCGAAACCTTGCCCCAATAAATTCCAAACGGCCTCTACGACCTCCAATTAATGCAAGAATGCTTTCTCAACTTATTAACAACCTAGACCTTACAATTCCGATGGATGCAGCGATTGCCGCTTGTGCAGCAACAGCTTTCTGGGGCCAGTGTAGATTGGGCGAGCTGATTCCGACGTCTCTACTTAATATTGCTATCACCCTTTTCCCCTCTCGCGCCGGGCTTAGAAGGTCCTCATGAAACCATCATTCATTCCTGCTGCGTCTACCATCCACAAAGACTAATCGACAGGGGCAGGATATCGTGCTCGTCGAGCAACGTTCACCAATAAATCTGATTTTTCTGCTTAAAAATCACCTTCACGTTAACGGGGTGTCAAGCAAGCAGCCATTATTCACCCACCAGTCAGCTGACGGACAATGCACCCTCACGAAAAGGATTTTCTTGCAACGTTGTAATCTAATATGGCAACAACTCGGATACCCACACACGACCGGCCACTCCTTTTGTATTGGTGGTACGACTGAACTACTTGTCGCAGGAACCCCTCCCGAAATTGTCAAGGCAATGGGCCGTTGGTCCTCAGAGTCTTTTCATAGGTACTGGAGGTCACTTGACGACATCGCACCTCAACACATACGAAATTTACCCACCAAAGCTTACAAATGAAAGCATCACACAATAGTCCGCCGTTCTGGGGGCTAGCCGATGGCGCTGCCGTCGTCTGGGCGGTCTTGGGGGTTAGCCTCCAGCAACCCCATCGGTCTTCACCCTGGAGTTTTGACGGTTCGTATACTGTCCACTCTTCACACCCAATCTTATTGCTCTCGTATTATTTTTACTAATCGCTTATTAATTATTCTTGTTCATCATTCTATGTCGCGAGTCATTAGGGACATTCAAAGCTGGGCGCAGCTCGCAGACGCAGCTCGCAGCATGCTGAGCCATCAGATTATATAATATAAACTTGAGAGTCCGCGCTGTGACCTTTTGTGACCGGTGCGTTCGACGCATCGTGCTTTGTACGAACTGCATTTAACAGCCACTCCCTCACGCTGCTTTGCCTATTTCTACTTGTTATTAACTGTCATGGCTCATACTGCGGCTGACAAGGCTGAGAAACCCCGAATTCCTGAAATAAACTGGTCGGCAAACAACTCCTTGGCTGTCTGGGCTCTTCTGGATGAGATTGAAAAAACTGAAAACTATCGTGTTCTCTATGGTAAAAAGAATGTGGCTGAGGTATGTTTGCTTATATCTTCAGTTTGAAACTGTCTAACATGGCTTGTCAACAGAACACCAGTGGTGAAACCAAGGTTACCGTATATACTAGGATTGCTGAGGCTATCCTGCCGGAACTGTTCGCTGTTAACCCCAACACGGTTCGTGACCGTGTAAAGAGCAAGCTCGAAAGGTAAGAACCTTATTTCCTGTGTTAACCATTCTCTTACGACTTTGGTTTCAGCCTTAAGACCGTATACAAGAAACATGCTAAGCGGCTCCGTCAAACTGGTGAAGGTGTTCAAGAAAACGAGGATGGCTCGCAAGGTAGTGAGGAAACCCTTTCCTTCTACATCATGGGTGATGGTCCTTGTGTACAACTAAAATGGGTACCTTACTGACCAAGACGGGTACTACGTTGACGAAAACTCGTATGTTGTCGACGTCATGTAGGACTAAACAAATAACTACCTCTTCTTAAACGGACCCGTATGAGTCGAATACGCCAGTTAAGGTCTTGTTAGGGACAGGTATTTTTTGGTCGTAGAGAACTTGGATACTTACGGAATAAACTGTTCCATCATCGTTGGGAAACACAAACGAGACTCGTAACGTAACCACGAGAGTTCCCGGGAAAAGTCACAAACACACCCGAGGCCCAGGTATAGTTGAGGTTGTTCCTAGTGATACTTCGAACAGTTACCTAAAGTCAACGTTAATAGAAAGTGTTGGAATAATAACTACAACTTCCTTCGTTCAGACATCTCATGAAACCCTTACCAGGACTGCTTCTCCTCCTTCTATGACCATAAGTAGTTCTTTTACCGTCTCATCTATAATTGTTGTTACTACGTTTTACATCCGTTGATCAACTCCTTAATACCCATAACGTTGTAGTAATCGATATCGTTAACATCTCTTATCTTAGTTGGTAGTTATTTCTTTCTACTTCTTCAAGTCCTTTTTCTTTACTAATTAAATTTTTAGGAGTCTCGGTCTACTCTAAAGGAGGGTCAGTCCCGATTTGAGGGCTTGTCGGTAAAAGACTACAAAACACCTCACTCCCCTTGGTAGCAAAAGCTCTCGAAACTAGAAGAGGACTCGAACAAACTACCAGGTGTTCGGTTAGAAATGGAGTAGCTCTTAGACGAATGCGTCGAGTTCCAACTACGCCGAAACTAAAACCCGGAAGACCCGTCGTTCTAAGAGCGACGCCTTTTTCTATTCTCTTCCATCACAACTACATTCTTATTGTATGGCAACTTAAAGGTAATTTCATAGACGTTCACTTGCAAAGACCCCCTCGAAGTTCTGTCGAAATGCTCGTAAAAGCTACCGTAGTGCCCTCCGACTTCTACCAAACCCTGGTACGACTCCGGGACCTCAGAAAAGACGATACAAACCTACAACACCTAACCACAAGTGGTTTGGTATACGTAACAATGTTTTACTGGCGAGAGCGACCCCACAACCTCCACGTTACCATCCCTGAACAAGTAAGACATTGGACCCCAGCTACAATGACAACAGTCGCCATAAGGACAAAAGTAGTCCACCGACCATGGTCTGGCAGAAGCTTGGGACACCTGGTTCTCGCCATCACTACTGTTAACCTCACTGTAAACCTGTTCTCCGGGTCTATGCTACTTCCCACCCCTTCTTCCCCTTGAGGAAGAGCTAAAGGAGACCTTTTAATTATTTATTCAGCTAACAGTCTATTTAGTTTTCTATCGGTGTGTGAGGTTTACAACTGTCGTACACCTCCCCAGAGT
>MU130382.1:457120-469335 GCA_015039465.1 Phlegmacium glaucopus | reverse complement strand
GTTTACAGTGTCGACTAAGTTTAGAAATTAGAGACTATTTCAATCCGAGACAGAAGCAGTTAATAGAAATGATACGGGAGCTTTGGTGACTCCTTTCTGGAGTATCTGAGGAAGGATGATAGATATCGTTGAGCCCTGTAAAAAAGTGGTGGGCTTTTGGAACTTCTTATGAGAGATTTGGAGGTTTTCCTGGAACTCTAGTATCGAGAGGAACTCCTTTGAGCAATAGAATTACCTGCGGGAGGACAGGGTTTTACACCATTGTATCCGGACCGAACCCTTAAGAGTGTTCTAGGACGGGTAGTAGTGGCGAAATAGTTGTACGAGGCACAAAGTGGAGAACAAAAGAACTGTCAGGAACTAGAATAACTCCTAGTATTTCAGAAATTCTTACTGTGTTTAGAACCTGTTTGTGGGTAACTCGTCGTCAATCGACAATGGGAAAAGGCCTACCCTTCTATACCTTTATTCTCAGCGGACTCTCAAGTTTATATTATATAATCTGATGGCTAAGCGTGCTGCGAGCTGCGTCTGCGAGCTGCGCCCAGCTTTGAACGTCCCTATTACACCAGATAACATTGTGTTGAAATTTATCGAACCCAGTAGTTAAGTAGTTGATAATATGATTCACGTTTGGCCAGCGCGGGTCTAGCGCCTTGCAAACGAGTGAGTAAAACGGTACAGTACCACTACTACTCATATCCTACTGTGCTTACTAATCATTCCTAATCGGGAAGAGCCTTTCAGATGCTCGAAAATATTCAACACACCCCCTCGAGCATTGCAAAGCTCGAAATTATGCACCCCCATAAACCAATAATAACCATCCCCCAACCCATGAGAGATCTGAGTAAGCCTAGTTGTGGTGAAAATTGAGTGATGAGGTGAAAAACGAGTGTCGATGATTTGAATGAAATGAATGTAGCAAATGGATGAAAAATGTGTCGTAGTGTGTCTGTGGTGCCTCGAGGTGTGAAAGGAATTGTTTGATAATGAAAAAAACTGTGCCGTTATGAACTCGTTCAGCGGTGTTGGCACTTGCCCCCATTCTGAGTGGTCAGAGGTGCATCTTGCACTTGCCCTCAACTCGGGTGGTCAGAGGTGTTGCACTTAACGGTTCCAACCCTTCCCCATCTTCCAATCCAACCTTCAAACCCTCCTCTGCACAATCTGATCCTAAACCTCCCATCCATCTCCCAACAGCAACCTGCTGCTCCCTAGGTAAATGCTGGTGAGTGTTGTTGTGATCCCTTGAGTGCTTCTGAGTGGTGAGGACTTCGAAATGCCTGCAAGTCAAACAGGGCTTCGATCGTCGAGATTGCGAACGTCGAGTACTGAGTTCCAATTCCGAGACTTCGAACCGGCTTTTTAGGACGGGTGCCACCCGCGACTCATTTGTGTTGAAATTTATCGAACCCAGTAGTTAAGTAGTTGATAATATGATTCACGTTTGGCCAGCGCGGGTCTAGCGCCTTGCAAACAAGTGAGTAAAACGGTACAGTACCACTACTACTCATTATCCTACTGTGCTTACTAATCATTCCTAATCGGGAAGAGCCTTTCAGACACATTGGACGATGATAATGGATGACAAATTAGCCTCCGAGCGATTTGTCAAAGATTGGAATAGAACTGAGAACGACCAAGGCCAAGAAATAGAAAGATATTAGTAGTCGTTTTTCACTTACGCAGGAACACAACCAAAATTCCAAGTGAAAACCAAGACGGGGACCAAAAGTAATCATGGAGGCCCTGCGTGATTATCTTCATCGCCACTGTCTAGAATCTTCGGAAGATCGATTGTGACCCGCTTAGGCAAATAAAACGCCACATTGGATATAAAGTACTCGAAGAATTTGGTGCTGCAAGATGTCAAGCACATAAATCTGCTGCCAAAATGAAAAGAGAAAGAACCTACAGATTGCTCTCGCAACACCGGATCATGAATCACCGGATTGCTACTGAAGTTTCCCCCAGAGATGAGAAAGTGATGGGCATTCTGGAGGAAATCTGTAATGCGGTGAGCATTCAAAAGTATTATATATATTCTGAGTAAACTTGCGTGTTGAATTCGGTGAGTTTCGTTGGCTGATGGTGCCTTTAAGAGGATTCAATGCTTCCTATGATTCGGACAGATCAACAGCAATCAAGTTACAGCAGGTCAGGCCATACCTGGAACTGAACCATAAAATCGCCCAGCTGACGATCAATCGTGTCATCTGACATCCGCAGAGGATCGTTTGAGCTCAGAATTTGTTGAATACCGACTAAGATACTATATACATAATTTTAATGAAGCACAATTGATATACAGTAAAATTTATCCACGTACAGCTCATATATTGTCAAGGAGCTTTGAAGGGATGGGATGGTGGATAGAGGGAGCGGCAATATCTCTTCCCATAGCGATTTCGAGAGAGCAGATACTCTGTCCAATGTGGCAGTAAGTAAACATGAATTTTCTTCCTAAGGTTAGAATGACGGTTATTAAACCGAGACGGATTTGCCTTAGGAAAATGGAATATACGTTATCTCTGCGAATTCTCTCGATAGCAGCACTGGCGGCCCAAATTCTAGCCATTGTGTTGAGTACTGGAACAACTTCAGGAGGATGAGGTGAGGGGGAGACAAAGGTATCAAGCGATGTACGTGTGTTTGGGGCCTTAAGGCGTCCACGATGGCGCGACCTCTCAGCGGCCTGTGATGGCATCGCTGGAGGCTTGCAAGGGCCAATTGGTGGGACGAGGATGGTGACTTCGGCGCGACTGTTATATACCTACTCTGTGGACAGGTTCCTATACATCTACCTCGGTCCTCATATAATCATCGCCCTATGTCATGTCATATGATCATTAAATATTAAAGTTCTGCCAAATAGCACAGGACTTGCAATCGCTTTACCGTGACAGTCGTAGTCGTGGACAAACGAATCGGTGGGAACTTATGTAATGTATTGGCGAGATTTCTTCCAAATACGGGAAAATGCATCTTCTAAGGTTTTCCCACGAGTAGATAGAAAGTGCCAAATTTTTGAGCCCACAATAAGTATACGCACCACTGAAGGCTTAGATACTGTCGGTGTAATTCATACTCGACTGGTTCGCACCTACGCGGTCAAGATAAATTTAGGAAGTAGTTGCTGTTGAAGACCCCCAATTCTTTTAGGTGAGATATCGGCTGTGAGGGGATCCGCCATGCTGTGACGTAGCAGCATGGCGATGGTGTCTGCACAACTAGTTACTGAAGACACCGTGGGTGGTCGAGAGTTGTCAATGTTGGGCAGAGCAGTACGCGGTTGCAGGACGAGGGAAGAACGAAAGGTCCGAAAGGAGAAGAAAACGAAATGATCTGTCTTCAAACTAAAGGCATGAAATTCTTATTGACAAACAATAATATCGAAACAGACCTCATGCATCATGGCGCACAGGGAGAAATAGTCGGTATTGTTCTACACCAACAAGCCGCCACTCGGTGATAAACCCAGTCTCCACTTGAAATATCTACCACCATACCTACGCGCGCATCGAGACTGGAGGGATTAGACAAAGCAGTCATTCTGGGCAAGCTATAGCACTGGCATGCGAGAAATAAATTGGTTCAAGATTCCATGGCAGAATCTTCGGAATAACTGCAGCCTATGCTTTCGCTGACTATCGCAAAACACTACCTCATGTCCTCGGTCGATATTCTTTGGAAATCCCGAATCTCTTTAACCTCTATATTGCATTATCACGAAGTTCGGGACGTGGGACAATACGACTTCTCCGAGACTTTGATCCAAAAAAGTTATTCAAGCAGTCGCACACATAAATCTGATACTTAGATGACAGGGTAGAGAAACTGAATAGATTGATGACAGCATGGCGGTAGGAGATGGGACGCAACATTGTACCAGAGAGATTAGATTAAGTAATGGCCAGTCGTTCGTAACAGAGATCGGAGACACCGCAATCACGGAAAGGGTAAACGGAATGGATGTAGCCCCATGGCAATTAGTAATAGACAACAAATTGGCCTCCGAGCGATTTGTATGTCGCCGATAAGGCAGCAAGGGAAAGAAATGGAGACATTAGGTAGCCGTTTTTCACCTACGCACAGGAACACAACCAAACTGCTATATGAAAATTGAAGACAGAAAACCAAAGCAATCATGGAGGCCCTTGCGTGATTGAGTTCAACTCCACTGTCTAGAATCTTCGGAAGGTCAATTGTGACCCGCTTAGCAAAATAAAACGCATATAAAGTACTCGGAGAATGTTGTGCTGCAAGATGTTTAGGTACATCTGCCGCCGGGGGCAAAAGAGAAAGAACCTAGATTGCTCTCGCAACACGGGATCGTGGACTACCGGATTGTTACTGATAGTACTGAAGCTTCCTCCAGAGATGAGAATTTCTGGAAGAAATCTGTAAAGCGGTGAGCATTCTAAAAGTATCATATATGTTCCGAGTAAACTTGCGTGTTGAACTCGGTAAGACTCGTTGGCTGACAGTGGTGCCTTTGAGATGATCCAATGCTTTCTATGATTAGGATAAATCGGCAGGCATGATCAAATCTCTAGTCAAACCATACCTGGAATTGAACCATAAAATTGCGCAGCTGACAATCAATCACATCGTCTGACATCCGAGGATCGTTTGAGCTCAGTTTTCATTGGATATCGACTAAGATAACAATTGAATATATCCACGTACGGCTCATATGTTGTCAAGGAGTTTTGAAGGGATGGGATGGAGGATAGAGGGAGCAGTAAAATCTCTTCCCATAGCGCTTTTGAGAGAGCACATACTCTATCCAATGCTATCCAATGCCGCTATAGGTAAACATGGATTCTGGTGGCTCTCGTACTAGATAAGGGTATCAGTATTGCATGACGATCAACTGGCGTAGCATCAGTGCGCCCCACAGGTGAAAAAAGCTTGGCTCACGACTCGGATACGATGGATACATAATGTTTGCTCGTTGCTCCTCAAGTGTCTCCTGTAAGGCATGTAAATCTTCTCGAGATTCAGCAAGGAGATGCTGAAGCTCTGCGTTATCTCCCTTTAAGATTTCATTGTCGTTGACTAAAGTTTCCAGAACGTTAGTCAACTCGTCTTCTTCAGCCTTTGCAGTAAGGCCGACTTGCTGCAATGAATTCAGAGAATGAAGAGGGTCAATAAGAAAATCAAATACCGAATTGCGGAAGGACTGGATTCGTGAACGTGCGTCTTGAAGAATGTTTTCTGAAGATTCAAGCCGGGATAGTCGTTTTTCGTCCAAGCTTTCCTGAAGCCGCCGTACTTCTGTCTGTAGTTTGGCCGATAACAACCATTGAACAACCATTGAGTTAATGAAAAATGAAAGGAAAACATAGAGAATGGTACCGGTTTTGTCCTTCAGAATTGCGAATCGGGACTCAGCTAGGCGCGTTCGGTGAGTTTCTGCATCCCTTTCCTGTTGCATGTCATCTCTTTCTTTCAATGCAGCCGACAAGCGAGTATCCCAGCCAATGGAACGAGCATGGTGTGCTGTTAAGCGAGTGATTGTAGCTCGGGCGTCTTGTAGTTCTTGAAGGATAGTCTTGTTACAAATCTCTGTGACTTCGGAGTTGACCAAAGCTTGATCCAATAGCTATAAATAGGGGTCTATAGCAACATTGGCTACCGGCGATAAAAGCAATATTAACCTTCTCTAGTTGAACTTTCTCCTGTGTGAGGGTTTCAAGTTCAAGATTAAGGTCCTCGTTGGTTGATTGAATATCCGTAGTCGGATTATCTTGATGCTGCGAGTAACGGGAGGCATTGATGTTCCATTTCCTCTAGATTGGAATTCAAGGTTGGATAACGAGAAGCTGTGGTTAGGTCTTTGGGTCGTGTACCTCATGTTGACGCACATATGCTTCGTGCCGCTGCAACAATGCCTGCCCCACTTCTAATGAAATAAAAGACATTTCAGATGAGCTTCTAGGCGAGTAAAATGTTACTTACCTGCACTAAGAACCAACCTACTTCCCAAACGAGACTTTAAAGCCAACCAGGATTTCAAATTCTCGCAAGTTGCTTTACCACAGCAGCATGGTACGGTAGTGGGCGGTTCTGGGGAAGGAACACGAGAAAAGTTGGCCAAGGCCGCTGTCAGGTCGTCGATTGTGCTCGTCGCATGGTAGAGGCTATTTGTCAAAGGGGATTCTGGAGTGACCGGTCGGTCAGGATTCAAAGGGTTCATGGTATAATGGCAGCGGTTCGTTATACCGTACGTTAAATCATTAGCTGAGTGCTTAAATACTGGTCGTAGTCGTGCAATTCAGACTTCAAAGTTTCTGACCAACACGTGATCAATGTTAAATAATCAGCTTTGTGGCTAACTATTAGGACTAAGCTTTCCCGTCGAAACATGGAAGCTGTGTAGATGCGTGTCTTCCATTCTTCCTATCGTCTGACCCCGGAGTTGACGAAAGACCGATTCGGACTTGTCGTGGATAGTGGTATTCTTCACAAGGGGGCACCGGGAATCAAACCCGGGACCCGGGGTTGGGGGGGGGGGGGGGCTGCCGGAGGCTTAGAAAAAAAATATTTTTGGGGGTCAAACTTTGAAAAATTGCATATAAGTACTTGCTAATGGTGTAGCACACAATAATACAGTCCCTGGACAGATCTATGGATTAGTTGTTCCCCATTTAGGTCAGCTGGGCCAAGTTTTTTGACTACTGATGGTCCAGTGAAAGGCAAGTTAAGACTTCAAAATAACTTAGACCATGTACTGCTCACATATTTACTGTTTACTACATCCTCAAAGATGGTTAATTCTAGTTATCTAAAGTGTTGTGGCTTGGGCGGCTCAAGTTCTAGGTCAGAAGTAAGCGGAGCCCGAAAATGTGGGAAAAACATACCATATTTGGATGAAAACATACCCGATATGGGTTGGGGAGGGGGGGGGGGTTGGCAAGGCCTTAGAGAAAAAAATCCACCCTGTGTAGTTTTTCGAATCTTGGTGCCCCCTTGATTCTTCAAAACATATTTGCATGACTATACAAGTTGAACGTTGAAAAAAACGTTGAATGCCTATACCGAGGACAGTCTTTTTCAACATTCATCATGATACTGTTCTGGTATTTAGAGATTACAGTCAGCGGTACCTAAGTAAATGCAGCAGGAAGACAGTCGTTAGCATTCGGGCATCATTAAGGTTGCATCAAGGTATCACTCGAATTTTGTAACCTGATACCTCTACCCGCGGTTCGGCATTCCCATCAGCAAAATAGCACACTGCTAGAATGGCTGGAGCCAGTAAGTCCAGTCACTCTAGCTTGCCAGTACATCAACTAGACCTACGTAGACATGCCCAAATCCAGCACCACTCCTGGCGTAGAAATTTCCTGGTAACAGCCCCCCCAAACTAGAGCCAGTACCGAGCACTGGTACTATTAGTATGTCAAAATCTTTTTTCATATTCATTTTCGCCAATACTGCACATAAATGATTATAATTATTCAGTACACTAGTATCCTTAGGTGTTCCCGTATAATTAAAATAAGTACGGCAAACTATTGAACTGTGTACCATAGAATACACAATATATCCGAGCGGAACATCTAAGTGTCTCCTGTGAGCTAAAAACGCATCCCATGGGCCATGGTAGTAAGACTCACTATATTTCGATCAATGAATGTGGGTCCAATGCCCCCCCACCAGTGCCTTCCTCTACCTCACCATCATCCACAGACCAGTCCATCTTATCGACTGCAGTATGGAGAATGACTCTCCACTTGATGTTGTCCAGACGGTTAGCTGCCGCTGCCCACCCACGAGTTTTACCACCCCATGCCGCATCTGTATATCCTGTGTAGCGGTTTGTCTTGCGTTTCTTGCTGGCAGGGGCATCATCATCAAATATGTCGGTGTCGTTACCACTGAGCCCAATGTGGCCAGCCTTGATCAACTCCAGGCCACATTCAAGCTAGAAGTCAAGAATAGAAAATCAGACTGAATGAGAAACAATGTCAAATCCAACGTACAACAGCGGTAGCAATGGCGAGAGCCCCCACAGGATATCCATATTGAATTACATTATTTTCCGTCTTCTTGAGGTGTACAGCGAGGCACATACTAACGAGGGGGCTTAAAAAAGCCCCCCTGTTTCCCTGGTCAGAGATGTACAGTCAAGAACATTCAGCGGAAATAAGGAAATGGAAGATAAACCCACCGTATTGTCGTCTGGGTTCTGGTAAATGAGCCGGTAGTTTTCGAGGTAGTATTTGGCAGCTTGTTGCGCATCTTCTTTCTTCACCCCCTCTTCATTGAATGCATTGAGGACAAGTCAAAGTCCCTCTTTACCCATGGAACTATGCCAGTCGATGAGTGCGTCTGCTGCCTAAAATCCAAGTATCAATGAAGCCAATGAACACATGATTGAATAACGGCTTACCATATGTATAATAGCCTCACGGCTGCCACCATCCACCTCATTTGCAATGGAAGGAAAGACAACCTTCCATATATCTGTGACAATGTCCTCCATGACAGTGTTTGTTCCAAATGGGTCTTCAAGAGTGGTGGCCCAATGTATGAGGGTCAGCTTGAAGGATTTCCTCCAATCCCAAGCATAGGAAGTGCTTGCTGCCCCACGAGGAAAGGGAGGTGAGGAGAAATTGTACCTCATTTTCTTGACACGACGACAACTGGAGAAGATCTCTGGAATAACTGTCTCAACAATCCTGACAGTGGTTGCCTATTGAAGGTAATAAGAAGCCACTGAGTGTGGTGAAATTGATCCTGCTCACCCGGTTTCCTTGAATACTAACAACTGGCTTCTTCCCATCACAAGCAGCTCTGACTGACTCAATGGGTTCGTCTTCATCAAATTCACCTCCGGCATACTCAAGTGGATCATCCTGGTCTTCGACTGTCTTGCGCGATGATGCATTCCGAGCTGAGAAGGGTTAACACAAATTCCTGTACTAGATAGCCATGAATTGTGATAACGAACCTGAGATCATTTTCAACCGTTCCTTTGCAAGCTTGTTTGACCACCCAGAAAGAAGCCCTCCTTCAGTCTTCTTGGCATGTTTCTTGATGACTGGGCCTCTGGAACATGAGAGATGCTATAGTTGAGTATTTGGGATTTGGTAGACTGCTGAGACGTACATAGCTTTATTATCTGGCTCCTTTCGCTTCAGTGCTGTAGGCGGTTTCACTTTGGCAATCATATTGATAGCTGTATTTCCTGCAATGGCTGAGTTGTTGCGCACATCATTGATTGCTTTGCGGAAGTCGCCTCGTTTGGGTTTTTCTGCGTTCTAGTGAGTTTCAGTGCTGTGGTTACCAAAGACTTAGTGTTAGGGCAACTGCAACGCTGACTTAGTCAAGCTAGCAGGGGATCCAAAGTTAATAATATTTCAGAAAAGATATCTACAAGTGACTTACCTAGCAGGGGATCCAAAGAGGAAAGGATGGGGATCCCTGCTAGGCTGGGGGTGTTTAAGTACTAATATGGACATAACGGAGATATAAAATAAATAAAGGAATGATACGATAATAATTAATTAATTAAATAAGAAGTGGTGCGATATGAAAAATAGAAATAAAAGACGGAGTGAATCGGAGGACCGGAGTCGGAGCGGAACTACGGGATTCCGGAGTCAACCGGTGACGGAAGCGGAGTTGGACGGAAGGTCGGAGGTCGTCGGAAAGGTGGGGTGTATGATTCTAGAGTTGAGGTTTGGGTTAAAGTCGGGTGTCCCCTAACATCCATCCCCCCCTTCGGTAGGTGACGTCCCGGCACGAAAGGAAACTGTTCGAATTTGGCCATCCTGATGTGCTTAGGAGCTCCGGGGTACTTCTTGTGGAATTCCGCAACTAATTCGGGGGCATGTATGTTTTCCCGAGGCTCCCAGGTGTTATGTTCGATTCCGAAGTCTTGCCACTTCACGAGGTATCGGAATCTCCTGTTTATAACTCTGCTGTCGAGGATTTCCTCGACGACCCACTCCTCTTCTCCATCAATGATTTCCGGAAGTGGGGGAGTCGGAATGCGTCTTCCAGGGATCGGGTCTATCGGGGCTGGAGTTAGTTTGACTACGTTGAAGACCGGATGGAGTCGTTTCATGGACAAGGGAAGTTGGAGTCGGTAAGCGTTGTTGCCGACTCGTTCTTCGATCGGAAAGGGGCCTAGGTGCCGATGGGACAATTTCCTGGATGGTCTCGTTGTTTGTATGTCGCTGGCATCCAGGTATACTTTGTCTCCCGGTTTGTATTCTGGTGCCGAAGTCCTTTTCTGATTATAATATCTTGCCATGTTGTCTTTAGACTTGACCAGTGCTGCTTTCGCTTCATCTAGGGTGTTCTGCATTCGTTCCGTGAATTCATTAACGGACTCCATTCGGGATTCCGGTTGGTTTGGTTCAAAACCCATTCGGGGGATTCGTCCGGAGTCTAGGAGGAAAGGTGGGTGCTGTGTGGCGGAGTGGACATGATTATTGTACTGGAATTCCGCAAGGGGAAGGAGTTCGGCCCAATTGGTTTGTCGCTGGTTTGTAAAGAGTCGGAGATACTGTTCCAATTCCTGATTTACTCGTTCCGTCTGGCCGTCTCCTTGCGGATGATAGGCGGTAGTGGCTGCTAACTTAATTCCGAGGATCTGGTAGAGCTCACGCGTGAATTCCGCTACGAACTGTGGTCCTCTGTCTGATACCACTCTCAGGGGTAGTCCATGATGTTTCCAGACATGTTGGATATAAAGGCGGGCGGTTCCGGACGCGGAGGTGGTAGTAAGGGTTGGTGCAAAATGAGCTTGTTTGGTGACTGAATCAACTACTACCATTACCGAGTCGTATCCTGAAGACTCTGGAAGTTCCACTATGAAGTCCACACTGATTGTGTCCCATGGAGCTTTCGGAATCGGGAGGGGATGGAGTTCACCGACTGGGTGGCATCTTTGAGCCTTAGTCCGAAGACACAGGTCACAGGTTGAGGCATATTTTCCGATATATCGGGACATCTGTGGCCACCAATAGTTTCGGGATACGAGTTTGAGGGTCTTCCATCTTTCCGGATGCCCAGCAATTAGGGTGTCATGGCAGAGGGATACAATCCGTCTTTGCAAGTCAAACATGTCCGGAACGTAGATTTTTCCTTGGAAGGAGAGGATGTCGTTGTCATGAGACCATTCCGCCGATCGGACAGATCGTGTGTGAGTGGTTTTCAACTCCTTTACCACTTTAGCTATGGCCTCTTCTTTTACACCTTCCCGGATGTCTTTTAAGATGTCTTGTTCTTAAGACTCTCGTTCTTCTCCTATGACTTCCAGTCCTTCTAAGGCCCGAATTGCAAAAAAGCCTGGAGTTAGGAGTGTGATGTTGTCATTGTCACCGGTTCCGGTTCCGTGATCCGCTCGTCTGGACAAGGCGTCCGGTTTTCCCATGCTTTTGCCTGGTCTGTGGTGCATGAGGAAATCAAACCGGGCTAGGAACAATGACCAACGGGCTTGTCTCCGATTGAGCTTTTTGGCTGTCATGAAGTATTCCAAGTTCTTGTGATCAGTCCAGATCTCGCACTTGTGTTCCGCTCCTTCGAAGAAGTGTCTCCACTCTTCTAGGGCTCGGATGATCGCTAGCATCTCTTTGTCATGGATCTCGTAGTTCCTTTCGACCGGAGACAAGGATTTAGACAGGAACGCGACTGGGTGCCATTTCTCATCATCGAGGGATTGTTGGGAGAGTACAGCTCCGGTTGCAAAGTCGGAACTGTCTGCTTCGATGCGGAACGGTCTGGAGTTGTCCGGAGAGGCTAGAATTGGGGTTGAAGTGATCAAGTTTTTGAGAGAATCGAACGCCAACTGCTCTTCCGTATTCCATTTCCATTTAACGTCACTTTTAGTGAGATCAAACAAGGGACGGGCGTGATGAGAAAAGTCTTGGATGAACCTCCGGTAAAAGTTGGTAAAGCCTAGAAATGACTGGACTTCCTTTTTGTTTGTCGGAATTGGCCATTCCGCTACTCCAGCAACTTTTACAGGGTCCATCTCGATGGAGTTGTGAGATATTATGACTCCGAGGTATTCCAACTTGGTTTGTTTGAATTTGCACTTGTCTGGTTTTAGGAAAAGTTTATGGTTCCGTAAAAGTTCCAGTACTCTCTGGGTTACAGACCGGTGTTCCTCTAGCGTCTCCGTGAATATCAGGATATCATCAAGGTAGACCACTACAACCCCTTCCATTATAAGTTCGCGGAAGATGTCG
>MU130382.1:442277-456816 GCA_015039465.1 Phlegmacium glaucopus | reverse complement strand
AAAGACTTCCGTCTTTCTTTTTGATAAAGAAGACCGGAGATGCCATCGGAGATTTGGAAGGTCGGATGCGTCCAGAGTTTAAATTCTCCTGGAGGAACACGTCAAGTTCCTTTTGTTCCGTCGGAGCTAGAGGATAGACCTTGCAACCCGATGGTTTTTCTCCCGGAATAAGTTCTACTGCGTGGTCCCAAGGTTTCGGATCAGGTAGGATATCAAAAGATTCTTTGGCGAAAACACTATCGAACTCTCGGAGATAATCCGGAACTCCTTCTTTCGTTTCCCATTGTGTGTTGCGCTGGAAAGCTTCCGCAAGACG
Source organism: Phlegmacium glaucopus (assembly GCA_015039465.1). Taxonomy (NCBI): domain Eukaryota; kingdom Fungi; phylum Basidiomycota; class Agaricomycetes; order Agaricales; family Cortinariaceae; genus Phlegmacium; species Phlegmacium glaucopus. Next base: position 456,500 of record MU130382.1, on the reverse strand, counting down.
TTGGGAGATGGTGGAGGTGGCTCGGATATCTGCCTGCGGTGGTAGTAGGCCGGTGGCAAATATTCTGTCGCCGTCCTCAAATTCAGGGTTTGGGCTACTTTCCTCCTCATCCTCCTCATCACAATCTTCTACATGAGCCGGAAGTGGGCCGGTTGAACACTTTTCAATTCGGCGTATTTCCGCCTTTTGAATTTTTCGTTCTTCTCGGATTTCATTCCTGCATTCCGAACAACAACGGGGTGGACAGCGGGACATTTTGACTTCTCCGGTTTTCCAATCAATCTCCGGGTTGTGCATTTTAAGCCAGGAGTGTCCGAGAATCAAGGTTTGTTTTCCTAGTCCAGTAACCGCGAACAAGGATCTCTCGGAGTGTCCTTTATACCTGAGTATCAGATCAACCACTTCTGTGATCGATCCGGCTTCATTTGGGGTACCGTCAACGTTAAATACCGGAATCGGGTTTGACAGGGATTTTGTTGTGAGCCTGTTAGTTTTGACATAGTCTCTGTCAATAAACCTTCCATCGGCTCCGGAGTCTATTAAGGACAGGAAGGAGTTTACTTCTCCGGTGTCGGTCGTTTCAATGCTGACTTTGAGTTCCAGTGATTTTGAGTCAGCATCGAGGGAGCGAATAGTGAACTTTTTTGGGAGGGTTCTTTCCCATCGGGGTCGGAACACTCGGATTTTTTTTGGAATTTCTGATGTTTGTACGACTTGAATGTTTTCAACCGTCTCGTTTATTTCATCAATGCTATCTACATGTAAAACAGAGAACCGGTTGGTTGTTGACAGCGAGGGCGTGCAGTTCACTCGCTGTTTTGGCAAAAATCCTTTAAATCCTCGGTCGGACTTTCGTGTTCAGTGTTCTCCGAAGGTTCCGTCGGTTCCGGATCAGGCACTTTGTCATATTCGGCTAGCCGGAACTCCAAGAGGGTATGGAGTTCGTCATTGGACATTGTTCGGACATCAAAACGTTTTTCACAATGTCTCCCAATGTGTCCGACGCCTCCGCACCGGAAGCATGACAGCGGTACAGAGCCTGCTTTTCGGGCCGCGTCAATATCCATGGGTACAGGGTTTCCCGGAGTTGGCACGAGGTGTGCGTTCCTCTGTGGTGGATTTGACGGACTGAATCGGAGTGTGGTAGTACTGATTGGTCGAGAAGTGGTTGCTGCCGGACTTTTGTAAGCTGACTGGAAGGCCTCGTTAGTAGCTCGGTTTTCGTCTATTGTCCGTGCCATTCTGTACCATCCCGTCGGATCTGTATCGGATGGTCTTCCGGAAGCCATTGTAGCAATGGAGTTCTGAATCTGGGCATTCAGGCCTCTTCGGAATTTTACTACGATAGTTTTTGGATCAGTGTATCCAGAATCCGTGATTAGGTCTTGGAATTCATCCACATATTCTTCCAAAGACCGTGTTTTCTGGAAATATCCAGTTGACTCTAGTCGGTTGATGGCAACCGAGTCCGCATTTGCGGGACAGAACTCTTTTTTGAAGTCGTCTCGGAAATCAGACCAATCCAGGAACCGGGTTGACTCAGGGTTTTCCGTTTCCCATCGGAAAACTCTGGCTGCCCACTTTGATGCTCTTCCGGATTTCATGTAGGACATGGCCCAGATGATTTTTGTTTGCTCGTCCGAGAATTCATCGGAACAAAGCCGGATGTACGTTTGGCAGGAGTGAAGGAATGCTGTTCCTTTGGATCGTTCTCCGTCAAACTCCGTTGGGAATGCCGGCCTTGCAGAGCGCGTCCGGGGTATGTTTTCGGTTTGAGGGGGAACCTTTTGTTGTGGTACAGGTGATTGTACATTCGGAACGAGTCGATGGATTGTCTCCATGATTTGGTCGAATCTGTTTTGGTATTCGATGTCCCGAGCTCGCAATAGGACGACTTCTCTTTCCAGCTGGGCGGTGCGTTCATCGTCCATGGCTGATAGGAAGGAGCCGCTCGGAGATGCGTGCTGTGAAGACAAGGAGGGAGCCACGGTCTGGGAGTGTACGGAGTCTGATTGGCCCGAATCGGGGGCTGTAAATCGGACTATCGTTCCACTGTGCGGACCGGACTCGGTCCGTTAAAGGGAGATCCTTTCCTAATGTTAGGGCAACTGCAACGCTGACTTAGTCAAGCTAGCAGGGGATCCAAAGTTAATAATATTTCAGAAAAGATATCTACAAGTGACTTACCTAGCAGGGGATCCAAAGAGGAAAGGATGGGGATCCCTGCTAGGCTGGGGGTATTTAAGTACTAATATGGACATAACGGAGATATAAAATAAATAAAGGAATGATACGATAATAATTAATTAATTAAATAAGAAGTGGTGCGATATGAAAAATAGAAATAAAAGACGGAGTGAATCGGAGGACCGGAGTCGGAGCGGAACTACGGGATTCCGGAGTCAACCGGTGACGGAAGCGGAGTTGGACGGAAGGTCGGAGGTCGTCGGAAAGGGGGGGTGTATGATTCTAGAGTTGAGGTTTGGGTTAAAGTCGGGTGTCCCCTAACACTTAGAGATCGATGAAATAAAGAACTTACCTTGGCTGCTTTTGCTTTGCCCAGCTTCTTTGTGGCCCCATGGACCTCACACAGGTAAAACCCCCCATCCGATTCCAAGTCCAAGCCTTTATCACCATGATCCATTTCCATCAGATAATCTTCATCTTTTTCATGATCTCCATCTGACTCATCTTCAAAACCCAGAACTTGACCATCACTGGACTCTGTGTCGACCGCTGACTCCTCAGGAATATCTGCTACCCCTTCAGACGACACGTAGTCCTGCTCTGCTGGACCCATGTCAGCCAACTCTGACTCATAATCTAAAACTGGCCGTTCCTGTTCAATGTCATCTTCATCCGAACTGCTCTCAGGCTCAGGGCTTCTGCTTTTGGTTAAATCAAGATTTGGTGGTTCCTTGACTGTCTGCAAAAAAAATTGAGGCATAAATTGTGTTCTCGCAACAAAGGAAGGATACCTTTATATTTGAGGCCTTCATTGCGAAGCTCTGCTGCATTGTGGTTGATCCCACCTATCCAGTCAGTGTGAATATTTCAACTTGAGGAAATTATAAGGGGCATGAGATAAGGCGTTACTGCATGATACGCCTGAGGTACAAGGTCAGGGCGAGCCATGTCCTTATCATGTTGCTGGTCTTCTTTACAAAGCTGGTCTTCAAACGCAGCAACACATTGTTTCTGTTGTGCCGCGAGATTGATCTTCTTGACTTCTGAGGCGGCCGCAGTGCTGGCGGCTGTCTGCTTCTCCAGTTGAACTTGTGCTGAGCTGCGACATTTCTTGTTGTCCAGAAGCTTATCTGTTGCCTCTCAGTTTGTGACAGCACTGCGCTTAGGACGGCCAGTTATGGTGGGATGGGTGTAATGAGGTTGAGAGTTTGAGAATGAAAGGACGGAAACACTTTACGGGGGTTGTCAGAAAGGCTAAATTTTGCAGTCAAAAATTGGACATACATTTCAACCCCTTGTTGTTATCATTACACCCGCTCTATCCCCCGTGATTTGCCACCTTGGGAATTGCATAAGGAGGCCAAGTTTGAACTATAAGTTAGTTGTGAGCCTGAAACTGCATACTAGTATCAACAAGTAGTCATACCAAATGATGCAGAAGCCTTTTTGAGGGGCAAAGTGTAGATGGCCATTGGTTAATTAGTTGGATGTCAGACCTATGGCGATGGGATATGAATGCAATGATAAAGACTGTAACCGGATCCAATGGCGATGACAATCAAGATGCATCGTGATGTTACTAAGTGAAGGAAAGAAATTGAATGGAACACATATGATGCCAAAATCAGTTGTTCACATACTTCGGGTAGTTGTGCTGAGGCACATAACTTGTTGACGAGCAGATCAAGTTTCAGAGACAGCGAGTAGAGGAGACAGTGAGTAGGGGAGTTGGTGGGGGGGAAAGGTGGATGAGATTTGTGGAAAGCATAAGAACAACAAGTTGATAATCGGAATGTCAGATCAGCTGATCTCAACGTGTTATTGCATGTGATCTCAACGTGTTTGTTTGCTAAGACATCGGTACCTTGCGTAAGTGTCTCTCACTCATCTAGCTTCACTATATCTCACATGACTTCAGACTCTCCCATCCTTGCCCTTCGCTTTGATTGCCCTTCGCTTTGATTGCCCTTCACTTTGGTAACATTTGTCTATCTCTCAGCCTTATTGCGCATCATCTAATCTTTTCTGCTTCAGCCTGATGGAGTGAGCACTTTCTGAGTGATCAAAGATTGGCTTGGAAAGGCCAAAAAGAAGATTACACTCAGGTAAATGCCTCGCTACCGTTTGTAGCTGTATACTTAGCAAGAATTTATACTCATATCTTGCGTTCTAGTCTCCCCAACGTACACTGTCCTCCATACTTTCATCCCACACCCGGCCACAGACGGCAGCACTTATTTCTCAGCGACTGTATGCCCATGATGCTATTTTCTGCAATGGGTCACATGCCATGGACGTTTCACTCATTTCTCTGCAACCGTATGCACGCATCCCACACTATTTTCCAGAATGGATCACATGCAGCGTAGTCTTGATGCAATTTTGGGCTCTTGATGCCCCAATTTGCGTTTCAACCCTCTGTTGTCCCCAACCTCTGATGAAGGCCAACCACCTCTTCAAGTTTTTCTGTCCCTTGCGTGAGCAAGGCTGTTCAAAGCAATTCCAAAGTCAAGCCAGACGTACTTACCACATTCGCACATGTCATACAAACCACAACATTGTAACACCACCTCCAGGCTCTCCCCACGGTTCTGAATCCCCCATGCCATTATCGCCACCCCCACTCAATGTTTCAAGCCCAGATATCCCCCACCTGCCATCTCCAACGCTCACGGAGTGTTCTTTGCCACACCCAGCACAGCCCAAAAAGAATTTCCACCCTTGGTTGACGGGTGAGTTTTATTTTCAAATAATGATTTATCCTCATCTTTTGACCATCCTTACGATTTCCAGGAACGCCTTGTGACGCAAGGGGTGAAATTTTGCCTGAGAGGACACCACCTCCCCCCAGGTCTAACCCAGGCCCAGATGACTGGGAGCCGTTTGAGGACGAGGTTCAATTCCTCATTGGCGACTTTCTTTACCGGCAGGAGGAAATGTCAGCAGGAAATATAGACATTCTTTTGGATCTCTGGGCACTGAATATAGCAAAGCACGACGATTTGGGTTCATTTTCATCGTATGAACATATGTATGCGACTATTGATAACATCAAACATGGGGATGCACCATGGAAATCGTTCATGACCTCTTATGCTGGTGAACTCTGTCCAAATGCACCTGGCTGGCAACTTGAAGATTATGAAGTCTGGTTCCGAGACCCAGATCCCATTGTCCGGAATATGCTCAATAATCCGGATTTTGATGGCCAGTTTGATTATGCTCCTTATGTTGACCTCGACAAGGCTGGCCAGAGGAGGTGGAATGAGTTTATGTCCGGAAACTTTTCCTGGAGACACGCAGTGAGTCTGGTGATTTTTTTTTTTTTTCCATAATAAACTCATGTGAAAACTGCCTTTGGACTGAGATATATGATGCGGATGCAACAACGCAAGGTGCAATGTATCGCCCCATAATCCTGGGTGCGGACAAAACCACAGTATCAGTGGCAACAGGACATGTGGAATATCATCCGCTATACCTTTCAATTGGGAATGTCCACAACACAGTTCGTTGTGTGCATCGCAACGCCGTTGTCCCAGTTGGGTTTCTGGCAATACCGAAGAGTATGTGGATTCATTTACCCTGATACACTATGCCTTATAATATTTTAGGTGACTGAAAATACAACAATGACCCCTCATTTTGAAAGTTCAAACACCAATTGTACCATGCCACGCTTGCAACAATACTCAAGCCACTACATCCAGGCATGACAGAGCCTGTGATTCATTGTTGTCCTGATGGGCACTACCGAAAAATTATTTACAATCTTGCGGCTTTTATTGCCGATTATCCTGAGCAGGTCACACTTGCAGGGACTGTCTCAGGCTAGATGGGCTTTGTGGTTGTCAAACGTGAGCATTCACAGATGAGTTACTGGACATGCTGAATTCCAAGACCTTGTGGGATGAGTATGGAATTGATGATGATATTTTGGTATGTAAACTGGTTACTCCTTACGTCCCTCAGTTCTGACTCTGAACCAGCCCCATGACTTTCCACGAGCCAACATATACGAGATATTAACACCCAATCTGCTTCATCAAGTGATAAAGGGGACCTTCAAGGACCACCTCGTTACCTGGGTGGGTGAATACCTGGTTCTCGAACATGGAGAAGCACGAGGAAACAAAATTCTTGATGACATTGATAGGCGGTTTGTCCCCTTCCATTCATTTCCAAATCTTATTATAAATGATTGATGGATAACACATTCTGGGTATAGAATCGCAGCAGCTCCTCTCTTCCCAAACCTTTGTCAATTTCCACATGGCCGTCACTTCAAACAATGGACAGGTGATGATTCAAAAGCATTGATGAAGGTGTGTTAAAGATTACTTTCACCCAAGTTCCAGTCATTCATGTTGAAAATTTCACAGGTTTATGTGTCAGCTATTGCTGGTCATATTCCTTCGGAGATGACTCAAGCCATATCCTCTTTCCTGTACATTTGCTACATTGCCCGTCATGCTGATTTTGACCATGCGGCACTCCAAGCCTTTGACACAGCGCTCACAAAGTTTTACAGACTTCGGGAAGTGTTTCGCACATTAGGTGTTCAGCCAACTGGCTTCTCGCTACTGCAGAAACACTCTCTCTCCCACTACCACCATCTCATTGAGGAATTTGGAGCCCCAGGAGGGGTTTGCTCCTCCATCACAGAGTCCTGGCATATCACCGCTGTCAAGAAGCCCTGGCATCACTCCAGTCATTACAAAGCCCTTGGCCAGATGCTTGTAACTAACCAGCGGCTAGACAAATTGGCTGCGGCAAGGGTTGATTTTGTTAACCATGGCATGTTGGATCCCAAGAATCCACAACCTCTAGGCATGCCAAGCTCAGCACCTACGGTGGGATGGGAGAATAGGGATGATGCTGACGCAGAGGGGGAGGAAGCTGAGCAACCAGTAGTTGGTCCTTTGGGCCCTGCGCAAGTGGGGATGGTAATGGGCAATGTAACACTTGCCCGGACTCGAAGTATGTCTATTTTCTATTGTACTGTCTAACCTTTCATTGATATACTTTCTAGTTCATTATCCACATTCTCTGGAGGCACTCGCTGCTCATATCAATCAGCCTCAACTACCTGCACTAGCTTGCCGTTTCCTGTTTGACCAACTCAACAAAAACTCCAGTGTCACATCTGATGATGTTAGCCTTGAAGACTGCCCAGTGATTTCAAGCAAGATCTCGGTCTTTCACTCAGCTGTTGCCTCTTTTTTTGCCCCAAGCGATGAATGTGGCCTTCGTGGCATGCGCCGAGAACATATCCAATCTTGTCCACTGTGGTGAGGGAAAGCACTGCGCTGGGATTGTGTTTTTGTGGTTGAGCATGAAGATAAGCCTGGGATGTGTGGGATGAATATTGCACGTGTGCAGTTGTTCTTCTCATTCACACACAACAGTAAAGAATATGCATGTAGCCTTGTCAAGTGGTTCTCAAGAATGGGTCGATCGTGCGATAGTGATACAGGAATGTGAAAGGTTTGTCCAGATATCCAACAGGGTCAGCAGTTGTGTTCAGTGATTCATCTTGACTCCATTCTACATGGGGCGCATCTCCTGCCCATTTTTGGACATAAATTCTTACCAATTAACTTTGATTACTGTTATTCTCTTGATGCGTTTGCAGGTTACTATGTCAATCATTTTGCAGATCACCATTCTCATGAAATCATCTATTAGTCTATCATTCTTCCTTTATGTTAGCAGGTTACACTTTCCTCACTTGGTTCTGTGTTGTGATAATATAATAAATAAGTTGCCCCCCTGAAAGCATTGTGGGATTCAAATGTGTACAAGATCAGTAAATTGGGTACTCTGGGATAGAAGTGCTAGACCTAGTAGACTGGTCTGGAGTACTTACAAAATTTTGAAACTAGCCCTAGTGACTCTAGTGAGGCTAGCACTTTCCAGCACTTACAGTGAGCCTAGCAGCATGTTATTTTCCTGATGGGCCTGTTCTGCCAGCCCCTTGATTTGAATATGGAATCCGCCATAGCATACATCCGAACTACATAGCTCTTATTAGGGGAGAAGAGGGGAAAAGGCTCGGACAGTATGGTTCACGGTGACAGTGCGCAGCCCTATTGAAAATGCTCATCATTGAAAAGTGTCAGAAAAGTGGCTTCAAAGCTTAAATTAGGGTCCCATCTACTATACTAGTAGTCACAGTTTGTGTACTAATAAGGTTATATGATACAAGGTACATAACTGAAACCTAATAACAATAATAATAATAATATTAATATTAATTAGTGAAGTGAGAGAGCGTACTAAGGCACATTGATGACAAATTGACCTCCGAGCGATTTGTCAAAGAGGTATAAATACTGCCAATAAAAAAGGAAAATATTAGGAATAGTCGTTTTTCACCTATGCAGGAACACAGCCAAACTTCCATATGAAGACCGAAGACAGGAAACCAAAGTAATCATGGAGGCCTTGCGTGATTGAGTTCAACTCCACTGTCTAGAATCTTCCAAAGGTCGATTGTGACCCGCTTAGCCAAATAAAACGCCACATTGGATATAAAGTACTCGAAGAATTTTATGCTGCAACAAAATATGTGATATTAGACACATGAATCTGCTGCCAAAAGGAAAAGAGGAAGAACCTACAGATTGCTCTCGCAACACTAGATTATGAACCACTGGATTGCTACTGAAGTTTCCCCCAGAGATGAGAAAGTGATGAGAATTCTGGAAGAAATCTGTAGAACGGTGAGCATTCAAAAGTATCATATATATTCTGAGTAAACTTGCGCATTGCATTCAGCGAGTTTCGTTGGCTAATAGTGCATTTCAGAGGATTCAATGATTCCTATGATTCAGACAGATCAGCAGCAATCAAGTTACAGCAAGTCAAACCATACCTGGAACTGAACCATAAAATCGTCCAGTTGACGATCAATCGTGTCGTCTGACATCCGCAGAGGATCATTTGAGCTCAGAATTTGTTCAATCTCGACCAAGATACTATGTAGTATGTACATAATTTTAAGGAAGCACGGTTGATATATAGTCAAATATATCCACTTACAGCTCATATTTTGTCAAGGAGCTTTGAAGGGATGGGATGGTGGATGGAACTTGAAGGAGCAGTAAAATCTCTTCCCATAGCAATTTTGAGAGAGGGGATACTCTGTCCAACATGGCAGTAGGTAAATGTGAATTTTCTTCCTAAAGTTAGAGTGACAATTATCAAACCGAGACATATTTTGCCTTAGAAGAATGTGATATACCTTATCTCTTTGAATACTATCAATGATAGCACTGGCGGCCCAAATTCTAGTCATTGTGTTGAATACTGGAGCAATTTCAGGAGGATGAGGTGAGGAGGACTCGACAAAGTTATCAAGCAATATTGATACAGGTATGTTTGGGGCCTTTAGGCGTCCACGATGACGCAGCCTCTCAGTGGCCTGTGATGACATTGCTGGAGGCTTGCAAGGGCCAATTGAGGTGGGATGAGGATGGACAATCCTCCTCGACGACTGTTATAAACCTACTCTGTAGACACAGCCCTACCTCGGTCCACATATAATCATCGCCTTCCATGTCATGGTCATATGAAAGTATTGTGATTGCTTTACAGTCGTGGACAATCGAAGTCCACCGTGACAAATTGGTGGGACCTTATGCAATGCAAATGCAATGTGTCGGTGAGATTCTTTCAATTTTCAAAATATGTCGAGGAAGTTGGGGAATGACGGCGCAGCATGGCGATGGTGTGAACAGTTGGGGCAACATTTGTTTGTCTGCACAATTGAAAATACCGTTGGTGGTCAAGAGTTGACATGGGTCGAGCGGTAGCAAGGCAAAGGAAGAAAGAAAAGAGAAGAAAACAAAAAGATCTGTCTTGGAAGATTGAACTTGCTAAAGGCATGAAAATCTTGGTGACAGACAATTTAGTGTAAATTCTACATAGATCCGTTTGAGATCCATCATCCATATGATGAATTGGAGCCAATGTGGAGTAATCCATCAGAATCTGAAAACTGTTGCAAGCATCGTTGCCGAGGTTATAGTTAACTACTGTATATATTGCTATGACATAGTTGTTGTATTCAAGGAGGGAGGCCGCAAGCGAGAAAGAGGGAGCGTGGAGTTGAAATAGCATCAATCTATATATGAGTAAGTCATACAAATAAAACCCTCTGCGTCTCTCATGCCCGGTCATCATTGGTCAGGTTTACAGCTACCTGCAAAAATGTAGGCAGGTTTACATATTTCCTAGCTCTGCCTATGTTTACACCAAACAACTACTTTTAGAAAGGCACCCTGAGCAATCACCCTTTTCTAGGTTGCGTCGGGCTACACGCTCCCACAGGTGGAGCTACTGCACTGCGATGTTTGTAGACCATAAATAATTATAATTATAAGTCCATTCTCCTTTCTATTGCATTGCTACAGCACATACAATGGTTGGAAACTACCGCTATATATCTGAAGAGCAAAAACGGCTGGTCTTGACAATGTCCCTCCGAGGAATGACAGCAAACATCAGCAAATTCAGGATTTTTCCATAGTTTGTCATAGTCACATCACACAAAGTTATAATTTCCCATAGTATCATATAGTCACATCACCATACTTATAGTTCCATAGCATCTCATAGCATCCATGTGACGCGCGCCAGCACTGTCCAGCAGTGTATTGTCACTATATCACACTGGCATAGCTTTGTCACCATGTCACATTAGAGCCACACATTTTTCATTTAAGTTAAATAAACCAGCCCTAAACAAAGTCCGTGCGCAAAGTTGATCTTTACATATATGGGAATTTTTTTGTCACTCCAACTTTGTTACTGCACATCTGTTGCCACGTCTACCCTCCTCTCAACCACCATGTATTATGTGGGCAGCACATGTTAAGCCTGTTTTATTTTTTTAAAAATCATTTTTTAACTAATTAATAATGCTCACTCTTAGCTATGGCCTCGTCATTTACTCAGCTCCTCCCCATCAAAATAGGTTTGCTTTGGTACATCTGATACCCACCCACCCCCGGCATACTACCACAACCACTAACAGCAACAAATAACGAGTTGCATACCTACCTCCTAGCCCCAGAAGGCAGCAATGAGCGCTGAGCGCCAAGCACCAAGGTGAGGAGTTTTTTGAATTTCTTACTGTTCTTTTTAAAAACTAACAAATTGCTACTTTTAGCTACAATTTCGACAACTTCAACTACCCAGCCCCTCCTCCCCATCCAAATGGGATGTGAGGGGTTTGTTTTGGGCCGTTTCAACACTCCAACCACCTCTGCCTGTTTTCAACACACAACAGCATCCAACACCTCATTTACAAACCTACTATTGATAGTATGGGTAGTACATATATGATATGACTCAGACTCTGTGTAGATAGTTGAATATGATTTATATATATATTAATTTTCCTTATCCTTGTGTGAACTCAGAACATTAGCTTTCTAGCCTCAGATTGAATAGTATATTGTAATATTAACCCTACCCTATATAGCACTGTATAGTAAATATATAGCACCCCATAGTGTGACCATGACACTTGACAGTGCTGTAAACAAAGGACCCTTTGCTATGGCACTATGGTGCTGTACGGTGCTGTCCAGTGCTGGTAAGCAGACCCCAAGTTTGCTGATGAAGGCTATCAAGGACACAACAGGAATATGTGAAAGAACCACATATTGACTCCGAAGTACCTGGAACTCTTCCGGGCAAGTTGTTAGATGTTCTTTGAACCATGGGAGGCCCAGGGCTTTGACTTCATTAGAAGTATTGGTGGGTTACAACCTGAATTTCTGACCATTTCTGGTGCAATGATAACCTTTGCGAATGATCCATATATTTAGTATCTGGAGAGTCTCGTTGAGCAGAAACCAGATATATATGCAAAGGAGATGAAATATGCTCTTTATACCACTTATGGTACGGACATTGATGAAACTACCATCACCAGAGCATTATATTGGTGAGGATTTATGAGGAAGTATGTGAGCCAGAACTGGTTGTTTCAGCAATGTACATTTGGCTGATTCTTGTTGAAGATAACCTGACCTGCCAGAAAACAAAATGAACAACTCAGACTTGAGTTCCAGGCAGATATTGGGGAACACTACCCTCCAGAGATGTTGGTGTTCCTTGATGAGGCTGCATGTAACCGATTGACCAGTAACCAGCTCAAAGCGTGGGCACCAATTGGGCAGTGAGCAACAAGACATGACTATCTTGTCCATGGACAGAGATACTCAGTACTTCCCACTATCTCCCTTGATGGTGTGCTGCACCTTGATATTCTTACATGACCTTGGACATCCAATGAGTTCAGGTTGTTTATTGATATCCTTTTGGATAAGATGAATCCCTACCCTGAAAAGAACTCAGTCCTTGTCCTTGATAATGCAAGCATTCACCATTTTGATGACCTTCAATAAATGGTTGAGGCATGGGGTAGACAACTTTGCTATCTACCTGCCTACTCACCGGACTTCAACCCAATAGAAGAAGGGTTTTCTGCAATGAAGGCATGGATTCACAGAAATAGGGATTTTGCATTGGGAGAGCTAAGTGGAGATCTTACTTCTGATCCCTACGCAATGTTGTGGGAAGGTGTTTTTGAGTCCATGACTCCAGACAAGATAGTAGGGTGGTACAGAAACTGTGTTTATGTTATCTAAACTAATTTTTTACACTTTCAATGCGCTTGTATCCATTTTCCTTAGCATTCTATACTCTCAAAGCGGTTATATCCATTCTCCTTGTCATTCTCCTTAGCAAACTTCCTCTCTCGCTTTTCCTGGTTGACCGCCTTGCGAACGCCTTTCAAAAATAGTCCCACAGCACCCTGAGCCATACCGAGCCTAATATAAAAGATCCTATCAAAATCAGCAACACTTGCACCATATACTATTCCATGTTCCTCAAGGGCCGCTTCATATTGAGGAAGGGTTGAGCTTTGGGAACTTGATGTGGAGGGTCGGCAAGGATGTTAGAAAGTGGGAGAGACTCGCCATCTTGACTACCATTGCTCGAAATACCCGTGGCAGAATGGGTATGCTTCATTCCCGGTGCCATGGATGATGACTGGTTTGCTGTGTGGCTCCCAGAAAGGGGGTTGTTATTGATATGGACATGAATGGGGGCTGGCTCTGGCTTGATGGTGGATTTTCTGATGATGTGGCGACTTGTACGCTCATGGAGCTTGTCGAGTGAGAGGCAATTGGGCAGCATAAGACAATTGCGGTCAAGGTTGGCTGAACTTTACACTCCCCCACGTCTTCCTCCAGGAATCCGCCCGGACTGCCCGGAATCCTGGAGGAATCCTGGAGGAATCCTGGAATTCCTGATAAATGAGAATATTCCTCATGGATTCCAGGTGGATTCCGGGTGGATTCCTAGGATTCCTAGTTAATTCCTGGTGGATTCCTGGTATTCCTGGTATTCCTGGTGGATTCCTGGTGGATTCTGGTGAAATCAGCTAAGTCATTGACTTGTATTATTTCATTTAAATTTTCCTTGATTTTTGTTGACTTTTTGATTGTAAGATATATATTGAAAATTATATAAATACAAATTCACATTAATAATATGTTATTCACTTATTAATAACCTATTAACAAAACTAAAAATGTACCCCCATGAGGGGGTTGTCAATCGTAATAAATATATATATATAAAACCCCCCATGAAGGGGGGTTCATCATTGTTCGCACGTGTCGTCGTAGTCAATTAAAATAAAGAATAAAAAAATAAAAAAAGACCCCCCGGTAAGGGGGGGTGTCGTCGTCTGTGCTGGTTGTCGTCGCGGCCGTCATTCGTGTAGTCACCTTGCTAATAAAAAATTAAAAAACCCCCCAGTGAGGGGGGGGGTCGTCGTCGTCGTCCGTGCTGGTCGTCGTCGCGGCCATCGTTCATGTGTATTTATCCGGGTAATAAAAGTAAAAACCCCCCCAGCGAGGGGGGGTCATTGTTGTTGTGTGTGGTGGTGGTGGTTGTGTGTGGTGGTGGTTGTGCGTGGTGGTGGTGGTTGTGCGTGGTGGTCGTCGTCGC
>MU130382.1:292385-441562 GCA_015039465.1 Phlegmacium glaucopus | reverse complement strand
TTATATATGATTCTTTTAATTTTGAATAATATTTAAAAGTAAGAGTTGAGTTCATCCCTGTGGAATTCCCAGGATTCCGGGTGGATTCCAGGTGGATTCTGTGTTAGGGATTCCTAGGGAATTCTGGGAATCCTGGTATCAATTTCCTTGAGTACCAGGAATCCACCAGGAATCCTTCTGGAATCCTCCTGGATTAGGAAGAGCCAGGAATGGGGATTTCAGGGGGAATTGGCTGGTAGAAAATTCCTCCTGGAATCCTGGTATTCCTACCAGGAATGGTAGGAATCCTCCTGGAATCCTCCCGGAATAGGTAGGAATCCACCAGGAATCCTCCAGGAAGACGTGGGGGAGTGTAAAGACCTCAAGGTTGGGGTCATCTTTCTAGAGGAGAGTCAGTGAGAACTTGAATATTAGAATTGTAGGGATAAAGGATGGAAGAAACATACAAGTTTCCGTGCCCATAAAGTGACCTCCTAAAGACCAAGCTTGCCATGTTCGGCAGGATTCTCTGGGCTGACATAGCACCATTGGTTGGGCCCAGCATGATGAGCACATTTGAGCTTCTCCTGAACAATGAGTACCTCTGTCTTGTATGCAAAATCAGTGCTCTCGTTTCCATCATTCTTCTTCTTAGTGAGCTCAGCGGGGGGCGGATTCTGTCATTGATGAGTTAACAGGTGTTGACAGAAAATCCATACCAGATGAACAATAAGCATCACAACTTCTCTCTGGCGGCTATTCTTCATCTTGACGAGAGCAGCAAACGCCTGTGTGAGATTGTCATTGGTGGCCAATTGATGGGCAGGTGCACATTGTGCATCCGGAAAAATGACTTCTGCCCTAGGCTGTCCTGAAATGTCCTGGGGGTGCCCCAGGCAGCTCAGGGCACTCAGGTCAAGAGGTCGCCCTGGGGTGCAAGTTACCTATGTATGAAAAGTCTTAGGCTGTCCTGGGGCAACCTGAGGCAACCTGAGAGCATCCTGAGGCAAGCCTGACTGAGGCATCCTGAGGCAACCTGAGGCAACCTGAGAGCAACCTGAGGCAACCTGAGAGCATCCTGAGGCAGCCTTAGTCCCTTTGGATCTGATGCTAGAAAACATATATAAACCAGATATTTGAGTGGTCTCACACAACAGAATAATAATAATAATAATAATAATAAAATTATATTCAATTATCTCAAACATCATATATACTAGTAATAAAATAATAATAAAATAGTGATACATAAATATACTAGTATAATACTGGGGAAGTAGGAAATAAGAAAACAAAATTGTGGGTGGTTTATATATCTTTTGGATGGCGCACAGACCATTGGTCACATGATCACAGATAAGCATGATTTCAAGCATATGGTGCTGGGTCAGGGTAGATTACATAAATTCCAAAAAAGGAAATTTTTTAAAGATGGTAGAGAATTGTTTTAGGACCCTGAATATGTTTAAATTATATTAATAGCAGCTCTCCTTATTGAGAAAACTGCAAAATACTTTCCTGGACGCGGCGGTTAAAGATTTTCTAGCAAAATTCATAAATTCTAAGGGACTCCCAGGGCCTCCTGATGTGATTTAATCCAGATGGTCAATGCACCAGGATACACTAAAGGTGTCCTGAGAAAATGGGTGACAGTCAAAACTTTATCTATGCTGTCCTAGGTTGTCCTGAGGTGTCCTTGGATAAGTGTGTAACACTCAAATTTTACCTGTGCTGCTCTAGGATGTCCTGGGGTGTCCTGGGGTGTCCTGGGATGTCCTGAGTAGTGATGTGATACTAACAAATTACCCAAGGCTACCTAGGGCCAAAATCATTTTTCCTGATGTGGATCATCGTTCAATTTCCAGCCAAGTTGAGCAACAACCAGATCAAGCCCCATGTGGGCGCAGACTCAACTGACAAAGTCCTCATGAGAGATATCAGGTTGAAACTCAATATCCCTGGTAGACTTGTTGTTATTCACAGTGACAGGGATGTGAGTCAAGATGCGGGCACCTTGGTCACGGTGAGTACTATGAAGGTGAGTGATGAAAAAAAGGGAAAAAATGTACCAGGGTCAATCTGGAGCTGGGGATTGTTGTTAACCTGCTGTTGGCCATCAAGGCCATCGATCATGCAATTTGCGACAGCAACTGCAACTTCCTCAGGTCATGGGGGCAGCATAGGTCCTAGACCTAGCAAAAAGGCAGCCATTCCACCAGGCTGAACATGTTGCTTATAGTTAGCGTAGTAGTTGTGATCCATGGTAAATTGTGATGTGATTCTTACCTTGATAACATTGGGTACCTCTTTACACCTTGGGTATGACGGGTAGAGCATAAGGGTCATCAACATCTACAAGGGTCAGTGTGGTCACCATTATCGATGACATAGTATTGGGTGCCAGCCTCAAAAATGGGCGATGTGGAGGCTTGGAGTAGTGTTGGAGCAAGAATGACTGCGTATGAAGGGTCTTACTAAAAGTAGTTGTTTGGTGTAAACATAGGCGCAGCTAGGGAAATATGTAAACCTGCCTACGTTTTTGCAGGTAGCTGTAAAGATAACTTGATGTCTTTACACAAGTCCAATGATCAACTTTCATGGGCCTCTGGTATGCACAGCAAGCTCAGACCATGGTCACGTGCTATCGCGCTGATGTACCTGCGGTGGGGACAGACCGCAAGTAGTACGCAGTTCGTGGGGTTGATGTAGTTCTCTTCAGTAGGTGATAGTGAGGTTTTATGAGGTGCAAAGGTTCGCTTTAAAGTGCGAGATAATGCGCAGAAAAAGCGAAGCCTGCAGGATGATTTTGAAGGAGTGCAAGAGTAGCTTAGTACAACGTTCCAAAGGTGGGATCAAAAGTGTGGTAATTCGTCTGTTCTCCCCTGTCTTTACCCTACTTGCTACTGCTAATAATATAGTAACTAGCAATAGCTAAGTGCGGAAAGGTGAAACAAGAATGTAAAATGTGGGTTAAAGCGGAGTCACATGGATCCGGTAAATTGGTAATGAAACATAGGAGATAAGAGCCAAATAAAGGAGACAAGATAAAAATAAAGGTGATGAGTAATACAGTCACCTGAGTGACCTTTGTTTGAGTTGTGTTTAATGATTGCAAGAACAGCTGGCAACTGCAAATGATAATGTGAATGTTGGTGATGACTGCAAGCATCTGCGATGATCTGCAAGTGTTCTGCAATGAGCTGCGAGTATGTGCGAGTATGTGCGATGACCTGCGATGATCTGCAAGTATCCGCAACGATATGTGAGCATCCGCGAGTATACTGCAAAGGTTGTGAAACCGCGAAAATGGTGTGTTTACATCCCTAGATGTCTCCTGGGTCCTATCAGCGCACCAATATTGATTGGTAGCAGTGTGAGAAGAAAGCTTAAAAGCCGCCATCATGAAAATAAGTGGACTTTGAATTCACTTACCTATTTTGGAAGCAGCCCTGAATTGTGTTCCTGGTCGACAAAATCATTCATTCAATGTTATCACCCTCATCACTCATCATATTCTCAATGTCTCACACTATGTTCTCCATCATTTATACTATTGACGTGCTCCTAAACATCTACCATCCATTTGTCCCTTGGTTAGTGATCCAACAAAGCAATCAATCTACTATTTGCATTGGTCATTGGCTCGCGTTCAATTGAATCTTTGGCCCATCATTTCAAGAGCGGCCTGTTTATGGACGCATCAGCTACATATCCCATTATGTAAAAGGCTTTGTCATTGTTGTTGTGGCTATGGACCCACAAGTCTTTCCCTCAGCTATCTACCTTGCCATCCCTCGCTCTTGGATCGCACTCAGTCCCTTATCCTCAATTATCTACCTCTTATCTTATCATTCACTGCCAAAACCATCATTCATGCGGTACCTGAAGCCTTCCCACCCTCTTTATGACAGTTTAGGAAGTCCAGGAGGATCACAACTAAGCAGGAATTGCAGATGAATCAGCAGCAGAGGATTATTCTCGCAGTGTGTCAAGTGTTATCAAGGCTGCGCAACATGGGATCATGGGCAGTAGTATTTTCTCGGGAACAAGGCTGCACCTTTCAAGTGTTGACTCAGGACCTTTCACATTTTTGACATGACCACACGGCTATGGAGTTGATATATTTTTGCTATTGGACTGTGTACACTGCCTTCTCTTCCTTTCTCTTGCACTTTGACACTTTTACAGATTTTTTTATTGTTCCTTCTTCTTTTCCATTGTTCTTTTCTTCTCGCAGCTGTCCTCTCTCCATCTTTCTTCCTTTGACAGTGTGTACTTCTTTCTTTTTTATTATTCTACATAGCCTCATCCTTAGGGTATAAATACTGCTCTTTTGTACCAGGATAGGTAGTTCACCTCAATTCATTCTTACTTCCCAACAGTCATCTTCTCAGTGGAATTCCAGTGAATTCCTCCCTCTAAGTTTGCCTTTTTTTAGTCCCTTACTGTCAATCTATCCATACTTTCTGCTGCTATAGTCTTACTGAAGACTCTTTCTTATTCATCCTCATCCTCATCCTCTACCTTGGCCACCTGTCTAGTCATCTTCATCCTTATCCTCCTCATCTCTATTCTTTCCCCCTACCTCTGTGTGTTACAAGTCTAAGGCTAAGCCTTCCCTAAATGAATAACACGGAGTCTCTTGACCTAAAGACCGGTCCACTGCTCTCTGGTGGGTGTTTATATACAACACTCACAATGATTTATAGCGCACTGAAGCGGTGACAAGTAAACAATGCAAGATTACAAATATGAAATGTCTATCACTGACGTCGAGGAGAGACACAGCAGAGGGTACAAAATGAGTCTGCTCAGTCTGACTTGTGTTTGTCTCGACATAAAGGCAGGTTCCGAGGGTAAGGAGGCTTTCTGGAGGCCTCTGCGCCCTCACTAGTGCTTGAAAGTCCGGTTAATTAACCGGAAAATAACCAAGACTGGACTGGACCTAACCGCAAAAAGACCGGACCGCAGTTAGTGGTTAGTTGATTCTGAAAATAAAATAACCGGTTATTTTGCGGTTAGCTAACCGTTAAAAAACCGGTTATAACCGGTTATAAATGACCCTATTATACCCCTTCAAAACGCACCCAAAAACGTGAGAAACACTAAAAATCTGACTGAGTTATGGTCAAATCTTTAAAATATTGGCCAAAAGTAGACTTTCAAGAATATTATCATAGCTTTGTCAATTCTTCATCAAATTTAGCGTTCTTGGGCTCATTTTAAAGCTACGATGCGTGGAAATAATGTTTATTGAGAGAAATATGTACGGTCTTGCCTGGTTATAACCAGGTTTTTCATTTTTTCGGTCCTAACTGGTTAGTAACTGCAACTAACCGGTTTTGGTCAGTTATTTTTGGTCCGGTTAGGTTATTTTGGGTTTGGGAACAAAGCCTAACCGGTCTCGGTCTCGGTTAGAGCCCCTGGGCACCAAATAATCGGACCTAACCGGACTTTCAAGCACTAGCCCTCATGTGCCCCCTTTTTCCCAGCTGACAGCCCTCTGTGCATCATGTATGCTGCCAGGCAATTCTCGCATTGCCCCACTGCCTGCTTGCTCAACTTGAGGCTGTTTTGGCACAGTGCCTCTGTTTGGCTGATGCTGTGCTGAGACATGAGGGTCAAGAGTTGAGGAATCGTGTGCTGTTGTCTCACCTCAGAATAGTTCATTTTCTGTCTATTTATCTGTTTCAATACAAGCCTTCTCTGTGTACTCGCACCCATCCATTTTTTCCTTCAAATTCAGCTCATTCCTCACCATTGTCTATACCTTCCCTCATGCCAGTGAGCAACCCTAATGTCCTATCTCAGGGTGCTACAGAGTCTGAAAATGCCAGGACCAATGCATCTGCTTGTGTGTCCAATTCATCCATCAATGCCAGAGCAATTGCTTGCGAGAAACTGGTGGATGATGCTGTCAAAAGGGATCTCTTGGCCATGGCCCTTGCTGACTCCCTTAAAAGCCTTGGTCTCAAGGTCATAAAAGCCATTAATTATCTCAATGACTTTAAACAACAGATCAAGATCCATCATGCTAAGGCTAATAGGCAGGCTTCTCCACCTTGTGAATCATCCTCCCAGTGTTGGAATTGGTCCGCAATATCAAGAGGACCGAGACAGAGCTGTCGAGGAGGCAGCCTGGGCAACACTCCAGGCCAAACTCAACTCCAATCCAGCATCTCATGTCGCAGCATCCGATCTATCACCAAATGTGTTTGATAAGATGCTTGAGCTCTTCAGCCAAGAGGTCTCACCTTCGTCCTCCCTCTTTAAATCAGTTTTGGCCATGGTGCCTCACATCGCAGATGTCGAGGACTCTGTGTTTGAGGACCCTCACCTGAATTAAACACAGAAATGTAAAATTGCATACACCAATCAGAAATATTTTGAGAACCTCATCATTAAGGCCCAGGGGCAAAAGATTTGCAAGCCAATCGCAAACTCAATTTGGAGACTCGTCATTCTTGATAAATATGTTGACTTTGAGAAATTCTTTGTCACTCTCGAGCCAGGCTACAACCCTAACAATGAGGCGAAGGAACTCAATGACAGATTCACATTACTCGAGAAGAATTCTATCTCTTCAAGATGCGCTATTGTCTCTGAAGCAGAGTGGATGTGTCTGTATGACGCCTGGGTCAATGCAGTATTACTTTTCTACCCTCACCGGAAAGTGGAACTTTCCTCGTACCGTGAAGTCATCATTAATATGTTCCAGGCTACTTTGTCACCTCTCCCTGCTATTAAGTATGACCATGACTCTCATGAGTGTTATGCTCGCCAGCCTTGCCACCTTGACAGCAGCAAAGACACCCTTCCATTCCCTCTGCTCTCTCAGCTCCTCAGTTCGTCTCACGTTACATTGGCTCCTTCATCCTCATCAGGTAAAAAATGATCCATGGTTACTTACAAGGGGCCGCATAAGTGTTCTGATACAATATGTCAAAACTGGAACCTGGGTAGTTGTGAGGGCAATACATGCTGTTTCAGTTGTCAGCACAACGAGTGCAGTGAATGCAATGGACCTCATCAAGCCAAAGACAAGGGCGAATGCTTCTCAGCTCTCACCCGGCGTTGTCAGCATCAGAGAACAGCAACAACTAGAGGTGGCCAGGCGTAAAGCCCATGAAGCACAATCCGCAGGTACTCAACAGCTTAAGCGGAAAGCTGGTGAATTCATATCAGAAGTTCCACAATTCAAGTGAGGATTCGTCTGGGACAAATCCTTGCCATCGCCCCTGTTATCTCCCTCGGCTTTGGCCACTGAGACAGCTAGCCCTCTCGCTTCACCACCTCCTCATCTCCTGAATGACCCTGGCATTCAATCCACTTTACTTGCATTACATGATTTCATACATGTCGAAACTCCTTTTAATGTGAATTGTTTCGAATAAATGCTATATGATCATCCCAATCAACCTTTCATCAAGTCTGTTATGAATAGTTTACAATATGGCTTCTGGCCATTTGATGAAGGCAACTGGGAAGATGACCGTGACAATGCCATCCCAAACTATGCAACTGAGCAGGCTGACATAGACGCTATCCGAGCCTTTCATGATGATGAGATCCGAGCCTGTCGATGGTCCCCACCTCTCGATTCCAATATTCTCCTCCCAGGTATGAAGATTTCTCCAATCTTTGTCATCTGGCAGAAAGGAAAGGCTCGAGTTGTTACTGACCACACCGCCTCCGGACTCAATGAGTTTATTCCATGATCTGAGGCAAAAGTTTGCTACGACGATATGCAAACCTTTGGTCAGGTAATTTTCAACGCCAAACAGTCCTTTCCTGATGAGCCTCTTGTCACATGGAAGTCTGATGTAGCATTGGCGTTCCTGAACCTTCTGGCCCATCCAATCTATCAACTCAGGCAAGTCATTGATGTCGAAGGTGTTTGGCACCTTGTTCACCGCTTAGTCTTTGGAAACCGAGTGTCTCCTTGTTGTTGGTGTTCTGTCTCAGGGCTTATGTGTTGGATTGGAATCAAGAAATTCAGCATCAAGGATCTTCATGACTTTATGGACAATTTCTTCTCTTGGGCTTGAGCATCTGATTTTGTCCTTTACAAGGGAGTTTCACGACCCCGTCAGCAAGCTCAACTTCTTATGTTATGGGACAAGATTGGATGTCCATGGAATGAAAAGAAACAAGAATTTGGTGCCAAATTGAAGACCATTGGCTTCTATGTTGATATCAATCAAGGAACGCTGACCCTTACCGACGATGCAATTGCTGACATCATCACAGCCATCCGAGCCTTCCTTGCCACTCTGGGACAAAGGCCTTCCCTCTGAGACTGGCTCCGAGTAGGTGGATATTTGAATTGGGTGTTTAATGTCCTTCCCCTCGGTTGACCAGCTCTTTCTGAATTCTACCATAAGATCGCTGGCAAGACCCTCATGAATGCCGGTATCTCCCTTAATGCGGATGTCGTGTGTTGATATGGTTTTTGAATTTGTATTTCTAAGATGACTGTTTAAGGAAATGTTCAAAACAAATCCAACAACCAGCAACCAATAACAAATTTCTGTATTAGGCAAGTTGGGGTTTCCTTGAAAGTATAACCAGTATACTCTTGAATAGAACTTCTAAATACAGGTTTAAAGTCCAATCCTTTTTAGACTATCTTTCACAACTTGTCTTTTCTCTTTTCTCTCTTCCTTCCTAATTTGACCAGTGTTTAAAGTCCAATTTCTCAGACTATATGAGATTGTGATTTGATAGACAAAGATTATTCCCTGTTTGGGGTTCAATATTCTTTGTTTATATGATAACCCAATTTGGATGAACATAGACAAGTCCCTTTAGGATTTAATATTCTATGAACAGTTCCAAAAACAAATGATTTAAAGTCCCACAGGCAGACTATGAAACAGCTTTATAGTACAAGGATTTCTCCTCAGACTCTGACAAAGGCTTTAATATTCCAACTCCAAAGACAAGTCCCTTTAGGATTTAATATTCTTTGTTTAAACAGAACAAAGACAAGTCCCTTTAGGATTTAATATTCTTTGAACTGAGTGAAGTAGGACAAGTCCACTTGTAAGTTCTTTCTAACTTGTGCCAATTCACTGTTTGTGAAACTTGGGAAAGAAAGAATGAGTGCAAATTCACTAATGTTACTGGTGCTTTCTAGTTACTTATATACATAAATGAGAAACAAAATTAGGTAAGAGTCTGTGATGTCATGTCTATGTTATGATATCATGCCTTGTTTTTGATGTCATGCCTTGGTGTTATGATATCATGCCTTGTTCTATGATATCATATGTCTCATGACGTCATAATGTCAAAAATGTCACAAAAATGTCACAAATGTCACAAAGTGTTTCACTGTTTCAGGAACTTTATTGATGTTTACTGATATCATCCTAGGACTTGTATGACAAATTTCTTCACAGTTGTAGACTTGATAGTTACTTTAGATTGCAAGTTGTTCATTTAGACCATTATGGATTTTTGTATGGTTATAGTCTGAACTTTTTGTAGTGTTATTTTACAGTATGATAAATAGATCAATTCAGATCATAGTTATCTGCTGAGTTAACATTCAAAACTTTGCAATTTCCAGTTTAATCAACAAGTGTAGTCAACACTTTTGACCCTTACACTATCAATTTGTAGATTAATTCATGGTTGGTTTATTGATCTTTTTGATTCAATTGAAGAATAATATTATGAAAAATGAATAATCCATAGGTATTCAATTTTCAGTCCTATCAGCGTAACTTCAAGTGGCTAATTAATATCATTCCAAAAGCGATTGGAGTCCACTTTGTGAATGCTACCTGATGGAATGATACAAGACTTTACACTCACCCACCAGTCCGATCGGAATCTGATCGGAATCCGAGTAGTCCGAGTAAAAACATCAAAAGTCCGAGTTCAGTCCGAGTCAGTCCGAGTTCAGTCCGAGTTCAGTCTGAGTTCAGTCCGAGCTCAGTCCGAGTGAGTCCAAGTCCAGTACAAGCTGAGTCCGAGCTGAGTCCGAGTCCAAGTAAAAAATTACTTGGACTCGGACTCAGCTCGGACTCAGCTCGGACTGAACTCGGACTGCATCAGGAAAAATGATCTTGACACCTTTAGTGCATCCTGGTGCATTGACCATCTGGATTAAATCACATCAGGAGGCCCTGGGAGTCCCTTAGAATTTATTTAGAATTTATTAATTTTCCAGTACTTTTCTGTCCCCCACCAGATCTGATCAGATCTGATCAGAATTGTTATATCCAACCAGATCTGCTCAGATCTGCTCAGATTCTAAGTGGATCTGAGAAAATAGAGACCTACTAGCTACTTCTGTTAAGGTTTGGTTAAGGTTTGGTTAAGGTTTGGTTAAGGTTTGAGTTAAGGTTTGGTTAGGGTTTTATTAAGGTTAGGGAGGTATATAGTTTCCATTCTGCTCAGATCTGACCATCTGAGCAGATCTGATCAGATCTGGTGGATCGCAGCAAAGACCTTGAATTTTCATATAGAATGTTCAACCGCCGCATCCAGGAAAGTATTTTGCAATTTTCTCAATAAGCAGAGCTGCTATTAATAGAATTTAAACATATTCAGGGTCCTAAAACAATTCTCTACCATCTTTAAAAAATTTCCTTTTTTGGAATCTTATGTAATCTACTCTGACCCACCATATGCTTGAAATCATGCTTATTTGTGATCATGTGACCAATGGTCTGTGTGGGAAGAGGACAAACATGGGTACAAACATGGGTACAAACAAGTAGTCTAAGCAATTTACTTGGACTAAGTCTATGTAAGTCCGATCAGAATCCGATGACACACAGTCCAATCAGATTCTGAGTAGTCCAAGCAATTTACTCGGACTGAACTCAGACTGGGCTCGGACTGGGCTCGGACTCAAAATTTGAAAATGGCTGGTGCTCCAGCCAAATTTGAGTCCAATTGGACTGCTCGGAATCCAATCAGAATCCAATTGGACTCTGATTAGTCCGATCGGAATTAGTGGCTTAGTGTAAAGACCTTGAATGATAATGAAGCAGATTTCGAGTTGTGGTCAGATGCCAGCCTGCATCTTGGTCTTTCCTTTGTTTATGCCGGTCGTGGATTTATGTATGCAATGGCTCCATCAAACACCAAGGAAAAGATAGATATCTTCTTCCTTGAACTCATAGCCATCCTCTCTGCCATCCATCACATAGTGATCTTCCCTTCACCCCCGCAAAAGGTCCTCTTATGGACTGATAGTCTCGACTCTGTCACAGCATATAGTTCCCTCCGTCTCTCATCCTTTGTCAATACAGCTAATGTCAGGGGACAACCCAGAGGTATATACCACCTTCACTGTTTATATTTTATCCTTATTTTGACTTGCTTACATACTTGTTTGCTATTGTTTGGCTACCACCTTATTTCAAGTAGTAGTCAGTAATTACTGTCCTTATCTCATTATTAACTGGAATTCCCTACTTTGCTAGCTCATTGCTATTGTCACCTAGTTTTTATAGACTGTAAACTCTCCCTAGAGTCCTAATCTCCTCTTATATGTAGGTTGCCCTAACAGCTAAATCCACTGGGAATTTTGATGACCTTTTTTTTGCCACGATTATGTCATGTTGTTTCTATGGCTGTCACCGCTTGGGCAAACTCATCCTTCAAAACAAGAAAGATGTCAACTGGTGTAAGATCATTAAGCAATCCTCTCTCCATTTTTCACCAGGTTATGCTGGTTATCGCCTTCTGTACCATAAAACTGACCCCTTCTTTCATGGCACTGAAATCCTCTTTTTCAACCCAGGAGGTCACCAACCCTGTCTCTCTCCTCCGTGAATTTGTTCATGCACGAGACAGTGTCCATGGCCTGCGTCTCCCTCTCTTCCTTCGTGAAGATGGCTCCCATCCAACTCATGCCTGGTTCGACACCAAACTCTTCACTTTTGTTGACAGATCGTTCGGAGGGCACTTGGCCTGAGCAGGGGGTGTGACCTTCTATGCCAGTCTTGGCCTCTCTGACTCCATCATCATGGCTCTTGGCCGTTGGTCATCAGAAGCCTGGAAAATCTACATCTGAGATAACCCTTCTGTTTGCGCCGCCATCCAACTCGCCTCTATCCAACACCATTAACCCTGGCCTCAGCTTCTCACTTCATCTTTCTCACCACCTCCATCCCCACCTCACTCCTTCACAGCCCTCTTATAGTCATAGCCCCGCTTCAGCCAATATATTTGGGGAGGTCACTTTAGCGGCCTCACATTCACCTAAAAAGACACTCCTCTTGCATTGTTTTGGCAGCAGAGGCCTGCAACTCACTGTCTCTCCTAGGTATGTTTCAAATGTTTCAGTCCTCCCTCATTTATTGTTTTCCCTTTGCTCACTGTCAGTCCTAGTACTCCCTCCTAAGGTAGTTGTCGTCCACATCCTGCAAAGTCACGTGAAGTGACCACATGTGACATGGATCAAGAATATATTAGGAAAGTTTTCATAGATATCTTAGGTTCATGAGCGAGATCCCCAAATCTAGTCCCTGAGAACTCTTCATAATATCATTTTTAATATCCCTGCAAGTTTTCATGGATATCAGGATATTTGATCTTGAGGAGTTTCCCTCGGAATGTCAAAATATTAGCAGCAGCCCTGAGGTACCCATGGCATGTCATTGAAGGTTCTTTTTTGTTCATTCTGTGAGAAAAAAGATCTAGAGTCATATAAAGAAGGCCCTCTTTAAGACTTGGATGTACGATCTCATCATCATCCAATGTCATTTCTCCATTTTCATCTGATAAATCCGAGTCCAGTTCAGTTGATTTTTGTTGCTTGCATGAAGAAGTCTCTTCCCTGGCCTGCAAATTTTGTATATGTGCTATAGTGGCTTTCCTCTTCCTGGGCATTGCTGATATGGGGGGGGGGATGAGGCTTTTCAGACATGTATCAATCCAATCCCTAGGTACCAAGTCTTATTGTGGAAACTACACCTTCAATTCTCAGATATATTTAAATTTACATGTGAATTCAGCTAAATTGGTCTATTTCGAACAAACCTCAGGGACCATATCTTTCAAAATCCATTGGGGGACTTGCTTTTGACATGCTTTTGGCCGTAATGAGCATGTACTTTCCTTTTTTGATCATGTCACATCTCACACATGTGACTTTGCAGGATGTGGATGACAACTACCTTAGTACCAGAGCCTGATTTTTATCATTACCCACCCACCCACTTCCACAACTTCATTGTATTTTTATTATCTGCTGTACCTAGTTCGAGATGAAAAAATACTATTGACCATTTGGCTGGCCTTGGAGCCGCCAAGCCGGTTCTGATTGCTATCCCTCTGTGTCTCTCACACCCAGTCATCATTGGATAAAAAAGGACTACAAATTTTATTAGTCTGACTATGGGAGACTAGCATCAATCCTGCACTGTACCAAAAGCAGATGTTTACACCAAATTTAAACACAGGCACACACTTGGCGCACACAGAAAGTTTCAAAATGGCTTAGCATTTTGCAGATAGTTGTAATATGTAAAGTGAAGCTTAGGTGCATCACTGTAGTTTCACAAAATGGCTTTTTGTGGTTGTAGAAGTGACAAAAGTGGAAAAAAAGTGGAAAAGGTAACAAGTCAAAAAGGCCTGGTTGCTATTCCAGAAAAGCGGGATGTTTTTTGAGTCTCACACCCTTCTGTGCTTCCCACTTATTAAAGGGCCAAAAAAGTGGGAATGACAAAAATGTGAAGCACCATTGGCGAACGTAGGTTCCTATTCCTAAGCTTTGAAGTTAGTAACTTCAAAGCTTGGGAAACTACATCAGCAAATGATGCTTGTGAAGTAGTACACAATACATAGACAGGAAAGCAACAGAACCAGACATAACGCCAGAAAAACAATGGATAACAAATGAGAGCAAGAGGTTGATACCAAGGTAGAAGGAAAGAAATGCAGGATACAAAAATATCAAGAATAGTGTTTTTGACCTACACAGGAACACAACCAAACTTCCCTATGAAAATTGAAGTGGGAAACTGGGCTAACCATTGGGGCCCTTGCGTGATGATTGCCTTCATCTCTACATCTAGAATCTTCAGAAGGTTCATTGTGACCTACTCAGCCAAATAAAATGCCACATTGGATATAAAGTACTCGAAGAATGTTGTGCTGCAAGACATACGGCACATGAATCTTCTGTCCAAAGGAAAAGATAAAGAACCTACAGATTGCTCTCGCAACACTGGATCATGAACCACCGGATTGTTACTGATAGCACTGAAGTTTCCTCCAGAGATGGGAATGTGATGGGAATTCTGGAAGAAATCTGTAGAGTGGTCAGTGTTCAAAAATAAAATATCATGATGTTCTGAGTAAACTTGAGTGTTGAATTTGGTGAGACTCGTTGGCTGATGGTGTTTCTAAGAGGATCCAATGCTTTCTATGATTAGGACAAATCAGCATTCATCAGACCTCTAGTTATGGCAGGTTTAACCATACCTGGAACTCAACATAAAATCATCCAGCTGACGATCAATTGTGATGGCATCTGAGTCGCTAGAGGCTTGGAAGAGCCAATTGAGGTAAAATGAGGGTGGTGAATCATCCTCTGCAACTGTTATAAACCTACTCTGTGGATACGAGGCTTCTAGTATATGCCCTACCTCAGTCCTCATATAATCATCGCCTTCCATGTCATGGTCATATGATAATTAAAAGTTCTACCAAATAGCACAGGACTTGCAATCACTTTACAGTCGTAGTCATTGACAATCAAAGTGCACAAATCGGTGGGAACTTATGTAATGTGTCGGTGAAAATTTTTCAGAATCTTGCCTCAATTTTCAAAATATGTCGAAAAAAATGCATCTTCAAAGTTTTTCCTGTGAGTAGTTAGAAAGTGCCAATTTTTGAGCCCACAATAAGTAAATGCACTTACAGCTACAACTACATCAATAGACCAAGTTTGAAAATGCAGCTCTCAGTGGATTTGTTTGTGTCAAAATAAGAACATGGAAATTGTGTCTGCAGCATCCAAACTACATAGCTCTTATTGGGAGAAGAAGGGAAAAGGCACAGTATGGGCAATTACCCATCAAACCCACTGGCATCCGTACCCGTACATTTACGGTGATGGTGCACAGCCCTCTGACAATGACAATGAAAATGTTTATCATTGAAAGGTGGCTTCAAAGTGTAGATGAACCTTGCAAGCAAGGTGTTAGAACTAGAGTTCAGAGTATGAAACCAAGTCAAAATTGGGATCTTATCTAGCTACAGTTTGTGTATACTAATGTTATATGATGCAAGGTAACCAGTGACTAGTGTTTTGGATGAGTTGGTTGGTTGGTGTTGTTTAGTGTTGTTACGAGTCTTACGTAAGTAAGCTCGTTCTTATAGGACTTCGAAGTTTGAGTGTCAAAGTTTCACTCAAGTTTGATGACAAATTGGCCTCCGAGCGATTTGTCAAAGAATGAACTGCGCTAGAACGTTAATTGATACCAAGGCCAAAAAATAGAAAAATATTGGGAGTAGTCGTTTTTCACCTACGCAGGAACACAACCAAACTTCCATATGAAAACCAAGACAGGAACCAAAAGTAATCATGGAAGCCTTGCGTGATTATCTTCATCGCCAATGTCTAGAATCTTCGGAAGGTCGATTGTGACCCGCTTAGGCAAATAAAACGCCACATTGGATATAAAGTACCCGAAGAATTTGATGCTGCAAGATGTTAAGCACACAAATCTGCTGCCAAAAGGAAAAGAGAAAGAACCTACAGATTGCTCTCGCAACGCTGGATCATAAACCACAGGATTGCTGCTGAAGTTTCCTCCAGAGATGTGAATGTGATGGGAATTCTGGAAGAAATCTGTAAAGCGGTGAGCAATCAAAAGCATCATATATATTCTGAGTAACTTGCGTGTTGAGTTCGGCGAGTTTCGTTGGCTGATGGTGCCTTTAAGAGGATTCAATGCTTCCTATGATTCGGACAAATCAGCAGCAATCAAGTTACAGCAGGTCAGGCCATACCTGGAACTGAACTATAAAATTGCCCAGCTGACAATCAATCGTGTCGTCTGACATCCGTAGAGGATCATTTGATCTCAGAATTTGTTGAATATCGACTAGGATACTATATACATAATTTTAATGAAGCACAATTGATATACAGTAAAATATATTCACGTACAGCTCATATATTGTCAAGGAGCTTTGAAGGGATGGGATGGTGGATAGAGGGAGCAGCAATATCTCTTCCCATAGCGATGCTGAGAGAGCAGATACTCTGTCCAACGTGGCAGTAGGTAAACATGCATTTTCTTCCTAAGGTTAGAGTGGCCGTTATCAAACCGAGACGCATTCCGCCTTAGGAAAATGAGACATACCTTATCTCTTCGAATGCTATCGATAGCAGCACTGGCGGCCCAAATTCTAGTTATCATGTTGAGTACTGGAGCAACTTCAGGAGGACGAGGTGAGAAGGAGACAGGGTTTTCGAGCGATGTAGGTATGTTTGGGGCCTTTAAGCGCCCACGATGGCGCGACCTCTCAGCGACCTGTGATGACATCGCTGGAGACTTGCAAGGGCCAATTGAGGGGGGACGAAAATAGTCAATCGTCCTCGGTGACTGTTATAAACCCACTCTATGGACACGAGGCTTCCATATTACCTCGGTCACGGTCTTCAGGCCATGAATCATATAATCATCGCCTTCCATGTCATGGTCATATAATGATTAAAGTTCTGCCAAATCGCACAGGACTTGCAGTCGTAGTCGTGTGCACAAATCGGTGGGAAATGTATCGGTGACTAGTGCGTTTCTTTAACAGATGGTATGGTAAACGAGGTAGATGGAGTACGTTTAGATACTATGAATAATCGAGTAATTGCTGACAAGGAATTCGGATATGAATTCCGTCTTTGTGCGCCCAGGCCGGATCTCGAAGGCGAGCGTGATTGGCCAGATCTGTAACTCTGAGCTTGAATATTTGAATCCCCGTACCGCGCGGCTCCCACGCATAACTCCACAACATCTACGTTGCATTATCACGCAAGTTTGGGAGGTGGCGGACCATACAACTTCTCCGAGACTTTGATCCAGAGGCTATCCAGGCAGTTGCACGACATAAATCTGATACTTAGATGACAGGGTAGAGAAACTGAATAGATTGATGACAGCATGGTGGTAGGAGATGGGACATAACATTAGGTACCAGAGAGATTAGATTAAATAATGGCCAGTCGTTCGTAACAGAGATCGGAAACACTGCAATCACGGAAAGGGTAAACGGAATGGACGTAGCCCCATGGCACTTAGTAAAAGGATAACAAATTGGCCTCCGAGCGATTTGTATGTCGTTGATAAGGCATCGAGGGAAAAGAAATGCAGGAAAAGGAAACATTAGGTAGCCGTTTTTCACTTATGCACAGGAACACAACCCAACTTCCATATGAACATTGAAGACAGGAAACCAAAGCAATCATGGAGGCCGTTGCGTGATTGAATTCATCTCCACTGTCTAGAATCTTCGGAAGGTCAATTGTGACCCGCTCAGGCAAATAAAACGCCACATTGGATATAAAGTATTCGGAGAATGTTGTGCTGCAAGATGTTAGGTACATAAATCTGCCGCTGGGGGCAAAGAACCTACAGATTGCTCTCGCAACACGGGGTCGTGGACTACCGGATTGTTACTGATAGTACTGAAGCTTCCTCCAGAGATGAGAATGTGATGGGAGTTCTGGAAGAAATCTGTAAAGCGGTGAGCATTCAAAAGCATCATATATGTTCCGAGTAAACTTGCGTGTTGAACTCGGTGAGACTCGTTGGCTGACAGTGGTGCCTTTGAGATGATCTAATGCTTTCTATGATTAGGATAAATCAGCAGCCATCATCAAATCTCTAGTCAAACCATACCTGGAATTGAACCATAAAATTGCCCAGCTGACAATCAATCATGTCGTCTGACATCCGAGGATCATTTGAGCTCAGTATTCGTTGAATATCGAGTAAGATACTATATACATAATTTTAGTGAAGCACAATAATTAAATATATCCACGTACAGCTCATATGTTGTCAAGGAGGTTTGAAGGGATGGGATGGCGGGTAGAGGGAGCAGTAAAATCTCTTCCCATAGCGCTTTTGAGAGAGCACATACTCTGTCCAACGCCGCTGTAGGTAAACATGAACTTTCTGCCTAGAGTTAGAACGTTATCAAACCGAGACGGATTTTACATTGGGAAAGTGGAATAATACTTTATTTCTTCGAACGCTATCTATAACAGCAGTGGCGGCCCAAATTCTAGTCAATGTAGTCATCGTGTTGAGTACTGGAGCAACCTCAGGGGGATGAGGTGAGGAGACAAAGTTATCAAGCGATGTAGGTATATTTGGGGCCTTAAGGCGTCCATGATGCCGCGACCTCTCAGCGGCCTGTGAAGGCATCGCTGGAGGCTTGCAAAGGCCAATTGGTGGGACGAGGATAGTCAATCGTCCCCAGCGCTTACTGTTATATACCTACTCTGTGGTTCGCCCGGCTTCTATATATCTACCTCGGTCCTTCGTGATCATGGCGTGGCAATATAATGGTAGTGTAAAGGTTCTGTCAAAAAAAGAAAGATAGCACAGACTTGTAATCGCATTACGGTCGTAAACAATGCACGTTTGAAGACTGTCGGTGATGCCCGAAGGCCCATAGTGCGCGAACGAGCTCCACTTTACAGCGCACATGCTAGGACAGGTCTAACATTGAATTGAACCTTATGACTAGATTGAATCATTTCTTGTTTCCGAAAAGAAACATTTTGGATAAGAGATAAGAGGATGGGGTGTACGCGCCGAGTTCTGAAAAGTGGCAATGACTCTCGGTAATAGCTCTCTCGGTGACTACATAAGTGACCCGCTCCATAGATTTCCAAAAATAAAAAACTATCATCTATACGTTGCCCTCACGGGTACCCCATTGGTGGTTTACCACATATACCTCTCTCACACTCGGCGCATACATAGCCTTAGAAGTCGAGCTCGAAGGAGCTGGAGATATCCCAGCTTTCTAGACGACGTAACTCTAAAGAAGATAAATATGATACATGATTTTGTGAAACTGATGGCTATAGAAATATATGTGTGAGATTGTTGAAAATATTGAGTGGGGAATGGGGGGAGTTGATATCATAACGAAAGAATGTCCATGATGACAGGTAACTGGTATAATTTCCGTAATGTATATAGGTCTTGCAGTGTATTTTGTATCAGGATATCATAAGTGTCACTAGAGTGGGTATCCATTGGAGCAGTTTAGTCGCATGACCACGGTTTGGGGGTAAAAATTGGAAGCTGTCCGCCAAACCTTGCATCCCAAGTTCATCAAGCGCGCTAGAATGCGTGTGGGAACTAACTGAATTCTCATCCACCGTGCTAAGGGTAGACGTCGACTCATGAGCGGGAATAGGACTATCGCATCTCAGGCTGCTGGTATCTTGCAACGCTACCCGGAATATATTCGAGACTGATCTAATAATGGATGGATTTGATGAGTTGGCAAAGATATCCTTAATTCGGTCTTGGGTTCTCTCGCATCTAGAGACATGCAACGATTTAATCAGGCTTATGAACATGTAAAAGAATTGATAGACGTACGTCATTGAAACGGTATCAGGATACGAGAAACAAAGGCTGGAGAGTAAACCATATAAGATCTCCGTTTCAGCATCGTCACCCTGAGCCGTGGAGAGGATGCTTCCAACAAACGAAGCGACAAGTGATGCTGTAGTGGAATCACGGATACACAGGAACTCGGCTGTGACGCGAGGGGCACAACCATCGTCGTCTTCTTCATCCGAAATCCCAATAGCTATGCCGTGAGAGCTATCAAGTCTGCTTTCTTTTAAGAGGCGATGAAAAGTTTTTGGTTTGGTAGAAACTGTGAGAAGGGCGATGAAATAGCCCAAAGCGTCATGGGTTATAAGGTCCGCAGGCCCATTCGAAAGGGCAATGTCAGGATCGTGAGCTGCCATAGTCACCTGTAAAAGAGTCCTCAGCGCAGCCTCAGCTGACTCCTTCAAGGCCGAATATCGCATGCCCTTGAAGATGATAGCAGCCAATGAGAACGAAAAACTCGCATCGAAAGAGAGTCTGAGCATTCCATCAAGCTGCGAAGTAACTTCCTCCAATGGTTCCCGAGCCTCCAAGAGAACGCTCTGAACAGAGTTGTTCTGGAACAGGCCTTGTTCCTCCATATTCTTTAAGGTAACTTGCAAGAGTGACAATGCTTCGGCATAGTACGAAGCATGGCTGCCTTGAAGGAGAGCAACAGCGAGCCAAAAAAGTACGCAGATATAGCGAGATGTACCAATAATAACTGGGAGGATCTTGCATATACAGCGGAGTATACTGGTTATTGGCGCTGTGTGGGATTCGTTCGCTCTGGTGAGCGCACTCCTGAATGCTACCAGAATTTGATAGAAGAAATCATCGTCCACCTGGGAGACAGTGATCGTTGCTAGAGCAATAAATGACCGTGTTTGAACTGCCGGAGATTGCTGGAATGCCGTTGCAGTAACCAAACTCATCCAGCGAGCTTTCCAAACATTCAGCAAACCTGGAAAAAAAATTGACGTATCGTTGCGAATTCTATGAGATATAAGACATACCCGGCGATCCTGCCGTCACAGTCATGATGCGAAGTAACAATCGCGTCAACTCTTCTTGTGCATCGAGGGATGCCTTCTCGCTATTAAACTCTATGTTAGAGTATTCGGCTGTTGGCGTTTCGCGTCGCAATCCAAATAGTTCGAGATTTTCTGGTAGAGTGCAATCATTGATTAGCCGCATAAGTTCAGGTTCAATCCTGTCATCGGGTCGAGAGATATACAGGGATTGCAGCAGATTCATGATGATCCCGTAAACTGACTTGCGGACGAGCGAAGGACCGTCTCCAGCAACCAACAAAACGAGATGGATTATCTCTGGAACATAGAGATAACATTGTCCGGAGTGGGTGGACTGAGACCCGACAACAAGGGCAAGACGGATCAACGTCGAAATTTCGTTCCAGTTCTGGTGCTCTGGAAGAGTATTTGATGGCTTAGCGGAGACTTTACTCAATGCCTAAGATACTCATCGAGTTAGTAAATGCTTCAGTTATCGAGTGCATCCGACACACCTTTCGCAGTTTCGAATATATTCTCCCTCGAACGTTGATCGAAGACAACGCTGCCACGATGTGAGAAATTGTTTCGCATCTCCGGGTACCAACTCCACCATCGGTGGCTGTCCTGACCAATTCGTCAAGAATTATATCCACGATATTAGAATCGAGTTTCGCAACCTCAGCCCAGATGCATTTTTGAATGATTGCCGTGATCTGACCCATAATGTTAAAATCTATCTTGAAGATATAAAAAACAACGCACTTCAGGATATGCGACTGAAAGATCGGACAATGTGCGTATACAGTCACGTAGTCGTGCTCCTGACCTTTCATACAGAGGATGCGCAGCATTGGCAAAGTGTGACAGGTTGCGTATCCATGGACTCATGTATTGAAGACAACTGAGACGATTCGATGTTGATGCCTTATCCATACTTGACATTGCAGCTGAAACTTCATGGATAAAATCTAGGGTCAACTGGGGTGCAAACTCCGCCAGATTTTCACTCAGATTCACGACAAACGCAATGGGATCTCCTGAAATGAATCCAGCTTCGGAGGATGTTAGAAAGGCCAATGTTACGAGATATGCCAGTCAAACCTTTAGATGTAACGATAGGACTTTTGTCGTACTTGAGGTAGTTGCAAACCGCCCCAAGGAGGTCATACGCAGCGCCTCGGAGTTCCTCGTCATTGAGATCAACACTAAGTAAACCGATATGTAACAAAGTAGCAGGCACATTCGAGAATCTTGAAAACCGTTCTGTTAGAGGAGCTTGCACCCCCTTTAGTCGGCCCTTTGCAGATCGAATCGTCTAATCGTAATGTCAGAAAAGCGAAGAAATTTGTATTTGAATTTCGTATACCTTCACAATTGTATCGCGTGAAGGAGATGAAAAATAGACTGTGACGCCTTGCCGTCGACGAATGATGAATTCGTATAGCTCTTGACCGGTAGAGACATTGTAGACATCGCTCACGTCCGTGAGCGGTATTAAATCCGTTGATTGGCATGATAATCCAGGAGATATAGGGAGCGATTTCACCTGTTATCTATGAGTCAGACTTCTGCGAAAGTGAGCCTTCACTTCAACTTACCGATGTGACTCGTATGTGACCAGAGCCAACCTTTAATGCCACGGGCACCCGCATAGAGTTTTTCATCGTAACGTCAGTAAAAGTTTCTTGATTGCCCTGTTCCAATGACACTTAAAGAATTTGTAAGCTCAGAAATGGGTAGTTATTACGAGAAAGTTTAGTACTTGCGAAGGCCAACGATGGGAGCGCCGCTGTTGCTACATCATCTAGTAGCTGGTGTACTGAACTATAGGCCTTTATTGCACTGCAAAGTGGAGTTCCTAGTTCTCATAAGCGACAAGGACAGCGACATTGATAAACCGATTTACCAGCAGAAACATTGTATAAGCGTCGAAGATATTTTTGAGCCAAGGTGTTTGGATTGAGAATTCGAGTTGTCGAAAACCGCACTAGGATGTCCGCCGGTATCACTTCAGCACAGTATTTCAACCACTGAAGGGGTACTTCTGATTTTGATGTGAAAGATGTGCAGTCCAGGATAATATCGAAGTTTTGCGACCGGTACGTGTCTGATTGGAGTGTCTTAGATAAAGAAAAGGTTAGATTCAGTTGAGTGAATTTAATCCTTAAAAAACGACATGCCTTGAAAATATAATACATGAACAATTCAATGTCGAGGTTTGCCACGTCGATGGTTGAAAACAGAAGGACAAATACCGCATCATCATCCTGCAGAAGAGTTGAACAAACTGTATGAGTGGATGAAGACAGAAACGTACGCGGATATCCGTTTCAATAAACAACCCTTCAACCGAAGCCGTGTTTCTATTTGCATGTCGGGCCATAAGGTCAGAATATTCTCGATGTTCGTCAGATGTTAAATTTGATAGGCGAGGTACCTCCATCGGCGGGCCAAGGTCGACGAGGAGGGCGCAAAGTCCATCCCATGCCCGCTTACCGGGGACAGCAGAGGATTCGTCTTCGGGACTCTGTTTCGATAGGCTTAGGAGTTCTTTACCTAGCTTATCGGCGTGTTTGTGAAGGAATCGGTGCAGCACGACAACGTCTGTATCATCAGATGTTATGCCAATCCATTGATCATTGTTATCTTCGTTGGTAGCTGAGAACTTCTATTTCGTGTCAGTAAAAAAAATTATTAATTGTTGAGATTCAATCACTAACATGCATCTCGGAAAGGAATCGGGTGATGTTTGCAATATTGCTTTCCAGGAATTTATTCAAAATCGTCATGTGAGCTTCTTTGCCGAAGAATATGTTGTTTGCCAGATTCTGGATGATTTTCGCAATGACCATCAAACCCCGACGCAACACCTGGTAGTTTTCCTTCGGTAGTTCAATATCGATCGTATTTGGTGAGACCACAGCAGGAGAAATAAAGCTTTGTACGATACTTTAGGCGGAAATCAAGTTTGATTCTGGTTCGGACCCACCGCAAAAAAATGAAAGCACCCATGGCAGCATACTTGGAGTCGGGCCAGACTTCAGTACTAGTATCATAAGCAGTCATACTTTAACGCAACGCCAAATGTTAGACTTACACTACTTTCGCTATGTGAGCACAGATTTCTCGGAACATCCTAAACGCGGTCAGTCTTACATATTTATGGCAAAAATGAAACATACCCGGGTAGAGCAGGCAATGAAGAAGAGATAAGTCCCAAGAAGGTGGATGCCACATATTCCACGTTTCTCTGATTCTCTAGGATATCTTGTCCCATAGCCTTGCTTGGATCGACCTCGTAACCAGTTCCAGGGGGCATGGCAATCATAGTGTCAAGAAGAGGCTGGACCAAGTTTCTCAAATAGCTATAGCCATGTAATCGTGCAAAAGCTGTCAAGAGTCTCGAGCAAGTTGAGCTGCTTCTAAATAAACTTGCTTCATGATCTGTTAATTGCCTGAAGTTAGTCAAGTATAGGAGAGGAGAAGTTATCATTTACCTGTTTGTGCAACTTCACGTTCAATCATGAGCTTGATGAGATTCAAC
The DNA here is from genome assembly GCA_015039465.1 of Phlegmacium glaucopus. Classification (NCBI taxonomy): domain Eukaryota; kingdom Fungi; phylum Basidiomycota; class Agaricomycetes; order Agaricales; family Cortinariaceae; genus Phlegmacium; species Phlegmacium glaucopus. The sequence continues at coordinate 417,428 of MU130382.1, read as the reverse complement.
AAGGATTCTCGAGAGTTGAAGACATTGAGAAGGACAGATATCATTAGCTCCACTTCTGCGGGTGGACATACTTCGCAGATCGTAATTGCAAGTACCATCTAGTCCAACGTAAATCGCAGCTATGATAGAATAAATGATTGAACTTACATCGGAACCTCTGACCAACTAGAACAGAAAATGAGACCGGAGTGGATGAATGAAAATGAAAACAAAAAACTTACTTCGCAAAGAGAGGTATGGCGTGCCTTGGTCAGTAATGTTTCTTCCGAGTCGAAAACGGTCCCTTGACCAATAACTCGAGCGAACACAAGAGCAAAAATCACGCGATTGCGAGCGTCACGACCGTATGCAAGAGGCAGACACTGCTTGAAACCACTTTCACTGTTGGCCGTAACCAAATGTGCCAAACCAGTGATGACAAGTTCACGAAGTTCTGATTCCTTCTGCGAGACACGAAGTTTCTACAAGGCGAGTGAGCGTTAAGGCAATTATTGTATAACGGAAGAACACCATACCTGCTCAATAGAACCGAGTTCTGAGCTATTTTCAGGGGTCTAATAACCAAGTCAGATGCCGAAACCACTCGAGGTAGGAAGAGGCAACTGACCACTTCAAGCTGACAGGTTTCAAGGCTCATAAGCAGCGCTGTCGAATATTTATTGAAAAGCCTTGAAACATAATGTGCGGCATCATCTCCAGTATTGGAAGTATCGGGTAAACGAAGTTGCAAACGATCCAACAACTTGACGATCGCTCGAAGGCATGCCATATTGAGATCGTTAAGGACAGTACTTTGGGGCGTCCCTGGTACCTATAGCTATGTTAGGCAGGATCTCGAAGATAAAAACAAAACGTGTACTCTTGGTGACATCCATTGAAGAAGAATATCCAGGATGATATAGCGAGTAGGACTGTCTTTCCGAATCGTCAAGGTGTCCGTACGGCTGCAAACACTTTCACATAGAACACAATATTTGGTCTTGATGCGATGGGTAGATGGGCCTGAGAAGCGAGCGATAAAGGTCGCCAGCATCTCCATCGATAAACTCATGTCAACGCTCATGACATCCTCCAACGCTACTTCAGTGTTTTCAGTTATGAGTTTAAAAATGTCGATAATCTAGGGAAAAGTTAACGAATTGCGTTTGAGGAAAAGCTATTAAGAGGCTTACCTGCTCCAAAAGCACTGTGCATGTATCAATTTGTTGCGACTCAGACTCATCGTCAAGCAGGGTGACTGTGCTGTGTAAATAGTCAAAATAAGCATAGGACTAGTTTTTGGATTTTGAAAAAATTTACGATTCCAAGTTTCTGATTAGTTTTCCGTAGAGACGAGGGCTCAGCTCGGAGCCTAGTGCCTCTCGTACGACGTCGCGGATGTGTATATCACGGGTGGCAACGAGGTTGATCAGGCTGCTCACGAAATCTTCGACAAGTGGCAAGGGACTCCGGATAACACGCATCCTGTCCGGCAGGAATTTAGCAGGAATAACTTCAGCCAGCATTGAAAGGTCCTGCTTCTCTTGAACACATGATCCGCTCAGAACAGCAAGGAACAAAGTAAGATTTTGCCATTGAAAGCGAGCTTCCTGTGATTCTTGAACATGAAATCGTTGAAATATGACAAAGAGACTCAAGATACGTGCCTGTTGCGAGAGGGAATGACTTGGACTACTATCTGCGCCATCTACCAAAGTGGTGCCCTCAGCGATCATGTTAATGATAGACTCGTTTAGGGCCCGCCATCGCCAATAACATTCCTCCCAAACGACAACGTGGATTCCAGCCGAGAACGATAACGTTCGAATCAGTTTACGGATCCGCTTTTGATGGACCACACGACCTAGCCAAATGAAAGTCAATTTATGCTCAAGAAGTCAAGAAAATGTAAACCTACCAACAACAGCAACGCGAGGATCGCCCAGCTGCTCGTAGATTGGGTTACGTTGAGATCTATCTTCATCAGTGATGATCGGATTCGGAGGGGCATCCGGTTGATGTTCAGCATGGCAAATCAAGCGGAGACCTTTGCCTGCCAATTGCGAAATAGTATTGTCCGCAGACGCTAACGCAACAAGGAATGAAATTTCTGTCAAAACGAAAGCAGGTGTTCGGCCGGGGTCGACTTGTACGTATTTCACATGCGCAAGCTAGTAATTATACAAGTTGAGTAAACGTTTGGAGATGCATAAAACAACGTACATCTGTCGTTGTGACGTAAACTTCCAAGACTTGCTGGGCAATGCTCATCCATAAGCTCTGCGCCTCGATATCCGTTCTGGTGGTCAACAAGTTGCCAACCACACTAAGTAAAGTAACAGGCCTAATAGATATTTCAGCATTACCGTCACAATGAACAAATATGGCTAGAACACCTACAAGGATGACTTGACAATATTGACCATGATCATATAATTTGGAGCGGTGGGAGGGGTCATGAAGGTTTGCTCTGAGACCTTCCGCATAGTGCTAGCTGTCGATATTTTGACTGAAATGTCGATAGGAGCCTCCCATATCTTCACAGCAATGTTTACCCAATTGTCAATGTCATTCACCGTCTGAATACCTTGCTGGAAGAATAATGGAGCCAACCTCCAGAGCGAAAGGATAGCAAGGATAAGAACCTCTCTCTCTGAAAGAGGCTCTGGGAAAATTCGCTTGGCTTTTGGTCGAGCGGCGACTCGTCTGGTAACCCCCATGGGATCAATCTCGAGACGACGAAGGCCAGCGCCCTGGAATGGGAAACAATCAGCCTCGCATGAAACGTAGAACAAACCCAAAAGGACTACACACTGTGAGGATATCACGACCTCGTGTTGCCACCCAAGTCGCTGGCTGATCTAGCGGCTTCTGCCAGTGAAATCGAGGTGCATCTTGTGCCAGAGTCAAACATGCACGGACTACACACGTCTTTACAGGTTCTGATCGCTCAGGCTCGAAGCAAACCTGGAACAAGGGACCAGAATCTTCGAGGGGCAAAAATCGATAGACTGCTACAAGGGCGTCTCCATACAAGGCGACATCAATGTCCTCGTGAGATTCCCAAAATGGTTTACGTGCACTACCCCAGCTGTAAAGGGCGCTCTAGAGCAAGCAGGATAAATTAAAACATGATTTTCATGACATAAAATGCTCTCGTAACCCACTTTGATCTCGTGTGCGATGTCAGAAGCTACCAGCCGCAGAGGAACATCACCTTCAGGGTCAATATATGCTGCAGCACGACACATATCGACCGCACAAGCCAGAGCAACCTCTGAGAACTTTGAATGATTGCGGAGATGTCTTAGGGTGTTTTCAGAGAACCTGAGTTCCTGCCGTACAAAACATCATTCACCATAGTAAAAGGTATACAACTTGGAGATAAATACCTTTCTACCCTTATTAGGGTAAGTCGGATTCCCATACTGAAAATCGGCGGAAATTCGGTCCGATGAAATACAGTTTAGGACTGTCAAGGTAGGCCAAAAGACCCTCTCATTCCCAGCGAGAACCACGGAATATAGTAAATCGAACACTCGTTCTGGAGCACCTTCAGTCTTGCCTTTCATGCGAATGGCTTCATTGAATTCTGTAGGGAAGACATCAATCCAGTTCCAAATGGCGGACCTCAGATGCACCGCAATTGCACGTTGAGACTCTATCCTCATATTGACCAGCAACGAAGAAAGTTCTGTCCGTTTGTTTAAGTAACAATAGTAAAGAAATGTTTAGATTGAACACGCACGATTCAAAAGTACAACCAAACGGGCTCTATCCAACACGCTGTGTGACATGAGTTGAAGGTCTATAGAATCTGTGTTATGTTCAGGATGGGTTGCGATGTTACTGATCTTGGTCGATAAACGTTCGAAGACAACTCTCCAATTGGATGCTGAAATGTGGAAGATAATTCGCCCGACATATTTGGCAATCAGATCATTAACGGCTAGTGAAGAATTGACCAGCGACATATGGGTTTTCTCGTATTCGGTATTAACTGCCTGAATATGAGATGTTGATCTAATGCTCATTTTCCCCGAGGAAACTGAGGAGGCGGAGGGCCGATTACGAAGGGAAGCTTTCATTGAGAATGAGATAGGCGGCGGCGGAATAGATTTAGCAGCGATCCCTATGTTCACAGTGTCCTCAAAATCTCGAAAAGTGGTATCGGTGGACCGGGTAGCAACCATAAGAGGAACGTCAGAGTTGGCTGTCTGACGCATGAATAACACCATGACACTCAAGATATATTTGATACAAGAGTCGTCAAGAGGTGGTGGTTCCTCCCATGACGATATCACTGAAGGGGCCTGTTGTGACGATCGATCATCAATTGTAGATGGGTCGGATGGGGATGGAAATCGAGTCCAACGTGAAGCCATTGTGACTGAAAGCACTTTCAAAATAAGAAGCTGCGATTGAAGGACCTCAATAGTAACATGACCAGTATGCGGGTCAATTTGCTAGAGAAAAAAAAAAGTTCATCGACGTTTTTTTATTCAGGGTAGTGCAACTCACCTTTGCAAGGCGGTCTAATAATTCGCTGAGAGCCCAGGCGATCATATCCAATGAATCAATGGAAAGCTCCACCAACGTCTCGATTGCCCGTTGAGTCGGTGTATCAGATTCTACGCGATCCAGTGAAAGACCTGAGTTGCAAGGCAGCTAGACGAAGAGTTTAATTTAATCATCACTTAGCCACGCGATTTTCAAAGCACCTTATGTTTGAGCCTATTCACGAGGACCTGCACAATCTTTTGCTGGGGTGTAGCCGAAGACCCCAGTGTCTGAAGGGAGTACTGCTGTGAAATTGAACTCCCAAAGGCATGAGATTCTGTAGTTTTATGGACAAGGATCGAGCTGGGGTTGGGAGAGGTGATACTTGAAAGACCAGGTGACGTAGAAGGTTTACGAGGCATTCCTCCAAGAGCTAGTCGATCGAAAATAGTCCACCAAGAATCTGTGCACCCAAAATACTAGAGAAAGACAAGAAAGGGAAAAGAATACGGATAAGAAATTATTTAAAGACAACAAACAAATTCTTGGGACGACAAGAACGACGACGAAAGGCCTCGCCCAAGTCACCGGCCAATTGTTTTTTTTCTAAATCGATAACCTGTGATGACTAAGCCTGTCATCCAGCTTTTATTATCCGAAGCTTAAATCAATGGTTACGTACGCCGACTTGGTTTCAGGTTGACAAGTCAATAGGAACATCATACATGTGTATACAGCTGACCCTTGATTAGGGTCCAAGTCACCTTCATTTGCCCATTGATGATTGAATCCTATAGGCTGTAACTGCTGCACATCGGATTCGGTGCCGTGCTCGTGAAGCAATTCTGAAGATCAAAGAACCATAACCCGGCAGACTCGGGCAGAGTGCGCAGTAAATTTATGTAAATAATTTACGTTTACCTTTTCATACTTGTCAGTCGAAGCATGATTCAATAGGCATACAGATTTGACATAATTGCCGTTCTTACAGGTGACTCACTGGCAAAAACATCTATACTATACTGTACAGACGACCTATAGCTTACCTGGGGCTGATGTCGACCGCTTTGGTTAACGGGAATCTAAGCCTCTCCTAGCATTCTTGTTCTTGGCCCTTCAAAAGAAAGATTGTTATTATTGGTCGAAGCTCTTCGCATCAAGATGGAAGGTCGATCATAGGTGCTAATCACTTAGTCACTGCCACATGTGTGCAACGTACACCCGTGGTTAAGTCATTGACTATGGCATAGCACATTTTTAGGTTAATGAGATGAAATTTTTGACGTGGATATTGGCAAATTGCACTCGCAGTCTCGCACCACCCATGATCAAATTTATCAGAAAAATAACCTTGCAAAAGTCAGAAACAGTCGGCATGAGACTCGGAGGAGTAAGCTGCGGGTACGAAGGAGGAGCATGTTTCGGCGGATAGAAGCTTACAGAGCGGGGATAATTCTAATCAGAAACCCCCTTTCCCATGTCGGAGATGAATCCAGAGGTGCCGGATCCATGCCGTGTGAGTCATGTGATCAAACCCCTATAATAAATTGTCGATAATGATACTGCCCTAACCTCCCAACTTCCTAACCTCTAACTGGACTCCAACCAAACTCTAACTGGACCCTAACAAAACCTCTAAATGGACCCTAACAGGAGCAATGTACAAGATTGCCAAAAGGCAGAGGTTTCGGCAACAAACCAGCCACCACCAAGTGTAGTTGGACTTCGAATATTGCTAGAAAGGGGGGTTTCTAAATAGAATTATCCACAGAGCGGGTATATAGGAACGGCAGATGCCCAGAAACAGGTAAAGCAATTCAGTTCCACAAAGTGCAAATCATGCCAAGTGGTTCAGGCCTGAGACGGAGGCTCGAACTTTTGTCACGTAATTATTGGATGTTATCGTTTACACCATAGTTCATCGTGAAGACATGATTTATTCTTCTAGTATTATCCTCAACACACATATAAGAGTATTTCTACAAGAGGGCCCAGCCGTCAGCTGCAGAAATAAAATGTAACCACCTGCCAATCTCAGTTGGAGGTTCACCTAATGATTGGCAGATTTGGCGCATAAAAACATGTTATTAATAGTACAGTCGAACCCCTCTTAACAGCTCTCTCACAGCTATTTGCGAAATGGTAGACGTTTTGGAAAATTCCTCATCTGCGCCTTTGTTTATGGTAAACAACCAGATATAGTATAACGCAAACAAACCATGCCTCAATCCTCATTGCTCCACTTTCCCCCGCCTCGCTTGAAAATCACTATGTCATTGCAATATATTGATTGTTCAAGTTGACCCTGTTGGTGACAAGGAGCCTATACTAGATGTAAATAGTGCAGCCGCTCCACTGCTTTCCACTCATGCGCATCAATCCTACCTAATTATGGGTATTTATACAAACAAAGGCGCACATGAGAAATTCTCCAAAACGTCTACCATTTTGCAAGTAGCTGTAACCCATACCTCTATGTAGTAGGTTCGGAGCAAGCCCCTTGCTCTGGGCCGCGGAGCGGGCACCTTCGCAGGGGCTTGGGACAAACTGATGGAAACAAAGGGGACATAGAGCATGTCCTCCTGGCTCGCTCACTTGCTCTAGGACCACAAAAATTTGTACTCTTGATCTTTATATCTCTTCATGCCTGATCATAAAATTTGAATGCAAAAAAGATAACAAGGAATGACAAGATAGCTTCGAAAACCTGTGTCACCAATTCTATGACACCTTTTTTACAAGTTCATTATAGAGCCAATTTCTCTCCTCCTGCCTCAAAACTTTGTTATTTGCAAGAGGACATATTTGAAAAGAAAAATCTGTCATTTATTTTGTTGCAAGTGAGGCTTGAGAATTTCTAATCAACTTCAAAGGTAGTGCTGTTCCAGCCCGGCTTGGCCTCAAAGCCCCAGCTTTGGCTTGGCCTGAGGCAGCTTTGGCTTTCCTAATCCTCAGGCCAAGCCAAAGCCGTCAACCACGGCCTGGCCCTGGCTTTTGCCAAATTTTATTTTTATTATTTTTATTAGTTTATTTTTATTTTTATTTCTACTAAGTACCTGCTAACAATGCCTAACATAGGAATAATAAGGTTTCAAGCTATACTATAGTGATGGTCATGAGCAAAATGCATCAGTGCATGCTTTACTGCTCAGCTGGACACTGTTGCCTGTCCATTAATAGATATTACTAATAATTTATTACTATATATCATCAATTTTCACATTTAAATACAATGTTCATCTGTTTATATGTTACTACTAACTATATAACACCATTATACAGCTGGAAAAATAAATAAAAAGCCTAAAAAAGCCTACTGAAAAGCCACAGCCTGACGGCTTGGCTTTGGCTTTTCAAATCCCAGGCCAGGCCAAAAGCTGTCACAGGCTGTTACTTTGGCCCAGCTTGGCCTAGCTCACAACCTGAAGCCGGGCCAAGCACAGCACTATTCAAAGGTGTGAGAGGGTCATTGATGTCTGTCACAGCCCTGTCACAGCCACTAGCATCCCACCTGCTTAAGTCTCAAACCTCGAATATACTACTTTATTCACCACCTGCTATAGAAAAGTAGTGCACATTGGGTTGCTACACATACTGGTAACACATGAGGAAGAAATCACAACCACCATACAAATTTTTGCTCTTAAAAGTGTGGATTGGCTTCAGAACAGCAAAGGTGTTTCGGCCTTCAAGACGACCAAAAACAACCTGTTCAACATTGTTCAATAAACATTAAATTTATACCTAAATTTAAATTGACATCAAATTAAGGTCTCTGCCAAGTTTCAAGTTCTGAAGTGCCCTTGTTGTTGTGTTGTTAATGTTACAACTTTGAACGGTTCAGATGACTCTGACTGTAGACAGCCATATAAGAAGAATTAGTTGTTTACAGTGAGCTCAAAAGAATACCAAGAGAATTGTCTTGAGGAATTGTCTTATGAGTTTGAGGAAGATTTAGAGAGGAAAGTGGGTATGATTCTCAAGAACTAGCTAAAGAATCAGTACAGAGTAAATACGGTATTTATAGTAAATATATGAGTTGTGCATAATGTGAGTCATCCACATGTAAAGAATGAGTCATAGATAAAAGTAAAGGTGACTCATACAATGAGTCATACACATGTTGATGAAACAATGAAAATGACAAGGTAAACATATGTAGACAGAAATGAAAAGGGAGTGTAGTGTGCATGTAGGTGAAATGGTATCATGTTTGGTGGAGTTAAAGAAAAATGAATGTTTGCAACAGTTAATCTTCAAATGTCCTATCTGTTTTTGTCAGTCTGGAACAAGCCCCTTCTTCAAAGGTGTTGTGGAGTATGAAATGTGCACCATAAAAGGTTCTGTTTATAGAACAAAATGGTGCAAACACATACTGGCAGAAGAACAGCGGCTTGGAATGAACCTATACCTCTAGTAAGCCCTAACTGGCCTAACCACTAACCCCCCATAACCCATGGATTTTGGCACCAAACTGAAATTTACACCAAAACAAGACTTACCTCTAATAACCCATAACTCCTATAACCCATACCCTGGGGCATCAGTGGGTTGACGGGGGTTTGACAAGGTTTGACAGGGTTGGACTGTAATACCATGATATTATTATTACCATCCAGGTACACTCCTGAGGCTGACAAGTTGCAACTGACCGATACTTATTTCAAATCTGTTGTGACAACAGATATTGACTTAGGACCACAAACACACTACAACACATCTAGAGACTAGTAAATGATGAAGAGAACACAGCAAAAAGAATCACAAACTGTCAGCTCCACCAAATAACACCACTAACACCACTGTCACCTTTGGTCCATCCAACCAATGCAACTAGTGTTGCCACGGCTCAGCTCAGGCACCAGAGCCGATTTAGGATTTCCAAATTTGTTCACCTGTGGTCCTACTTGTGTGAAGCCTCAGTTATACCATTTACTTATAATTTAAGTTGTACATACTATATTTATGATGGGAGACATGTTGTAAAATCTCCTAGAGTCAGATATCTGTGTAACATAAAAATCTTTGCCTCAACTTTGGCTATATTTGTCTTGTTGTAAATATTACCAAATATAGCCATGGGAGGCAGTTGCATGACTCTAGGGATGGGATACTGCAATTAACAGTAAAATTAATACTTAGAATGTCTAATATAGTTGTATTATAATGTTCCAAGAAGTTTTTTCAATGGATTACCTTGTACCAGTATTATGTGACTGGTGGCTCTGAGCTGGGAGCCAATTTACCGGTGCAGCCAGCCCAAAATAGTGGCTCGGCTGGACGGCTCACAGCTTGGAGCCACACCAGTGGCAACACTAAATGCAACACTAGTACTTATGTTGTATGTTCAAATATTTAGTGATTGACAGGGGTAACCCTTGAATATCTTGATGCTGACCTGTACCCATACCCCTGAGACCCCTACCCATCAAAATGAGCCAAAAACACCCAAAACAACCCAGAAATGAGCATGATATGTGCTAAATACTATGTTATATCCATTTTGGCTATATCTGTTAGGGCAACTGTGGTGCCAACTTAGTCAAGCTAGCAGGGGATCCTAAATTAATATATTATAAATATGACTATATGACTAACTCACCTACATCAGTAAAATTGCATTTCAGATTCTGTGTTTTCACTGGTTTTCATTTGTTTCTACATGATTCCAGGTTTTTGGAAGCTTGGAAACATGGAAACATAGGAAACCAGGTGGGTATTCTGAAAAACCTGGCTACATGTTGGGAAGCAAAATAAAAAAAGTCACCATGAAATTTGATCTACCAAAATAATACTACTAGTAAGACTACAACTAGCTGATGCTAGTGGGGAATTAACTGTGCAGTGGTGGCTTTATATAAGTAACTGGCCTCAGGGTTAGCTCACTAGAAATCACCAGAATATTCCATCAATTCCAGTTGTCAATGTCAAGCAATTGATGGAATATTCTAGCAAACTAACCCTGAGCCCATTTACTTATATAAAGGCCACCACTTTTCACCCAATTCCCATGAGCATTTGCTCATCATATGTAAGTCTTACTAGAGTAGTTATGTATGTAAATTGTTAAATTTGAGTTTCTACAAGTTTCCCAGGTTCCCACACCCCACCCAACAGGCATGTTTCCTGGAAAAGGGACATAAGTTTCCTAATGTCTGAGTTTCCATAGTTTCTGTGTGTTTTCTCGTGTTTTTTATGTTGTGCAACCTCTGGAAACTCAGATGCAAAGAAACTGATGTAGCAGGGGATCCTAAAAGGAAAAGATAGGGATCCCTGCTAGGGTGAGGAGGTATTTAAGTACAGATATGGACATACCAGAAATATGAAAATCAATAAATAAATGGTATGAGAATAAAATAATAAAAGTGGTGTCATATGAAAAATAAAAAAATAATGATTAACATACTAAGTTCAATTTGGGTTGGGTTCAATTGAGAGTTGTGGTAGAGTTGGGCCCAATCAGTTTGGATGAGCAATCAAGTTTGCCAATGAGGTGGAATGTAGATGTTCGGGAGTTGAGTTGGGTTTGGGAGTGACATTGGGTTTGGGACCAATCGGGAGTCAGGAGTTGGGCTTGAAATCGGGTGTCCCCTAACAATATCTCCACCAATTCTCATCTGTTTTGGATATTCTAGGGCTTGTTTTGTAGGTGGCAGGTACAGAAATCTGTACCTGTACCTGTACCTGTCTGTACCCTGTTGAAATTTGGGATGTTGGTTTATAGAATATGACAAAGGGAGATTAGTTTAGAAGCTAGTCAATGGCTCTGTGTAGGTGAATACCTAGTATATTGGTATAACCCAATGAGGATTCACCTCAATCGGTTTAGTATTTATATACATACAAACATGGCTATGTATCTACAGGTGATTTCCGCTATTTGATAGGTATTCTGTACTAATGGTGATGCAACCATGATGCAATATGACATGATTAGAATGAATATATATATATTTAAACATACCCAGCCTGCTAACCCACAGGAATTCAAAAACCCATGGCAATCACTACAAATATTTGTTGTACCTGTTCAGTGTCTGACTGACTTGTATGATTATTCCTTACACAGATAACTCCATTGAGTTAGTTAAGTTGGTTTTCACATTCTGTTTCTTGTTGAAGTCCTGGAATACAGGTTGTTAAATTGATGCTCTGCTCATTTTGATGATCTGTCACAGGTCTATGTATATGCATTTGTTGGTAGAAAATCAAATTGCTGATTCATAGTCTGGTGTGGCAGGTAACTTGGGTATCACAACAATGGCTTTCAAAAAGACCTATTCTACAAGAGTGAACAGTAAGAAATACAGAGTGTCTATAAAGTAGGACATGGTCAGCTGCTTACCAGTGACTTGGATATGAAAGGGAGAGAAGTAAAGCAAAGAGAACAGCCCACAATATGACCAAATCCAAACTCAGTCTTGTCAAGTCATCTGTGTCTTCCATTAACATGTCATTATTAGACAACATCTCAGAAAACCTCATGCCTTCTGCAAACCCACCTATTAACCTGCTTGCAGAGATTGCTGCCACTTTAGAAATAACATCAAGTGTAAGCACCAGTCCACCTCAACAGCTTGCAGCTTTGCTCATTCACCATCAGCCACAACAACAGCAATCACTGGCACCAGCAGTGATCAAGTGTCTCATCAAATGGGAGGCCAAGTATTGGCACATAGTGTTAAGTTTAAACAAAGGGAAAACATCGGAGTAACTCCAGACCAGACAGAATGGAACCGGAACAAGTAACAGAAAGGACTTTGGCCTCAGCATATGTGCTGTGCTGCCCAGCTCCTACAATGTCCTGATTTCGGAACTGGAAGAGAATGGAAAGATGGAAGACCTCAGTGACTTAGAGGATGAACAAGAGGAGGAAACTAAGATGATATTCAAACTGAGGAAAACATACAAGTTTTGAGTACTTAAATAATAAAAGGAATTGCAACTGAAATATAAAGTATAAATATAAAGTGCTGCATTCTGCTCCTGGAAAGTCCTGCATTCTTGGGGTGAATAATCCATGGCTGGTGTGCTGACTGATAGTGGGAATGTGATGACAAAGAAATAGTGGTTGTGGCAAAGAAGTGGTAATGGGTTTGGAGTATAGACAGTATAAATTGTTGTTTGTGTTGTTATAAAACACCAACCAGAGAGCAGTGGACCAGTCTTTAGGTCAAGAGACTCCCTGTTGTTTGTTTAGGGAAGGTGTAACCTTGACTTATAACACACTTGAAGGGTAGAGGGAAAGAATAGGGATGAGAAGGATGAGGATGAAGGTCTGGGAAGGTGTCTGAGGGTAGAGGACGAGGATGAGGATGAGCAAGAGAGAGTCTTCAGCAAGACTATAGCAATTGACAGTAGGGGACAGTAACAGATAAAAGGTTGAAAATGCAAACTTGAGGGAGGAATTCACTGGAATTCCACTGAGAGGATGACTGTGGGGAGTAAGAATGAATTGAGATGAACTGGGGGAAACTACCTATCCTGGTACAAAAGAGCAGTATTTATACCCTAAGGATGAGGCTATGTAAAACAATAAAAAGAAAAGAAGTACACGCTATCAAGGGGAGAAAGATGAAGAGAGGACAGCTGCGAGAAGAAAAGAACAATGGAAAAGAAGAAGGAACAATAAAAAAATCTGTAAAGTGTCAAAGTGCAAGAGAAAAGAAAAGAAGGCAGTGTACATAGTCCAATAGCAAAAATATATCAACTCCATAGGCGTGTGGTCATGTCAAAAATGTGAAAGGTCCTGAGTCAACACTTGAAAGGCGCAGCCTTGTTCCCGAGAAAACACTACTTGCCCATGGTCCCATGTCGCGCAGCCTTGATAACCCTTGACACTCTGTGAGAATAATCCTCTGCTGCTGATTCATCTGCAATTCCTGCTTAGTTGTGATCCTCCTGGACTTCCTAAATTGTCATAAAGAGGGTGGGAAGGCTTCGTGTACCGCGTGAATGATGGTTTTGGCAGTGAATGATAAGATAAGAGGTAGATGAGTGAGGATAGGGGACTGAGTGAGATCCAGAAGCGAGGGATGGTGAGATAGATGGCTGAGGGGAAGACTTGTGGGTCCATAGCCACAACAATGATGACAAAGCCTTGTACATAATGGGAGATGTAGTTGATGCGTCCATAAAGGGGCCGTTCTTGAAATGATGGACCAAAGATTACAATCAAACACAAGCCGATGACCGATGCGAATAGTAGATTGATCGCTTTGCTGGATCACTAACCAAGGAACGAATGGATGGTAGATGCTTAGGAGCATGTCGATAGTGAAAACGATGGAGAGCATAGTGTGAGACATTGAGAGTAACATTGAATGAATGATTTGTTGACCAGGAACGCGATTCAGGGCTGCTTCCAAAATAGGTAAGTGAATTCAAAGTCCGCTTATTTTCATGATGGCAACTTTTAAGCTTTCTTCTCACACTACCAATCAGTATTGGTGCATGATAACGGAGGAGACAGAATGACACAGAAAGGTCTTGGAGTTGAACATAGGAAGAGTAGTTCAGGATGTGAGGGAAAGCACTGAACAGAGTACAGACTACCGGAGACAGCTCCGATGGAGCTGGACCGGAGTAATGTATGACGGAATGTAACATACCTCCTTGGAACAGGCTTTCTCTTCCCAGCAGCAATACTGGAGGATGCTGGTACTCAGAGACACTGGAGGATAATACTACTACTAGCATTACCAAGACAATTCTATTATATTCTCCACCGGGATGGCATTAGCAAATTGTGGTTTTGAGAGGCATGGTGAGGCTTGTGAGTGTTTTGGTAAAGACATTCCCCAAAATTGGTCTTGCTCAGTTCAGGAGAGGTGAGTGCATAGATGTAGGTGGCAGAGGCATGGGAGAAGCTGGGTTGATTGTGGGGGGATATTTATGTAGGAGATGCAGATAGGTCTCACTCAAGAGCTATAGACATTGTGCTAGATGAAAGTTTGTGATATCCTTCCAAGTTGGTGGACTGAGTGGAGTTGTTAACTATGGTACTGACTTAGTCAGACTAGCAGGGGATCCAAAGATTAATAATATTTTCAGAAAAGATATCTACATGTGACTTACCTAGCAGGGGATCCAAAGAGGAAAGGATGGGAATCCCTGCTAGGCTGAGGGGTATTTAAGTACTAATATGGACATAATGGAGATAATAAATAAATAAATAAAATGGTGTGATGTGAAAATAAGAGTCAGAAATAAATCTGACTGGAGTTGGGTTGGAGTCGATGGAGTGTCAGATTGGATGGAGTGTATCAGATTGGATAGAAAAACAGAGTGTTAAATTCATCAATGAGGTGGGATGTATAGACTTGAGGTTTGGCCTGAAATCAGGTGTCCCCTAACAAGGGTCACAAAAGTATCAAGTCCAAACACTTAGCAGTAACACCTGGACTTCATCTTCAAGTTTATCTATGCTCATGGTTACTGCTGCTCATTGGGGTCATCCATGGTTGGTAAGTATCACTTTAGTGCCCCATGCTATATGGGAGCTTTGTGACCCAACCTCAACCTCAGAACAGTCTGGGACAAACCAACAATGACAAGTCCAGAGTTTTGTTGTTATGTACCTGTCAATGAAACTCCATGGAATAGAATTCCTAGCAAAACATTGTGTGAGTTTGATATTCAGTCAACCATGTTGAGTTTTTTTTGCTAATAAATGGCATTGTATTTTTCTTATTTCCCCTGCAGCTCTGATTTGAAGGATGCTCAGCATTGACCCTGAGCATCAATCAACACTTTCTTAAGTTTTTCAACATCCATGATCCATGAGGTATAGTTTATCTATTCTTTTCGAGTTCTAACTTAATTGCTTTTAAAAATTTCTAGAGCTGACTAAACAGAGTCCACTAGATTTGGCTAACAAATTAACCCAACAATTATGAGAATTATGTTTTTGGCTACTCACTAATCTCAATTCATGCAATTTCTCATGCTTTTCATATGTCTGACTTGCTATTCTTCCTACCATTCCCTACCTTATTCTTTCTCAAAAATAGTTACAAGCAAACTGTTATACACCTCATCCAACATGGCTCTATGCTGCCTTAGGACCTTCCTTACTGATGTCTCTCATCAGTGGGGGGGGGCTTGGAAATTCTCCATTTAAAGTATGAACTTGCACCTTCTGCCATCAATGAGAGAGGTATGGAGATGCAGCAGTTGCATGTAGGTGGGTATGATCTAAGATGTTCAAAGGTTGGGGTTGAGAAGTTTCCTCACCATTCAAGTGAAGGGAGTTTTCATGTGATGAAAAAACAAAGTAACTATTATTGGGCTATACAAATTATCTTTATTATTTTACAGAAGTCTTATTTCATGGTGATGACTGTGGAAGGGGTTTGATCAAGTTGTCAGTGGAACTGCATAGGGAAGCACTTTATCAATCCCAAACACAGTTCAAAGCCAGGCTGTCACATCATAGGACACCAACATTTGCTGTAAATTACTTGTTCAGTATTTATTTGAAAGAGAAAATCAGAAAAAAGGGCTGTTGCAAGCCCAGACAATCACATGATCTGGAAGCTGATGTACATTACAATGAAACTGAGAGTTGAAGTGGCCCTTCTATGAGTCACAAACCAGTGCCATATCATATATGTCTGGTTTCCTCCCTCATACAAGTTCCAACCAGATACATGAGCAAAGACTAACAACAAAATTTGCATTTTCTATCCTGGAGGGAGGTCTTTACACTAAGCCACTAATTCCGATCAGACTCCGAGTAATCCGATTGGATTCTGAGCAGTCCAATCGGACTCAAATTTGGCTGGAGCACCAGCCATTTTCAAGTTTTGAGTCTGAGCCCAGTCCGAGTTCAGTCCAAGTAAATTGCTCAGACTTACTCGGAATCTGATCGGACTGTGTTTCATCGGATTCCGATCGGATTCTGATTGGACTTACTCAGACTCAGTCCAAGTAAATTGCTTAGACTACTTGTTTGTACCCATGTTTGTCCTCTTCCCACACAGACTATTGGTCACATGATCACAGATAAGCATGATTTCAAGCATATGGTGGGTCAGAGTAGATTATATAAGATTCCAAAAAAGGAAATTTTTTAAAGATGGTAGAGAATTGTTTTAGGACCCTGAATATGTTTAAATTCTATAATAGCAGCTCTCCTTATTGAGAAAATTGAAAAATACTTTCCTGGACATGGCAGTTAAACATTCTATATGAAAATTCAAGGTCTTTGCTGTGATCCACCAGATCTGATCAGATCTGAGCAGATTTGGCAGGCATTCTGAGCAGATCTGAGCAGAATGGAAATGATATACCTCCCTAACCTTAATAAAACCCTAACCAAACCCTAACTCAAACCTTAACCAAACCTTAACCAAACCTTAACAGAAGTAGCTAGTAGGTCTCTATTTTCTCAGATCCACTTGGATCCACTCAGAATCTGAGCAGATCTGAGCAGATCTGGTTAGATATAACAATTCTGATCAGATCTGATCAGATCTGGTGGGGGACAGAAAAGTACTGGAAATTTCATAATTTCTACATAAATTCTAAGGGACTCCCAGGGCCTCCTGATGTGATTTAATCCAGATGGTCAATGCACCAGGATGCACTAAAGGTGTCAAAATCATTTTTCTTGATGCAGTCTGAGTTCAGTCTGAGCTGAGTCTGAGCTGAGTCCGAGCTGAGTCCAAGTCCAAGTAATTTTTTACTTGGACTTGGACTCAGCTCGGACTCAGCTCGGACTCAGCTCGGACTCAGCTCGGACTGAACTCAGACTGAACTCGGACTGAACTCGGACTGACTCAGACTGACTCAGACTGAACCCGGACTTTTGATGTTTTTACTCAGACTACTCAGATTCCGATCAGATTCCGATCGGACTGGTGGGTGAGTGTAAAGTCTTGCCTGGAGGTGGTTCAAAAATGGAGTGTGGGGCCTATTGTTGAAATTTCAGATGTCGGTTTACAGTACTAGACTTGCTAGAACACTTAAGCTTTAGGTGTCTAAGCGAGGGCAGGGATATGCAATAGTATTTGTGTAAAATGATGAGGACTTCCCCTCCTCAATGGTTAACTACTTATACTAAATACAAATGTGGCTGTACCTATGATAGTAATCTATGAGTGATATCCACTATTGGTTAATATCCACTAACACCATAATGGTGCAATAAGACACAATCTAGTGCTAAAATAATTCCAACATCTATCCACTATGCCCCTCATTCCATTGGTGCTGGTTCAGTGGCTTCCACTTCAATCACTGGTGGGGCACATCCTGTCAAGCAGCAGAACACTGCTTCATCACTAAAAGCTCATCTTACACTCACCAAAAGATGTGCTGGGTGAATTCAGTTAGCAAGGACCCCACTCTCAAGAAACTAATTGTAGGTGTTCTCTGTTTCCTTAACCCTGTCTCATAGCAATGGTACAGGAGGAGTCTTTTTAATTCCTTCTTCAATTTGAATAATGGGACTAATCTTACAAATTGTACATCTATTTATTCTGATAACAATGCATATTCTAGCTAGGGATTGTCATGGGTTTTTCAACCCCTGCAGGTTGGCAGGTAGGGTACAGTGGGGTACCGGTATGGGCACAGATTACTGTACCAACTACCTACATAATGAGCCCTAGATCATTCAAAATTGATAAGAATTGAAGGAGATATGACCAAAATAATAGTAACTATCATTTAGCACATATCTCCCTTATTTCTGGGCTGTTTTGGGTGTTTTTGGGCTCGTGTTGATAAGTAAACCCATGGGGTCAGTGGTTATGGGTCCCTGTGGGTGGGGTACAGGTTGATTCCGAGTTACCCACAGGTTACCCACAACAATCCCTAATTCTAGCTGATTGTCACCCAAAGTCAATCACAGATTGCACATAATGCTTGATAAATATGCCTTTTTTGCCATGACTGGCTCCTTGACAACACTTAATCAACTCATTACCTTAGTCCAAGGAGAAAATGCTGTTTTACAGAATAAATTTGACAATGGTGTGATGTACATGCAACAACTTGCCATGAGTGTTTATAATTGAAACAAATTCATTTGACCATAAGTTCCCACAGTTAACCCAACCACCTATCAGTGATGCGCAGTACAAATTAGTAGCATTGCATCCTGAACATCTACTCCCTGCCAGGAATGTTCTTACTGTCTATGACTACACAAATGACCAGGTCTCACAAAAACCTACATAGCTGGGCAAGACCACACCTTGCATGAATCACCTGGAACCAACACCTGTCCCCACTCCCTTCATTCTCACTTGATTCAGATTGTCCCACTGAACCCATTCCTTGTGATTCTGAATGCCAAAATCAAATTCAGATGGTATCTCAGAATGCCTCAAGCCCCGCTACCCACTGATGTTATGGAGCTTATAACTAAGACTATTGAGTTAGTAGAGTTGATATACTGGGAGCCTGAACACCATTTCAGCTCAATATCATGGGTTAATGTTGGTTGATGAACATTTGGTCCAAGGTGACCTAGAGATTGGTATGAGAGGTCATGAGTTAATGTTGGTTGACCCACATTTGGTCCAAGGTGAGGTTGACCTCAAGATTGGTATGAGATTGGTGTGATAATGAGAATGGGAATGGGAATCTGAAGGAAAACAATGTGGACTATCAAGGGAATTGGATACCATAGATTATTATATTTTAGATTACTATACACATAGTATGAAAATATTGTAGCTCAGGATTATCACAAACAGCATAAATGTTTATTATAAAATACAGTTCCACAAATAGCTGCCAATTTCATCAATGTAACACCTTGCTCACCAGTGGATTGAGACCCAACAACAAGGGCAAGACAGATTAATCAATGTTGACATTTTGTTCCAGTTCTGGTGCTCTAGAAGCATGTTTAATGGCTTAGAGGAGACTTTACTCAATGCCTGAAATACTCATCAACTTAGCAATCACTCACTTCAACTATTGAGTCCACATAATTCACCTTTTGCAGCTTATCCCTCCAAGTCGAACATTGATCAAAGGCTATGCTGCTCACAAATGTGAGAGATTGTTTCACATCTCTTCATCAGTGGGCTGTCTTGCCCAATTCATCAAGAATTATATTGACAAGATTAGAATCCAGTTTCTGGATGATTGACATGATTTGACACATAATGTTAAAATCTAAATCTTGAAGACATAAGAAACAACACACCTCAGGATATGCAACTGAAAGATCAGACAATGGGTGTGTATGTGGTCATATAATCAAGCTCCTGACCTCTGTAGCATTCATGAAAGTGAGAGGTTGCATATTCATGGACTCATGTACTGAAGAGGACAAATGATAGCCCACTCTGCTGATCAGAGACTAAAAGGCGGAATCACATTATGTACAGTTATAGACCAAGCAGCAGAGTGAGCTCATGGCTGGGAGATGTCTGTTATAGACTGGTGAGCTGATGCCCTCCACCAAGATAGTTAGATGACTGGACCCACCAGCCAGGGCCAGCTACCTTTTCCAAACCAAAAAATAATATTGAAACCAAATGGGCAAGCCAGTCAGGACTGAATGGGCAGCCAGCCAGAAAATATTCTGGGGGACCAGGTCAGGACTGGATGGACAGGCAAAAAATGATACCTGGTCTGGACCAAATGGGCAGCCATATAATATTGTTGGGTACCAACCCAGGACTGAATGGGTAGCCAGTGAGAAAATATTCTGGGGGACTGGGTCAGGACCTGATGGGCAGGCAGAAATTTATACCTGGTCTAGACCAAATTAGCAGCAATATAATATTGTTGGGTCCATCAGGAAAAATGATTTTGGCCTTAGGTAGCCTTGGGTAATTTGTTAGTGTCACATCACTACCCAGGACATCCCAGGACACCCTAGGACACCCCAGGACAACCTAAGACAGCATAGATAAAATTTTAGAGTGTCACACACTTGCTCAGGATACCTTTAGTGCATCCTGTGCATTGACCATCTGGATTAAATCATATCAGGAGGCCCTGGGAGTCCCTTATAATTTATAAATTTTGCTAGACAATGTTGAACCACCATGTCCAGGAATGTATTTTGCAATTTTCTCAATAAATCACTGAGTGGAATAGGTGTTTCCCTGCTGTTTCTGAAAGGAAAACCTTTAAAAAAACATAAGATTTATCTTTTGGAAACACATGAGAAACACCTGATGTATTTTTAGAATTCCTCCTTCAGAAACACTTTTTGTGTTTTCATGAGAAAAATTATTTGGAAATGACAAAACATGTCTAAAAATAAGTTTCTTTAAGGGAAACACCACCCAGTGCCAGCAGTGAAATAAATGATACAAGAATAAAATAATAAAAGTGGTGTCATGTAAAATAATGAAATAATAATTACAAAGTCATAAGTTTGGTTTGGATCGGCTCCAATTGGTTGGACAAGCAATCAAATTCACTGATGAGGTGGAATGTAGATGTTTGGGAGTTGAGTTGGGTTTGGGAGTGAGATTGGGTTTGGGACCGATCAGGAGTCAGGAGTTGGGCTTGAAATTGGGTGTCCCCTAACAGCAACTCCATCTTCTACAAGTTAACACTATCATTGATGACCCCTAACAGTGCCCTTTTGGCAAACTGGTTATATGGCTGGTCATTCCCTAACAGCTTCTCCCCTTTTTGTTTTCTTGTGTTTTATCTTAGTTTTCATTTATCACCTCCATTGATTCAAGCATCACCTCCACAAGCTTTTTTTTTTAGTCCTTTTGACTGTATCCATTTCCTTTCCTTCCCAATTTAATTTTTTCACCCATTCAGTGCATTTCCACTCTTTCCTTTGTTTCAGGCCCCTTTGGGGTTGTTTGGAATTCTATTTTCATATTTTGAACATCTTCTCATCTTTTCCATTTTCCTTGTGGTCTGTCTTCACTGAACCTAGATTTCACAATGCCTTCAAAATCCAGGAAATCACAGCCTCCTGCGCCACATCCTTCTCATCATAAACCAAATTCTAAACCCAAATTAAGGTCATTGCCTTCACCCACTCTCTATCTTGTTGTCAACACAACTTTGCCTTCCAACATTTTCTCTGAGCACTCGTTATTCATGACCTACTCACCTCAAAATAAAATTTACCATATGGCGTTTGGGAACAAGATTGTTATTGAGGGTACAGGCGAGGTTCACATTCACATATTTGCCAGTGGACAACTAATTTTGCTTTGAATGACCAATTGTTGGCACATACCAAGCTCACCACATCATTTTATTTAGACACTCTCTGGGTGCTTTTGTGGAAACCAGTTTATGATTGCATCATGAACTCCTAGAATACTTTTCTCTAGACTCTCACAAGTATCGCCTTTTGGAACCGATGATGAACATGGCTATGCTCTACCAACTGGAATTGCTCTTTTGTTGCTGCATCACCCCTTTTTTTGCTACATCACCCCTCTTGTTGCTACATTGCCCCTCTCATTGCTACATTGCCCCTCCCATCACTATGTCTCCCCTCCCATCGCTGCATTGTGTCAGGGGACACCTATTGTGTCTGCCTCTATACTTGCTTAGTATGTACTTACTTTCACTCATCTCTATGATTGTATCCCATACCGCATCCCTTACCCTGCTCCTCGTGTTTGTAGTAGTAGTTGTCCCTTCACCAATGACATCTTGACAGATGTCAGTTTATATTTAGGTTATCTTTACCTCGTCCTACCTTCTATTACATCCTAGCTGTATATAGTCAAATTGGCTCCCACGCCTGTAGTATATAGACAAAAGGTGGTTATCTTTGATAACCACCTTTGTATTCAACTTGGTTCCCGGGTTCTAACATCCCCTAACACATTGCCCTTTCATCCAGTCCTTTCCACCCTGTCCACCATCTTCATCATTACCCATTTTCCTAAAAGTCACCCATGCTGCACATCACTTTGCTGCTTTTGATTTCCTATCATTCATACTTTTATGCATCCCCTCACTGTGCCCAAATCATGTTCACATCATTTTACTGTTACCTAGCTACCAGTTATTCTCCATACTCTTTTTATCTTATGGTGCGATTTTTTATATTTTCTCATTTAACTCCTTATGCTTTTTGATGCTATTTACTCCACACACCTTGTGCTTCATTTCCCCATTAATTCCAATCACCTCTACTATAAAAACCCCTGTAACTTAGTTACAAAAACAATAAGAAAGTATTCGCTTCTCTCCCCAGAGTTTAGAATCAAGTCTTGTCATCGTCTCTCTCATCATTTGCCCTTGTTTCATTGTGTTTTTACTGCAAGTCACCCATACAGCAACTATACTTCATCACTGCATCGCCCCTTTGTTACTTTGTCACCCCTTTGTCATTTTGTCACTCCTCGTTTTGCTTGTCTCATATCTCGTCGCCCTACCTTAGTTGGAACCTTTCTGCATACACTTGACTCAGTGTTTAGGCCACCTGTTAGGGCAACTGTGGTACTGACTTAGTCAGACTAGCAGGGGATCCAAAGATGAAAGGATAGGGATCTCTGCTAGGATGGTGGGGTATTTAAGTACTAGTATGGACATAACAGAGATATGTAAATAAATAAAGAAATGGTGCGATAATAAAGATAATAAAAATGGTGTCATGTGAAGATAAAATAAAATAATAAAATGAGAAGTTGAAATCAGATTGGGAGTTGGGCCAATTGAGATTCAGGAGTTGGACCAGGACCAATTGATATTTGGGAGTTGGACCAGTCAGTTTGGGTTTGGGTCAATCTCGTCAGTGAGGTGGAAGGTACCAAGTCGCAGTTGGGTCTTGATACCAGAGTAGAATCAGGAGATGGTGTGGAGGGGGGGTGGGGTAGGGTTTGGGCCTGATTGGGAGTTGGTGCTTCAGTCAAAAATTGGGTGTCCCCTAACACCACCAAAGCCCCAGCCACTATCACACACCAATACTGATTGGTAGTGTGGGTAAAAAGCTTAAAAGTTGTTATCATGAAAATAAGCAGACTTTGAATTCACTTGCCTGTTTTGGAAGCAGCCCTGAATCGTGTTCCTGGTCAATAAAATCATTCATTCAATGTTATCATCTTCATTGCTCATCATATTCTCAATGTCTCTCACTATGCTCTCCATCATTTACACTATTGACATGCTCCTAAACATCTACCATCCATTTTTTCCTTGGCTAGTGATACAACAAAGCGATCAATCTACTATTTGCATTGGTCATCGGCTCGCATTTGATTGCATCTTTGGCCCATCATTTCAAGAACGGCCTGTTTATGGATGCATCAGCTACATCTCTCATTATGTAAGGGGCTTTGTCATCGTTGTTGTGGCTATGGACCCACAAGTCTTTCCCTTAGCTATCTACCTGGCCATACCTGGCTCCTGGATCTCACTCAGTCCCCTATCCTCAATTATCTACTCTTATCTTATCATTCACTGCCAAAACCAATATTCATGCAGTACCTGAAGCCTTCCCACCCTCTTTATGACACTTTAGGAAGTCCAGGAGGATCATGACTAAGCAGGACTTGCAGATGAATCAGCAGCAGAGGATTATTCTTGCAGTGTGTCAAGTGTTATCAAGGCTGTGTGACATGGGATCATGGGTAAGTAGTATTTTCTTGGGAACAAGGCTGCACCTTTCAAGTGTTGACTCAGGACCTTTCATATTTTGACATGACCACACAGCTATGGAGTTGATATATTTTTGCTATTGGACTGTGTACACTGACTTCTCTTCTTTTCTCTCGCACTTTGACACTCTACAGATTTTTTTATTGTTCCTTCTTCTTTTCCATTGTTCTTTTCTTCTCGCAGCTGTCCTCTCTTCATCTTTCTTCCTTTGACAGCGCATACTTCTTTCTTTTTTATTGTTCTACATAGCCTCATCCTTAGGGTATAAATACTGCTCTTTTGTACCAGGATAGGTAGTTTCCCCCAATTCATTCTTAGTCCCCTACAGTCATCATCTCAGTGGAGTTCCAGTGAATTCCTCCCTCAAGTTCGCTTTTTCAGCCTTTGATCTGTTACTGTCCCATACTGTCTACTGCTATAGTCTTACTGAAGACCCTTTCTCATTCATCCTCATCCTCATCCTCTACCTCAGTCACCTTTCTATTCATCTTCATCCTCATCCTCCTCATCTCTATTCTTTCCCTCTACCTCTGTGTGTTACAAGTCTAAGGCTAAGCCTTCCCTAAACAAATAACAGGGAGTCTCTTGACCTAAAGACTGGTCCACTGCTCTCTGGTTGGTGTTTATATACAACACTCACAATGATTTATACTGCATCACACCCTCAGTTGGTACAGCACCTAGCATACTGACAGTGTATTGTTGGAGTATTGAATCCCACATGCGTTGATAGGAGATTGATTAGATAGAAATCAGAACTGAGTAGCTAATTGTACTAGTAATACCTGTCTACCCCCTTTAGGTAGATAAGTAGATAAGGGCATATGTATACAGCTAGGTAGATGATGAGGTGTTTCCTCATCGGATTGACCCAGGATATATCATTGGCCAAACAACCCTGCTAGGCTTGCTATCTAAGACATCCTCTAGCATCTATCACACTGTAGTCCCTAGACTGACACAATTCTAACATGTATCACCAAGCTCTCCAAAGTATGTTCCACTCACTCATGAAGATGGATTCCTGGTGCTTAGGTTCAAGCTTCAGGCACCCATTGCTCCTGTGTCACAGGTGGATCCACCCTCACTGGTACAGGTTCCAAATTCCATTTTCCCCCAGCCAATGTCAATCACCACCCAAACACTTGCTGTCACTTTGCTCACTGCTATAGACCAGCCATTTGCTTGTCTCTCAGTACCACAACAGCCCCTGTTTTCTCCTCCTGACTTGCCTTTAATCTCACCACACCATTCACCTGTTGGACTTGAATTTTGAACTAAGTAGTATGAAAGTATTTATGATTATGTAATTCCCTACATGTTTGTTACAAGCTCATACAAACATGATACTTGTTCATTAATCCATGGTCCTGCACTTGAAAACTACAACATCACCTTCTAGTTTCTTCCAAATACCACAGGCATATTCTGTTCCTCATCCCCCCACTCCTGCATTGATTCCAGTTTTGATTTCTCAGCCATTTTCTTCTCTAAACAATCCCCCTTTTAATTCTCACCCTTTGCTTGATTCCTTTAACTTTCCTGATCCTCCCATTAATACTCTGGCCAAAACACCAATTGCAATAATTTCTTACCCCATTCCAACTTTTAATCCCCAATCAATTCAATATCCTTGGCACCCTTTGCTTTCTGAACATTTGTCTGATTCCCATAATTTTAACATATCTCCGAGTCCATTTAATCATCCTTCTGAAATCCTGTTTCCACACACTTCGTACCCTGTCCCTATTTTCAATCCCCAATCAATTCAACATTGTCAGCCACAATACCCAAATTCATCCATTCAACATCTTTCTGCACCTCAGTCACCTGGTACAAACTTTGTGGTCCAACTGCCACTGGCGCATCAAACTTCTGCTTTACACAATTCATACACCTATAATCCAACATCTTATGATCTGTGGACACCTCAACAGCCCTTTGAACCTTTTCCAATCCCTCCTTGCCTCACAGAAACATGATTGACTCCCTTATTTCACCTTTTCCAACCCATTTTCATGGGGGGTGCCCTCAATTTTCCCATCATATGGGGGTGCTTCTCCTCTTTTTCCTTGCCCTTCCTCCCTCTCTCTTGCCACCTCTTTGTGTTTGAGTTTATTTTCTTGCCCATTTTATGAGGGTGTTTCTTTCACGATGTGTTTCATATTCCCATCTCCATTGCAGACTCCCTCAGTTGTGGGGGTGTGTTGGACTTGTAGTCTTTGTCCTTCAGTCCGGATTTGTTCCCACAGCTCATATTTAGTAGCTACTTGCCGTGTTTATCCATCTCAATCTATCACTTTCACCTGTTGTGTGACTCGTGTCTCGTCTCTGTGCTCCTGTCAACAAAGTCGGGATTACTCAAGTGGTCAAAGTTAAACCGCTTCAAAAACTAAAAATAAAAAGTGAAGCAGCTGCTTCAAAGTTGTGTCTTCGTTACATAACTTTGAATTCCCCTATTGAGATCAACACTAGTGACTAAACTGATGTGTGACAAAATTTCATCATGATGTCAGAGAAACAAAGAAGCCTGCATTTAATTAACTTTCATATACTTTCACAATAGTCTCGCATGAGGGGGATGAAAAGTATGCCTTGCCGTTGACTAATGATGAATTTGTGCAGCTCTTGACCAGTAGAGACATAGTAGACATAGGGACTAGCATGGTAAAGTTTGGTAAACTCCAGTTCCTGGGAAAAAAGCAACTTGCAAGCGCAATTCTGCTGCAATTCTTAAAATTCTTTCTCTGTATGATAGCCAAGATGTTCTAGTTTACAATGACTAAAAGTGTTGGAAAGTGAATGTGGGAGAGTTGTCACATTGAAACGGAACAGTTCGGTATGGAAAAATTGTTCCAAACTGTACTGTTTGAGTTTACATAATCATCTCTCTATCTTCTGAAAATTACAGGCATTATAGTTAATATTGGTGTCTACTTGTATGCCAAATTTTGTACTATCAAGATTCCAAACAAGGGAGAAAATGAATTTTATTTTGTGAATCTGTCTAAACCATAGTTTACCATGCTAGTCCCTAAGTAGGCATCGGTCACAGACATGAGCAGCATTAAATCAGTTGATGTGCATATTACCAGGAGATATAGGGAGTGATCTCACCAACCTCTTACCAGGCAAAACAGTAGCCCAGAAACAAAGTGGAAAGCACCTGAGTCCGATATATGTAATGTGTGTGTCACGATGATATACACGATTTGCTGACTAATATGGCTTTCAAAGTCACAGCCGCCGCAACTCAGGCTGTACTTGATATAATATTATACCCCAGGCATACCTTTCAAAATGACAAACTCGCTGGACAGCTTCACATATACGGTTGGGAAACTTGGTATGCCCACGTTTGTTTTAATCATTTTAATTGCTGAAATGTAACTACTTCAGAGGCGGGCATGGCTGTAAGTTTCTTCCCAAACTAAGCTAGCCAATACTCAACATGAACGCTCTGTAAGATCCTTTTAGGAGAGAGAGCTCATCTTATAGAATTTCCCTCCATTCTTCTACCACCTGGAACTACAACGGGCTCTATTGTCAGCATCGCCGTGCATCAAAATCATACAGAGGAAAGACGACGCGAGACTGAGTTTTGGGCCCTTCAAGATGAAATTCTAAAATCGTACGGGCAATCATCGCCTGAACCACCAAAACTCTCTGTTCGTAGTCCAAGTTCACTTTTGAAAAGCGCTGATGTTCATATCTTGCTGTTCCAGGTCCGCAACGTCACCCAAACATCGGTCACCTTGGAGTGGCCAACCATCAAACTAGCCACAGCCAAACTTCGTTCACTTGATATCTACCGAAATGGAGAACGACTCTCAGCAGTCCCCTCGCCCATGACCAACACATCTACCAAACACTCCGGAATGGAAATCAACACTGAATACTCCTTCCAACTGGTCCTACGCACCACAGCTGGAACGTTCCCATCCAACATCCTTCGCGTCAGGACGCACACCATGTCTGATACCTCTGGAATATCCGTCTGTTTTGGAAATGTACAAGATTCGGTGTTGTTGGAGAATGCAAAATTGGCGTTGAGGGATATGGGCGCGAAGTGGAGTGATAACATACAGATTGATACTTCGCACTTTGTGTGCACTATTCCAGGTGCGACACCGTCTGGGGCTGGAGCGGCTAGGAATGCGAGTGGTACGGCGGGGTTGCAATACCAGAGGGCATTGCAACTCAGTATACCAGTTGTGCAACCCCATTGGATTTTGGCCTGTCATGCGGAGAAAAGGTTTGCTTCTGAAATAATTGTCGAAATTAAATTCTGATTATTTTCTGGGTGGCTTTTAGGATGGTACCTATTGGTTCCTTCTACCTAGGAGCCAGTTCTACTACACCTTCGTCTGCAGCTTTCGGCCGTCCTCAATCCATGTCTCAAGCATCTTTACCTTTCTCCCCCACCAGTCCTCCTTCTAATCATTCTGCTCGAGGCACACCAGCGTCATATCGAGCGTCTATGCCTGCTCCTGCTCGTGCAGGATCTAGCCCTGCTGTCTCCCCGAATAACGCATCCGCTTTCATCAACCAGCCCTCATCTGCTGGTAGGCCTCCACAACCCCGTTTTGAGCCCACATCGGAGGAAGGAGAGCTTAGTGATGACCCTGGTTTGCAGAGAGTGCAACTGGAGCGAAGCACGACTGCGGGGAGTGTGACGAGTGTGGATTCGAAGAGGAAGAGTAGAGGGGTGATCAATCCTGAATTCAAGTTTCCGCCGTCGCCACCTACTACTACTTCTCCCGTGCCATTTGCTACACCTGGACCTGGGGTTGTTCATCCGAGCAACAATAATGTTACTGGAATTCAATCCAATCTTCAGAAGAGAAACTCATCCCCCACAGTCATTGACGACCACTCTAGTTTAAAGAAACAAGATGATGAGGCTAGTAGGAGACCCACTGTGGTGACCCCGTCAAGTATTGAGGTTCCTGCGCCCCCACTTATGGAGAAGGAGAGGACGCCTACTCGAGCGTCGTTGGATGATTCGGTGGACGATGATGTGGGTGATACAGTAGATATTCCGTTGAATTAATGGACAGGGTCACGCTTAAATATATCCTATTGGCAGTAACAAGTATCAGATGGTAGCGGAACTTGCACTTCATCATGAAGAAATCTACTGAGCCCCAGTCATATGTAAACAAATCGAGAGTCTCAATGCTACCTACCCAGATTGGCCCTTCGCACTTGTCGGACTTGCCTTTTACTTAAAATCTTCACGGAGCACTGGAACAGAAGACTCTAAGCCTGCTTTTATCTCTCCAAGACGAATTTTTTTCCCAATATGTAGGGGGTCTTCAAGGGTTTATTACGGTTTCGAAATCTCATTTCGTATTACCATCACTGGATGCTGAGCAGAATCCCTTGCCGTTAGGATCTTGAGACCGCAGAAGGTATCGTTCCTAGATGATAAATGGGCTAAGCCTTCTGATAGCGTCATCGTTTTCGTCCTCCAAATGACATAATTCAGTATCAATTCTCTGATGCATCGGGAGCCTCGACTGGGAGAACCTGCTTTCCGAAGATAACATGGGGGAAAATTCTAGTCGCTACGATCGTCTTTTATGCATGGAACTCGGGAAGGTTCTCGCGCTTGAGGCGAATCTCTTTCACGCGTGCAGCGACAGCTAAATTCTGTCTCTCCTGTAATTTCACTCTAGTGAAAAGTGAAAAAGACATAGTTAGGATGTCAAAGTCATCACATTGTTGAGTGCTGAAACGGCTCCCTGGTATGTGATTTCGTTCGGATTGAGGCCTCGATCCGAGGAGTAATTAGGATAAGAAACATCCGGGAGCGCATTGTGTCTATCGCTTTTCACATGGCCATTTTTCACCAAGGGGGTAATGATTTTTTTTTTGGAGTCGAACTTCGAGAATTGAAAAGAGTGGTTGAGATGGAGAGGGGGGATTTCAAGGAAAAAGATTGGAAGATTTGGGGCAGATCGTCCACTTTGACGACATAGGTAACGACGAAATTGATAGTACTACTGTACTAGTAGGGCCGTAGGCACACCGAAAGTCAGGAGAAGGGGGTGCTGTGGCTCGATGGCAAAGGTATCATCGGTGAAGCACACTTTATTGGGAATCTTGTCGAACACCTCGTAGTACTGGTAGTGCTGCGCGGGATGCGAGCGAATTGTTCAAGTAATACTAAGAAAAGGAGGTTCAGGGTCAGATCCACGCCTTGGTGCACACAACAACCCCAGAAAGGCACAAATTTCTCACGCTTCCCCAGCCTGCTCGATTATGAGGTTGCACCTTGGGTTGCACGACCAGTCAGCTAAAGTGGTGCAGCACTTCTAACCCCCGCCACCGTCGTCGCCGTGGACGTCTTGCTAGATAATAGGGCAATCATAAATCCTTCCCCCCATGTCAACAACGAGATGACATCACCAGACACAGCTAACATGCCTGTAGAACATGATACTTTGAAATCGAACGGGAACAGCAACCACGAAGAAACCACAAAAGAGGTCACGTCTCTGACGACTGGGGGTTCGGCCGAGCTGAAGGGCAAAAGTGATAATGGTGGTGAAGAAGAGGAGGAAGAGGAACAGAGTGAGGAAGAAGGGGAGGAGGAAGAAGGGGAGGAGGACGATGAAGAACCGTCGTTGAAGTATGAACGAATAATAGGCGCTGTCCCCGACCTCCTCAGGAAAGACTCCGCCTCTGCACTAGCCGTATCAAATAAATTACTGGTAATTCCTTCAAAGATCATTATATCCTCAAATTAACTTATCCCTCCAGGCTTTGGGCACCCATGCAGGTATCATACATATCCTGGACATCACGGGCAAACGTATAAAATCGTACAAACCTCATCTCGCGTCTGTAGTTGACATCTCCCTAGACGCGACAGCAGACTTTGTCGCAACGGCTTCTATCGACGGTGGGTGTTTTCATTTTTTCATTTCTCTGCTCTCTGATTTCACTGCTTTAGGACAGGTCATCATTCATTCATTGTCTACACCTGAATCCTACTCATTCGACATGAAAAGACCCATGCGGACTGTGGCCATGGAACCTAATTTTGCGAAACGTGGCACAAGAGCGTTTGTCTGTGGAGGTTTGTCGGGCGCCTTGGTAATGCGGGAGAAAGGATGGCTAGGCCATAAAGAAACAACACTACATGTTGGTGAAGGTCCTATCTGGCAAGTCCGTTGGAGAGGGAGACTTATCGCTTGGGCTAACGATCTTGTAATTCTTTTTTCTTTTCTTTTTCTTTCAAATATCAAATCTCACTCTTTTGGTCTGGTAGGGTGTCAAAATCTACGACACTGTCTCTCAAACACGTATCACGTATATTGACCGACCAACCGATTCGCCCCGTGCGGACCTCTTCAAATGTTCTCTCCACTGGCAGGATGACTCGACTTTGCTCATCGCTTGGGCCGGTTTCATCAAAGTTGCGCGTATCCGTGCCAGACCACGCCAAAACAGTGACCCATCAACCGCCAATCTCCCTCCCCTCCTAGTCGAAATTACAGCTGTCTTCCAACTAGACTGTATGGTCGCCGGTATTGTACCACACCCTACACCAATCCCTTCACCTGAAGGCGTTTTATTACCCCTCTCATCTAATTACAACGGAACCAAGCAATCTTTAACATCTCCAACTCTAATCCCAGTCACCACCACTCTCACGTCCTTCCTCGTCATCGCATATACCCCTCCTGAAACCTTTGTCGACGAGATGACAGATGACCGCGCTCGACAAGCACGCAAAGCTGCTGAACGTCCTGAACTACGCATCATATCTCGTGCAGGCGAAGAATTGACCGCCGACGCGCTTACTATCACGAATTATCAACAGTGGAGTTGTAACGACTATGTTTTATCGGAGGTGTCATCGGATGAGCAGCCTTTAGATGTGGATAAGAAGAGATGTTATGTAATTATGAGTCCGAAGGATTTGGTGCTTGTGAAACCCAGAGATAGGCGGGATCATGTTATGTGGTTAGTGGAGAGAAGAAGATATGAAGAGGCATTAGAGGAGGTGGAGAGAGCTGAAGCGGAAGGGAATGGAAATCCAAAAGAGGAGGATGAGTTGATGGCTCAGAACATCAGGCGGAAATATATTCATCACCTTGTTAATGAAGGTTGGTTTCTCGTTTGCTCTCTTACTGAACGCATCATGCTGATGACTTGTTTTTACTTTGCTTCAGGCAATTTCGTAAAAGCAGCAAAAGTGTGTTCCAAATTCTGTGCTCGCGATTCGAAACTCTGGGAAACTTGGATATTCGTCTTCGAAGAAAAGAAGGAATTGCAAGTGCGCATATATTCAGCTTTTGTTAAATGTTATTTGCTTAAATATGACCGTTTCTTTCCAGGCTATCATTCCATATGTGCCAATTGATTCTCCTCGATTGGACCACCTCGTATACGAGGTGATCCTGGGTCATTTCCTCATACATGATAGACAGGTTAGTCTTTGATTCTATGATTCTAAATCTCACTTCTCATTGAACCAACACTGGACGATTGGGATTGTATAGACTTTGCTCAAGACGATTAGGGAATGGCCAAAGGAAATCTACAATATCGCAGCGGTCATCATTGCTATACGTGCTGAATTGGACAAGACAGCTTCGACGTCCTTCATCATATCCTCTAATGCCAACGGAGGTTCAACGGTTCTCATGGAATGTTTGGCTGAATTGTAAGTCGCCACAATACTCGGAGACACTATCATAACTGACATATGATTGGTTAAAAGGTACGTAGCCAACCGTCAACCAGGGAAAGCACTACCTTACTACCTTCGCCTCCGCCGATCTAATGTGTTCGATTTAATTCGGGAGAACAATCTATTCACAGATGTTCAAGACCAGATACTACTGCTTGTTGAGTTCGACCATGAGTTGATGGAGAAGAGGAAGCAAGAGGGTTGGGGAGGTATGGAGGTGAAGAGTGACGCTATCACTTTGTTGGTTAATAATATACATTCGATACCTGTGAGTTTTCTTTGCATTTAATATGGTTGGATCATTCTCTGCTCACCTTTTTTTTTTTTTGGAAACTGTAGATTACACGAGTAGTGCAGCAACTTCAGGAACGGTCGTATTATCTTTTCCTCTACCTGGATGCCCTTGTGCATATGGATTCTCACCTTGTATCTGGCTTTGCGGATTTGCAGGTACGAATCTTTCGCAACCGAGGATACTTTGACACTCATTTGTCCATCCTTTGTTGCACAGGTCAAAATGTATGCAAAATTCGCGACATCTCGGTTAATCGACTTTCTACGAGCCAGTAGTTCATACAATTTGGAGATGGTAAGCTCATCACCCTACTTATATATTTCTCTAACCGTTTTCAATATATATAGGCGTACAAAATATGCCAGGAACGGGATCTAGTACCAGAGATGGTCTTTCTACTTGGGCGAATGGGGAACAATAAGCAGGCACTGACACTGATTATCGAGCGACTGGGCGATGTTCATCGTGCTATTGATTTCGCAAAGGAGCAAAGTGATGATGACCTTTGGGAAGATTTGTTGAAGTACTCTGAGACTAGACCAGGTTAGTCCATACCACTTTCTCTCTTGTCGTTCCCTGCTGACTTACATTCTTTGAAATAGCTTTCATTCGCGTTCTACTGGAGAATGTGGGCGTTGAGATCAGCCCAATACGACTTATCCGACGAATCAAGAATGGTCTCGAGATTCCCGGACTGCAAGAGGCTTTAATCAAGATATTACAAGATTTCCACCTGCAGATATCGTTATTGGAGGGATGTCAAACCATCTTAAATGGTGATAGCTCTGATTTGTCGCGGAAGCTGCAAAAGAACCAAACGAGTGGATTTTTCCTAACATGTGAGTGCATTTTAAAAGATTTAAATTGGAGGTGAACCCAACCGATTTCTGCACGAAAACAGCGAAGAGTGTTTGTTCCCTGTGTTCTCGGCCTTTGCAACATTCCCCTCAAGGGCTCGTTTTCCTTTTCTTGTGTCGACACGTCGTCCATGCATCGTGTGTGAGTGGTGGTGACAATTTACCACTTCCGCCCGATCCTGTTCTACGACATCTCGAACTTGGAAGCTCAGCAGCGAGGGGTCTTAGCGGAAGCATCGCATTGTATGTTTTTAGATTGTTCTCCCTGTCTCGTTTGAGGTCTGATCTTGTTTCTCCTATCGCGTTACAGTGAATCCATGATCAAGGCGAGACTGAATCAAGGATGCCCTGTTTGTCATAACAACGGAGAAGGTCGTCGGATATCGTAACATGCTTAGACAAAATATAGTTGGTTTTTCTTTTCGGCATTACTCACGGCTGGCTTATCACATTTGAATCTATTTTTGCATCAACCATCGAAGTTGAAGTTGTACTCCTTAAGCTGCGTACTATTAAAGGAGAAATTTGATCGTGGTCATGATCATAATGCGTCCAGGCCCCATTCGAACAGGAGAACATGGATTGTGCGGGTCTTGAGTAATCCTCCTTTCCTATGCTCGAGGAATATAAAAGGCTGGCTAGTTTGAATCCGGACTGTCTTCGTCTCTTAACTTCTGACCCCCCACTTATCACTCCCACAAACGACTATACTGCCTAGTTCGCCCATTCCTCAACTTTCCAAGTACTCAAAATGCATCCCTCTGTCGTATTTGCTGCTCTCCTCTTGTCTGCAAGCTTCGTGAATGCTCAATGTCCTCGGGATTTTACTCTAACTGCGAAGGATGGCAAAGCACGTCCTCTTGTTCTCCTTTCTGGGTCCTGACGATTAATCATCTATTCTTTCTTTTTAGTGTGTCTGTAAAAAGGGTACAAAGACAGTCCGTCCTTTACTTTTTTGGTCAATGCGTCTTTTTGACTTGACGTCTAAACTTCTCTTCTCTTTTTCTTTCTTAGGTCCACCCCGATTCAAAATGCGTGTTTACCTTGAGTCCCAACGGTAAAACCTGTCATGTGAGTTACTCGATGAATTCTTTTCGTCCATCGACTGACTGTCCATTATTAGCCAATTTGTCCTAGTCACGCCCCATCTCCTTCTCCTTCCCCTTCTCATAAAGTTAAACGCGAGCAACTATTAATGAACGAAGACGGTTCCGTGAGTTGGTTCTTTTTTATATAATTTGGAAAGGGGCTGATTTTTTCTTGTTTCTCCTTTCGTAGATCGCCAATTGCCCTGCAAGGACGATCTCCTGTCCTATAGATGCCATTATGAACATGGGGTTCGAATGTATCTCGCCTCAAGAAGATCTTGATAATTGTGGTGGATGCGTTGCTCTCGGCCAGGGAGTTTCCTGTGAGAGAGTAGCTGGCGTTAGAAAGACGGAGTGTAGTCGCGGTCGTTGCATCAACCGTGAGTTTTGGATTGAAAGATTTCTTTTGTTGGAACTTGTCCTGACCTTTTTCTTTTTTTCTCTCTTAAGATTCTTGTCGATCTGGCTGGGTCTTGGATAAACGATCAAACAACTGCATTCCTCGCCCCAGACGAAACGGTTATTGATTTATTGATCACTCATCTTCGGTTTGTTCCCTGTCCTTTTCTTTCGTTTATTTTCTCTACTAGTACCTTCTTAGGATTCAACGTTCAACCTCACACTTCGTTTCTAATTTATTTTACTTACTTTTATCTTTTAAACTAACACCTTCCTAGTTATTTTCGAAATGTAGTCATTTGATTATTTGATGTGTTAAACATACACTTCCCCTACTAATAGTAATACTTTTTTACTGATATATTTTAACCTTTGGGTAGTATTATGCTGCTAATATTTCGGAAATTTGAAATCTTGCTGTTTGAATCACTCTGCAATTGCCAGGGAATGAATTCATTACAGCAGAAATCAAAACATTATTCTATCTGAAAACACGCATACAAAGCAGATTAGAGCTACAAAACGAATGGACGGGGGGCCAAAAAAAAAAAAAAAAAAGTCTAAAAAAACTAAACCCATCCACGAGCGGCACCCCGTCCTCCACCATGACCCCGTTCTTTTTCAACAACGAACATTGCATCTCTCATAGTCACGCTCGTTCTTGTATCTTCTTCCGAAGATGTTTGAGTTGGTGCCATAGAACTTGACTTTTTGGTTGGAACATATGGACGGGCCCATGAACTATTAGCTGCTGCCGCCGCCGCCGCCGCCGCCGCCGATGTTGATGTAGCAGGAGCTGTGGTAGTTGCGGGAGTAGTAGGTACGCCAGTAGTAGTAGTGGCAGAATATGGTGCCGTACCCGTAGTAGCCGTTAAAGGAGTAGCAGTAGTCGTCGTCGTAACAGCAGGTTTTGCTTTCGTCGCTGGTGTAGAAGCGTTGGCAGCTGTCATCCATGAATATTTTCCCCCAAGTCCTGCTGCTTGTGTAGCCACAGCATTCGACATCTTCTTTCTGACGTCTTCTGACATATTTCGAGCCGTCACACCAGGACCATCCTTTTTTCGCTTTTTCTTCGCGCCACCCTCTAAATCATCCATCCCTCCTCCGAGATCCATTGCTTGGCCGCTTGACATTCCATTAGCTTGGGCTTGAAGTGCAGCGGCATGAGCAGCCGTCATCTCAGCACGTTCTTTCCTCTCCTTCCTAACTTTAGTTTCTTCCTCCCGTTCGATTTTCTCAAGAGCAGCCAATTGTTTCGCCACATCACTTCGAACGACAATACTCCACATCGGAGAACCATCTTCATAAAACGAAGCTGGGCGATCAAATTGAGTATCCGTTCGATGATGAGATGCAGCTATCATAGCGGTAACCAAGTCCTGCAATCGTGCGCGAAGAGCAAGAGCGAGATAGTTGACTGATTCTTCAGGGATACGTGTTATTTTATGTTGTGTGCCTATTGTACGCATGGTTGGGCCTATAAAGCGTGTATCGAAAGAGGGTTTTGGGGGTTGTTTCCGTGTACGATCTTCGTATGATCGGTAGGATTGGTGCGTGTCGTGTGAGCGTTGGAGAGATTCTTCTTCAGCCTATGAGAGAACAATTTGTGAGACTTGACAATTTTTTAAAAAAAAAGGAGGTTTAGGAGGGGACAGGACGAAACTCGTAAATCAACGCCAGCACTTCCCAGGGCGTCATTAAGCGTGGCGATATCAGCAGTGTCCATTCCATTATTAGTGTTGGCAGATGTGTATACGTTGGTTGAATATTGACGTGTCTGCAGTGGTTGCTGAGATGATGATGTTGAAGATGACTGCTGCTGCTGAGTTGTTGTTGATGTTGGCTGGGGTGTTACAGGCGACGCGTAAGGGTAATGTCCTGCATACGCTGCTTGTGGATAGTGTGAATGGGAAGCATATGGATAATGCTGATACGCAGTCGTCCTAGAAAAGGAATTCAGATATAAATATGAAATATTTCAAAACAAAAGGGGGGGGGAAGTTTTTTTTTTTACGTTGTAGAGTGTTGCTGCTGCTGGGCTGATTGTGATTGTTGTTGGAGTATGGGGTCGATAGCCATTGCTGTTAAAAGTGATAAGAATAATATACAAAGAAACTATGGGGGGATAATCATACCTCCCGATGCCCATTGTGTTGGGTATGCCTGAGTTGGAGTTGGAGTTGTAGGTTGGGTACTTGTGCTCTGATCTTCGGACTTCATGATTATTGGTCTATAGAGAGAGCATAAATTTCAACTTCCGAAATCAGCTGTGGCGCCTAACAAAGCTTTAGTTTGCCTTCTCCAACCGTTTCACCCACACAGGAAAGCCTTTGGGATTGGCAAAATGTACCATGATTTCAAAGCTTAGATCCAAGAGGATAGGCTAAAACTTTTACCTGAGGATTTTCAACAATGCTGATCAGCTGCGAATTCGGCTCTGACTACGTTGTCTTAGACCCTAGTAAGTAAAATTGTATTCTTTCTGCTGATTGTACCTTTTTGATTCCTTTCGCTCGTTAACTGTAGCATGACAATGTTGGTATGATTCATATACCCCAAAGCGATCAGGTTTGGTTCGATGACGTCAACCAAAGACATACTCCATGATTCAATGCGTTTGCGACAAAGGATCCTTTCAACCACAACCACCATGACACCTCACACCGTTACCGTCAGTACCACGTTCGGGCTTTCTATTCTCATACTGATCAACTATCCCAACAGGTATCAAATATCTCGTCGAGCACAACTGAGTCTCAGTTGAATGACTTCTTCGTGTAAGTACTTTATCAAGTTATTCATGTTTCACATTTGTTGATTTTGTCATAACAGCCTTTGTGGAAAGTAAGAGAATCGAAACATTGAGTATAGACTTCTATATCCCTGACCCACGTAACCTTCGTAGGATCGCTTCGATTGATTATTCGGAGAAGGAGCATAAAGCAGCGATCACTTTCGAAAAATCCAATGCTGTTGAAACAGCCTTGATGGTGAGTTATGTTCCCGTATCTCTGATAGGTTAAAGTTAATGGATTTTCAAAATCCCTAGCTTAATGGAAGTGACTTGGATGGAGCTACTCTGAACGTAACTTCCGATGTTGCCCACCAGAGTGAAGATCGAGGAGGTGCTAAGGAAGATTCATACGAACAAAGTGACAAACCACGCGCAGGAAGTGCGTAAAAACAGCCTCGAGCTTTCTTTGTTCGTTTCGTGAATAACTAATATTTTTTCTTTTTAAAAGTTGCCGCGGAATATCTAGCAAAGGGATACGTTCTTTCTGATCAAATCCTCCAACGCGCCATCGAGATAGATAGTGAGTCGACCTCTTTACCATTTTGTATTACTAACAGAGATGAAACAGATAAGAAGGGAATCTCGAAGCGGTTCCTCATGTACTTCCAGAGCCTGGACAAATCTGTAGGCGAACGTACTTTGGGGCCTGACCAGACACTCTCTGGCAAATTACAAAGCACGATTGACAAAGCAACTCAACAAGACAAGGGTTACTTTAAAACCGCTCATGATGTAAGGCTTCTTTCTACCCCCAATCTACTCACAACTTATCTGACTTCTTCGCAAAATAGTATTATCTGAAAGCAATCACGTCTCCCCTGGGCCAGAAAGTTCGGTCGTTCTATACCGACACTTCCAAGCAAGTACGAGATATCCATGAAGAAGCTCGTCGTCTTGCAGACCATGAGAAAAGCGAGAAATCATCCACTACGCAGCAGACTCAGGATGCTCCCGCAGGTTCTGCGCCTGCGTCTGCGCCTGAAAGTACTCCCATTAACTAAAATTAATCCTACTTTGTTGTGTGGCCTTTCTGGGTTACTGTATAACAATGGACCTTTCCGACGTTTGTGGTAGTATTACATTGATGACGTCAGGGGAAATTTCTTCTCAGATTGGTTTGATGTATGAAAGGACTATTACAGAAGGTTTGAGCCTTTAGTCTAAAGCTTTATGCATATGCCCAGCCCATACGTCTCTTTCATCTCAATCTCAAAGCTCACTTGTTAATAAACTGTCTATTTACATGGGTTCAGCCCAACTAGAATAATGACACTCTTCACAAGCAGCGCCGGGTGTCGCAGCTTGCCTTAAAAGTCTTGCTGACGCAGACATACAACTCCTTCCAACCGTATGAGGCTTCCAGTAGCGCTCTCCAAAGATCCACCTCCTCGACCTAAAATGCGAGAGGAGACACCAGCACACCAGATCTCTCTTGCCGAATGACATTGAGAGATGATCAATGACTGCTTGCCAGTCCATCGCAGCAAAGAGCCCGGGACCCCGCTCGGCCTTGAATTTTAAGTCGTTCGTGAAATGAGGACCCTGAACTTTGATGGTATGATTCATGTGTAGACTGGCAGTGGATTGAAAATGCTGCGAGAGACACAATTGTTTGAGAACGAGGGCCTTCCATTATGCTTGATGAGCCGCCGCCGTCCATGGCGTCAATCCCAGCTTAATTGTTCGCATAGAGAACACCAGCTCCTCTTCCTTGCAGCAATAAATATCAATGGTTCTATGCTCTGTGAACTTTGATGGTATGATTCATGTGTAGACTGGCAGTGGAAAATGCTGCGAGAGACACTTCAGGGGCCTTGATTCAGTGTTCACTCACCAGTTTCAGAGGTCTGGAGCGGCTCGAAAGAAGATGTTATTACCATGCTTTGAGAGGCACTGTCAATTTTGAGGATTAGATGACCATCGGCCTGTCTACTTCCCCTCGCCTGAGCAATACAGGTGGTTGGATAGAAATCAAGCGTTGTGAGAGACAAGCGAGTGTCTGTTAGTTGGAAATTTTCTCGATGGTCACATGGGTGTTGAACGATGAGAAATTTCCCAGCAGCGAATTGAACGATCTCATTCTTGACAGAATCTGTGCCGCTTTCATATCTAGATCTAAATCTTCTCACTCCTCGTCAGTGCTGGCCTATGACAAAAATAAAAGGGAACTTACAACGGTCGACCGAGTTTTGAGATATGTCCATCCTCAGTCAATCCATGTGCGGTCCAACGCACAAATCGAAGCCTAAATCGGTGAAAGGTTAACTCGTGATTGATTACTCTGATCTTCGTCACATGGCGTTAAAAATAACAACAGAAAAACAGAAAAGATGGGCTGGTAATGGCGCAGTGCATGGCGCAGTTCATTGGATATGGACCAATCAACCTCCCCTGTCTTGCGCTTATTTATGCGCTTCATCGAAACCTAGTATGACGATTGGCGTCTTGTGGGATGCAGAACCGTGTAAGTCGTGAAAGAAACTGACGAGCTTTGCAGATGCTTTGTACGGAGGGAAATCATTGGTTCGTGAAGAGTTGGGTGACATATGGCGAGCAGTTCTAGAATGACGTTAATCGTGATGACTCAATATCAATCCAATTGGACATTTACCCCTGTCTGGCCCTCGGTCATATGTTTTCTGGACTGTTGTGCGGCTGAGAGTCTGAGACGTAGGACGCCGGGCCCAAAGGTTGCAGCTCAGTTAGAGTGGTCACGAACAAATGCCTAAAGAAATGCGCAAGC
The DNA here is from genome assembly GCA_015039465.1 of Phlegmacium glaucopus. Taxonomy (NCBI): domain Eukaryota; kingdom Fungi; phylum Basidiomycota; class Agaricomycetes; order Agaricales; family Cortinariaceae; genus Phlegmacium; species Phlegmacium glaucopus. The sequence continues at coordinate 376,506 of MU130382.1, read as the reverse complement.
ACGACCGTAGGGGTGTTTGGGGAGGTGGGCCGTGGATGCAGTGCCCGAACAGAACCGTCCAGAAGAGGGAAACCTACTCAGGTCAGGGGCTGTTAGCAACGTAACTGAGGCAGAGAAATCCTTCCCCCGCAAGGTCAAAAATGGCATTTTGCAAGTTCGTCAATAACTCTCGACTTTCCCATGGGTCTCTACCAGTCGCGTCTGATCAACTGGTTTCTTTCTATGTATCCCATCAAAGCAACCATCTATTGTCAATGTCTGCTAGGGATCCCTGGGACAGCAGGGAAGTACATCCGAATGAACATGCTCCCATGTTCGGATATACATATATCGAAAGATGCGTCGATTTGTTCCACTTCAGACTAAGTACAAACTCACATCTTCTTTAGTTGGTCTCTTGTAAACTGGCATCCACATATCTTCCCATGTCAACCTGACATCCGTCGTGTTCCCTGTTCTAATACTACCTGTCACGGATCCTCTTTATTTTCCAAAAAAGACTGACAAAATTCATCAAACATGTCATCCGCATAGCTATCTAATCTCTTCTGTCATATCCGGATATCATAGTGCATATGTCAGCTTGCAAGAAAACTTGCCGGAAAGTCCCCATGGACCAGCGGCGAAATCCATCAAGCTTCTCGACAAACTTGAGGATGGTATAGTTGGATACTCAGTTGACGCCGTCAATCACTAGGCGCCCAGCATCGGAAAGACAATGACTTGGTCGTCTACAGACTTGACACCAGCTGATATCGACCTTCTTATTCCCCCTCCTCACCATTTTTTACCTAAAACCATACTTGGATTACCCAATTCGCCACACGAAATCCTTAAACTACTATGCACAAATCAGAATTGACTTCTTCGACGCACAATGGGCAAACAACTGATAATCGGATTTCCAATTCCCGATTCGTGGTACATAGGTTTACGGAGATGACATCTGACAACTCGGAAAGTTTGGATGTATTTGCGGCCGCTAGATTGAAGTGAGGGGAAAGAAAGGGAAAGAAGAGGTACCAGATGTAGATGTGGATGCGGCATGGGGTGCTGTCTTTTTTCTCGTCCTCCTCCTTTTGGTTTATCTATCGGTTGACAGACGCCTAAGTTGATCAATTGGCTTCAAGTTGGTGGCGCATATCGATCTATATCAATCATATGACATTGGATCAAGAAAGCCTCCACATCATGACTTGACCATTGGTCCCCTTTTCGTTTCTCCATCCCTATAACTTCCCAAATCTCTTAGGCTGGTCCGTAGAGCAGCAGGAAAATATGAAACTGGTATCATAATCTTTCCATGGTTCTCCGTCCACATTGTTGACCGATCTCACCTCCGTGACCTCCCGTGAAACTGTCCCCATCTAATAACGACCCCTACCTGTCCGTCTTTATTCAAGATGGACCGGAAAAGCTTCTACTGTTTCTCAATCTCCATATCAGTACTGTTCCGAAGCTTATGTATCAAGATCAATCAATCGAAGTGGCACTGAAACAATATCATGTTAAACTGCGGGTCGCGCAAAATAAAGTTAGCGAGAGACTGTCAATTGTATGAGCCATCACATGCCCCTTTTCGGTAGTAAATAGCTGTGTTAGTAATTACCATTGTTCGAACCTGGACTCTACGTGGGAATGGTACCTTTAAACTCGTACAGCCGCTGCACACCGTCTCTTCATTGAAACTATCATCATCATGTCGAGCGAACGACCATCTAGAAATAACCGCGTAGACAAAGCTGCTCGATCTTTCAAAAAGAAGTTATCTTCTCTTTTTCATTTGAAGCACCCACCTAGTAGAACATTATCGATCGAGGTGGGTTCAGGCTCTGGTAGTCATATAGTGGAGGATGCAGGAACAAGGTGGGTAACTAAGTCCTGTTGTCTGATATTCATTTAACATACTTTCAAGTAATTCGCCACTCGAAATGGTCTCCGCTGATCGGGCGCTTGCCACGGCGGCTACGAATATAGAAGCATACACGGCGTCTCTTCCAATCTCCATACCCATTCCAGCATCCGGACCTGCTGTGCCCGGGGAATTTGGTTCCCCTAGTAGCTTAGGACCAGAAACTCCACCCACGGTCAGCGTCTATGCTGTGCTCACCATCGTTGTCACTAATCACCGTTCATGTAGCACACGTCTCCCAGTAGTCCAATGTCTGTCTTCCAAGGCGCTCAAAACGTATTCCTGAGTCGGTCGACAGTCACCGTGGCCAACAATGTAAGGATCATTCTATCTGCGTAAGAGCCAATCGTTGTACTGAGAGTTTTATCATCTTGTCAGATCCAGCATGTGTCCAAAGCTGATGGAAGTGAACAATCAAGCTCTCGAATCTTAGTGAGTGCATATCTTTGGAATACGACGATCTCCGCTAAAAGCTAGTTCATAGAAGATCGCACTAGCCGAAAAACTCTTGCCACGTGCTCAATTCGCTGAATATGATGCAGCATCTCCTGCTCAACGTAACGCATGTACGAAGAACACCCGCAAGGCAATCCTTGACGCGCTGCAAGTGTGGGCAAATGATGATACGACCACGAAGGTATACTGGCTCAATGGGATGGCTGGAACTGGCAAAACGACAATTGCTTACACATTCAGCGAAATGCTCCGTGAAAAGGGTTCCCTTGGTGGTACCTTCTTCTCTTCTCACCTCCGGGTTGATACTAGTGATGTTCGTTGCATCATCCCCACCATTGCCCTTCAGTTGGCCAAGTATCTTCCTTCTCTGTCACAACTTATCCTGGATGTGGTGGAAACCAATCCTGACTGCTCATCTTGGAAGATCAAGAATCAATTCCTGAATTTCATTGTTAAACCACTCACTGATGCATACACTAGCAGGGATATCAGAGAAGTAGTTGATGTCCCAGTTATTGTTCTTGATGCTCTGGATGAGTGTTGTAACCAGTCCCTTGTGGCTGAGTTGCTTTCTATGATCTTAAAGCATAGTAAATCTCTTCCAGTCAAGTTCTTCATCACTAGTTGTCCAGAGCTAGTGCTCAAGGAGACTTTTGATGATGATTCTTGGGATCATTCTTGTTTCATCCTTCATGAGGTTGAAAGGGAGATTGTCAGGGCTGATATTGAGCTTTACATTAAAGATTGCTTGCTTCATGGCCAAGTAAAGCACAATAGGCATGCTTGCCTTCCTGAGGCTGAACTTGAAAGCCTTGCCACCATGTCTGGCACCTTGTTCATCTATGCAGCAACTGTCTGCAAATATATTATTGAGAGAGGTAGCTCTGGCATGCCTCGGCGTCTTTCAGGTGTTGTTAATTCTACAGTGGAGACAACATCTGGTCTAAGCCAGCCATTAGATATCCTTTATGAAAGAATTTTGGATGCTGCCTATGCCTCTGCAAATAGTGGGGAGAAGTTAGATATACAGACAGTTCTTACAGCTGTTGTATATGCTAAAAATCCTCTCTCTATGACTGCCATCAGTGCTTTGATGGAAATGCCCATAGCACACACTGTCACTGCCCTTTCTTCTCTTCATTCCCTGATATATATTCCATCTCAAGACCCTGATGTACCCATCTCAACATTTCATGCCTCCTTCTATGATTTCATCAGTAATCAGAGGCCTTCCTCAAAGCACTATCTTGACCCCTGTGATTCACATAGATCCATAGCACTTCAATGTCTATCATTAATGGATACAGAGTGGTCAGGTAAAAAGGATGTTTCTTACTTGGCACAAAGGAAATGTAAAGACATTTCTGAATCACTTGCATATGCTTGTGATAGTTGGGCCTATCACTTCATCTATGCAGACAACAGCAATGGATCTGATAAATTGAAACAATTTTTTCAAACACATCTTCTGCAATGGATGGATTGTTTGAGTATTTTAGGAAAGTTGAGAACTGCAATGCATGCACTGTATAAACTAGAAAAATGGGCAAATGTAAGTGATCTTGTGGTTAAGAATGAATTGCACTTATAATGAAAACTAGACCCAAAAGCCAAGCCAGAAGCACTTAGCTATAATGGTGATTGATGCTAAACGGTTTCTGAAAGAGAATTTTGATTTCATCAAAAGAAACAGCCTTGAAGGATGTCCATCAGCATTAGCTTGGCTGCCAGAAAAATCAGATATCTGGAAAATATATGGAAGTAGAATGGACTGTCAATGGAGGCTCTGTGTGGGGAGGAGAAAGACATGGAGTCCATCTGAAGCAGTTCTGAGGCATCCAAAGATTGTCAATACTAGTGTCTTCTCTTATGATGGTAGGCATATTGTGTCTGCATGCCATGATCACATTGTAAGGACCTGGAATACAGCCACAGGAGAGTGTGAAGCAGAACTGAAAGGACATTCAGAGCAGGTGAATTCTGCTGTCTTCTCTCCTGATGGTCTGCATATTGTGTCTGCATCTGATGATCACACTGCACGGATCTGGAATACAACCACAGGAAAGTGTGAAGCAGAGCTGAAAGGACATACATCCTGGGTCAGGTCTGCTGTCTTCTCTTGTAATGGTCAGCATATTGTGTCTGCATCTTATGATCACACTGCACGGATCTGGAATGTAGCCACAGGAGAGTGTGAAGCAGAGCTGAGAGGACATTTAGAGCAGGTCTTGTCTGCTGTCTTCTCTCCTGATGGTGTGTATATTGTATCTGCATCAGATGATAACACTGCACGGATATGGAATGTAGCCACAGGGGAATGTGAAGCAGAGCTGAAAGGACATTCAGAGCAGGTCTTGTCTGCTGTCTTCTCTCCTGATGGTATGCATATTGTGTCTGCATCTGCTGATCACACTGCCCAGATCTGGAATACAGCCACAGGAGAGTGTGAAGTAAAGCTGAAAGGGCATTCAGGCTGGGTTAAATCTGCTGTCTTCTCTCCTGATGGTATGCATATTGTGTCTGCATCTTCTGATCACACTGCAAGGATCTGGAATGCAGCCACAGGAGAGTGTGAAGCAGAGCTGAAGGGGCATTCAGGCTGGGTCAGATCTGCTGTCTTCTCTCCTGATGGTAGGCATATTGTGTCTGCATCTAATGATCACACTGCACGGATCTGGCATGCAGCCACAGGGGAGTGTGAGGCAGAGCTGAAAGAACATTCATCCCAGGTCTTGTCTGCTGTCTTTTCTCCTGATAGTATGCATATTGTATCTTCATCTTATGATCAAACTGCACGGATATGGAATATAGCCCCAGGAGAGTGTGAAGCAGAGCTGAAAGGACATTCATCCTGGGTCAATTTTGCTGTGTTCTCTTCTGATGGTATGCATGTTGTGTCTGCATCTTCTGATCGCACTGCACAGATCCAGATCTGGAATACAGCCACAGGAGAGTGTGAAGCAGAGTTGAAAGGACATTCAAAGCAGGTCTTGTCTGCTGTCTTTTCTCCTGATGGTAGGCATATTGTGTCTGCATGTCATGATCACATTGTAAGGATCTGGAATACAGCCACAGGAGAGTGTGAAGCAGAGCTAAAAGGACATTCAAAGTGTGTCAATTCTGCTGTCTTCTCTCCTGATGGCATGTATATTGTGTCTGCATCTGATGATCATACTGCACGGATATGGAATACAGCCACAGGAGAATGTGTAACTGAGCTGAAAGGGCACTCATCCTGGGTCAGGTCTGCTGTTTTCTCTCCTGATGGTATGCATGTTGGGTCTGCATCTTCTGATCACACTGCAAGGATCTGGAATGCAGCCACAGGAGAGTGTGAAGCAGAGCTGAAAGGACATTCAGGCTGGGTTAAATCTGCTGTCTTCTCTCCTGATGGCATGTATATTGTGTCTGCATCAGATGATCGTACTGCACGGATATGGAATACAGCCACAGGAGAGTGTGAAACTGAGCTGAAGGGACATTCATCCTGGGTCAGATCTGCTGTTTTCTCTCCTGATGGGATGTGTGTTGGGTCTGCATCTGATGATCACACTGCACAGATCTGCAATACAGCCACAGGAGAGTGTGAATTGGAGCTAAAACCACTTCCTGATGGTGTTTTTACCTGGAAAGATTCATGTGGCAACATTCACCTTTCATCCCAGCCATCTTTCCTTGCACTATCTGAAACTACCATATTCCACACCAAAACCCTTCAGAGAATCTGGATTCCACCTCCTTTCCATAAACCAGTAATTATAAGTCAACATTTGTCTAAGATATGCCTTGGATATAGATCAGGAGAAGTTTTGGTTTTAGAGGTGTGCATGATTCCTGGATTTTACTGAGCATTTTTTTTACTAATGTTTGTTCTCAAATATAGTTTCTAGCTTAACATTGTAAACTTCTCATCAGGCCTGATTGATTGTTATAATAAGACAATTATTTTCCATTCTCCTTATTGTAGCTTGTTAATTATATTTTACTACCTTCCTATGTTCTTAAACCCAATCCTATTTTATTGCATCAGGAAGATGTCCATTTAGTTTTTGCATCTTTGGATATTTTCACTAATGTACTTGTACTAGACAGCATTATATTGAAACTCAATGTCTACCACAATAATATTTAATTCCTTCAAGCATGAATAAATACTAATATGTGAGAAAGACATAATGATGTATACCCAATAGTGATGGGCAGGGGTTTGGTAAACCCCTGGGGTACAAGGGTAAGGGTAAGGAGGGTCAGGGTTAGGGTACAGATTCTTTGACCCTTGACAAACCCTTACCCTTCTGGAGGGTCAGGGGTTTTTTAGGAATTTTTATTTCTCTGATATCAGAATGATCTAACTGTTGTGTATCTATAAAAATGACTTTAAATTGGAGAAAAATAAAATCCAAAGAGGCCTCACTGCTTTCACAACAATCAGTAGCCTAAAATACTAGTCAAACCCTCTCTATTTCATTGAAAATCTATTGATAAACATCTTTAACACCCTGAACATATTTTAAATAATAGCTACTTTGAAGTTTTCTTGGGATTATACAGCTTGAGGAAATATTTGGACCAAACCCTTGCACTAAACCCTGCTGGGGTTTCTTACCCTCCAACCCCTCAGAAACCCTTACCCTTACCTTCCAAAACCCTTACCCTCACCCAAGGGTAAGGGTTTTGGAGGGTAAGGGTAAGGGTCAGCCTAAATCCACCCTGGGGTTACCCCTGCCCATCACTAATACCCAAAAGTTATAATCCATAATTCAATTTCATTGCAACATACTATTATCACTATCATTCCTCATCTGCATCTATAACTAATACATAACTGATGGTTTTTCCCCATTACCCTATCTTTATTCTTGTATATAGCTTTTAGTGTATACATCCATTTGTCCATGGGTTGATCTAAGAATTAATTAAATATTTTATTGGCCCTTATGTGCTGGTAACAAAAGGGCACTTGCAAGTGGCACCTCAAAGCAAGCCAAATTTTGTTTTGAAGGCATGGGGTTGTCTTTTTTTAAATATGGGTGAACTAATGTATGAATTGACAAAGGACTAGAAATTGGAAATGACTATACAGTTGAAAGAATGACAGAGAAAGGACTCTGTCTACTTGTTCAAAGAGGTATTGGTGATTGGGGCAACAGTAACCTCGGATCAAAGTCAGGTATATGATTATACAGACACGACTTCCAAGGGAAACAGTGGCAGGGACGAAAGAAAAAACATGCACGCACGCGAGTAAGCATGCCAGAAATGCGAAATCCGGTTCAAATTTTAATCCTGCTTTCAAGCCTTCAACCATCACTCCCTTCCTCATTTCAGTTACCAGCAGAAGTAGAAGCGGGCGGACCGTCACCACCACCTCATGTCGTCGAAGTTTTCATCATTATATAAGCAGGTGGCAGCTCTATAGTCTTGACGGGTTCTTCCTTCTCTTCATTATTAGTCGGCCCTGCATCTTGATATTGAATAATGTTGACTAGAGTCTCATCGGCTTGGGAGCTCCTCCTTTCCTACCTCCTGCACTCGATCCTCCACCTCCACCCCCACCTCCACCACCAAAAGCAGAAACCCTATCTGGCGTTTCAGCTCTCGCATAGAAACTCCCCGTACCCACCGACAACGGACCCCTGATAGATAAATCATCGTCGAACTCAGAAGCCGTAACGTCGGGTATGGGAATCATAAATGGTTCAGGTTGATAATTCTGAGGAAGCTCGTTTTGTCGCATAGCTCGAGCAGTGTCGTCGTCGTCCTCTGCGTCGATGAGATCTGCAGGCAGTTTTTTCGTTCTCTTTTGTTTGTTTCAACGTCGGCGGAGTACCCAGAAGAGGATGCATGCGATTATGAAGGCGAGACCATCGAATACGCTGCAAACGATGGCGCCTACGTGTGAGCCACTAGAACCAACTAAGAATCGATTTTAGTTCAAAGAGATGATACAAGGAAGAAAAAGAGCGAACCCTCCATTCCCAGTAGGATCAGCCCTGCCAACGGGACTCCCAGCCGTCGTGGTAGTGCTACGTTTTTTTGTATGTCCAATTATCATAGAACCTGACGACTATATACATTGATGACGTCAGGGGAAATTCTTCTCAGATATTGGAGGTTTGATATTTGGGTATGACGGCATGTTGTATAACCCCTTCCAAGGCTTCCAGTAGAGCTTTCGAAAGGTCCACCTCCTCGACCTTGATCGTAGGGATGCCGAAGTTCAGTTCTGAACCAGTCCAGAGAACCAGAACCAACAGAACCGAACCAAGTATTGGTTCGGTTCTGGTTCTGGTTCGGCCTCAGCCATCTGGTTCTGGTTCTGGTTCTTGATTGGCCAGAAATCTGAGAACCGGTTCTGAACTGGTTCGAACCATTCTGAACCACTATATCCCAAGGCAAACATTTAAGTAATATATTTACTTATTTTCATTATTTTACAGGTTAAATGGCACAATGTACCTGTACCTGTAATGAAAATATTTATTCAAGTCACCAACACAATATATTTCCAATCAGAAGTGCATCATTTTTGGGTCTGGCATAGTACATAATCAATAATATGTCTCATTTACTTTATAACTTCAGGTTTTATTAATATTAATATACTCTTATTGCAAGAATCCAATTCAGGGTTGTCACTAGTTGGCAAAATGATTTTGTGGTATTTTTTTCTTTTCATGTTTACTTTTAGTGATGTCATGATTATAACACCAATACTACAAACTTCTGGCCTCAAATTTCAAGATATATTTATTTCTAAGAAATAAGATGTAATTTTAGAAAATCAAATTTAAAATGAGAATTTCTTGTCTAATTGGTGATATCCTAACAAAAGTCTATTTTTAACTGGTTCTTATGGTTCGAACTGGTTCTGAACCAGAACCGAACCAAGAGAACCGGTTCTGTTGGTTCGGTTCTGGTTCTGGTTCTGGTTCTGGTTTTCCTAAGTGGTTCTGGTTCTGGTTCTGAGAAAATGGGTCCCGAACCGAACCGAACTGAACTTCGGCATCCCTACTTGATCGGACTTAAAGTGTGGGGTAGATAACAGCGGGATATTCTTCAGTTGGTCCTTGGCCGAAGAGGGACCATCACAGCAAAGAGCTCGGGATCTGGCTCGGTCGAGAACTTTGGGTCGTTCTTGAGAATGAGGCCTCCATTATGCTGGATGAGCCGCCGCATCCATCCGTCACAAAAGGTCGTGATGGCGTCCATCCCAGCCTGATTGTTCGCACAGAGAACACCAGCTCCTCTTCTTTACAGCAACAAATGTCAATGGCTCTATGCTCGTGAATTTGATGTAATGATTCACGTGTAGACGGGCATTGACACTTTCCACTCCTCGGTCTGCCAAGATCACCAACGGCCTCAACGCAAGCAAGGATGAATATTAGCAAGGCAAGAAACTCGCCCCAGTCGCCTGTCGATATCGAGAGGCCTTCCATGACAGTTTTCAGTGCATGTGGTACATTGAACTGCGGCTTTCTCATGATGAAGTAGGCAGCTTCAGAGATCTGGAGTGGTTCGGAAGAAGGTGTTGTTACCATGCTTTGAAAGGCACCATCAATTTTGAGGCAACTCCATACTAGTAGATGACCCTCGACCTGTCTGCTTTCCCTCGCCTGAGCAATGTAGGTGGTTGAATATAGATAAATAGGTAAGCGTTGCGAGAGACGGGCGAGTATCTGTTTGTTGGAAATTTTCTCGTTGGCGACATGGGCATTGAGGAGTTTCCCAGCAGCGAATTGAATGATCTCCTCAGGCTCTCTTGACAGAATTTGTGCCGCTCTCATATCTGGATCCAAATGTTCTCAGAACTGCCTATGACCAAAAGAAAAGGGAACTTACAACAGTTGATAGAGTTTTGACATATGTGCATCCTCAGTCAGTGTATGAAGATCCCATGTGCGGTACGACGCACAAATTGATCGAAGCCTAAATCAGCGAAAGGCCAAGTGGAGCTTAAATAAAACAGAGATCTTCGTCACATGGCGTTGAAATGATAAAAGAAAAACAGAAAAGAAGGGCTGGAGCCTGGTGATGCAGCGCAGTGCGTCCATGGGCACAGTTCATTGAATATGGACCAATCAACTTCCCCTGCTTGCGCTCACTTACGTAATGCATGCGCTTTTCATTGAAACAAAGTGACGAGCTTTTCAGATGCTTTGTACCGAGGAAAATCATTGATTTGTGAAGAGTTGGGTGACAGTCTAGCATGACGATAACTCACGATCAATCCAATTGGACATTACCCCTGTCTGGCCCTCATATGTTTTCTGGACTGTTGTGCGAGGTTGTGCAGCTGAGATGTCGGCCCCAAATGTTGCAGTTCAGTTAGAGTGGTCACGAACAAATGCCTAAAGAAATATGCAAGCACAACCGTAGGTGCGTTTGGGGTGGACCGTGGATGCAGTGCCCGAACAGAACCGTCCGGACTCCGGAAGAGGGAAACCTACTCAGGTCAGGGGCCGTTAGCAACGTAACTGAGGCAAAGAACCTGAAGGTCAAAGCTATGACAAAATGGCATTTTGCGAGTTCGTCAATAACTCTCGACTTTCTCATGGGTCTCTACCACAGTCGCGTCTCAATGTCTGCTAGAGATCCCTATGACAGCAGGGAAGTACATCCGAATGAATATGGTCTCCATGTCCGGATATATGTCGAAAGGTGCGTCAATTTTTCCTACTTCAGACTAAGTACAAACTCAGCATCTTCATAGTTGTCTCCTGTAAACTAGCATCCACATATTTTCCCATGTCAACCTGACATCGGTCGTGTTCCCTGTTCTAATACTACTTGTATCTTTATTTTCCAGAAAAGACTGATAAAAATCATCAAACATTTCATCAGCATAGCTATCTATCTAACTCCCCTCTGTCATATCCCTGGCCGTGATTCCCCGCCGGATATAATAATGCACATATCAATATATATCCGCTTGCAAAGCACCTGCAGAAAACTCGCCGGAAGGACCTGGAAAGACCCCATGGACCACAGGCAAAATCCATCAAGCTTCTCAACAAACTTGATGATGTTGTAGTTGGATACTCAGTTGACTCCGTCAATCACTAGGCGCCCAGCATCGGAAAGGCGGTGACTTGGTCGCCTACGGACTCGACACCATCTGATACCTACCTTCTTATTCCCCCTTCTCCAGTCCCCTTTTTGTTTCTCCATCTTTTACTAGGCTGGTCCGCAAAGTGGCAGGAAAATATGAAACTGATATCATAATCTTCCCATGGTTCTCCGTCCACATTGTTGACCGATCTCACCTCCGTGACTCCCATGAAACTGTCCCCATCTAACTACCCCTACCTGTCCGTCTTTATTCAAGATGGACCGAAAAAGCTTCGCCTGTCTCTCAATCTTCATATCAGTACTGTTGCGAAGCTTATATATCAAGATTAATCTATTCTGAAACGATATCCTGTTAAGCTGCGGGTTGCGCAAAATAAAAGTGAAGTAGCGGGAGACTGTCAAGGACGGTTTGTATGAGCCATCACATACAACTACTTTTTGGTAGTAAATAGCTGTGTTACCATTATTCAAACCTGAATTCCGAGTCTACGTGGGAATGGTACCCTTTAAACTAGTACAGCCACTGCACATTACCTCTTCATTGAAACTATCATCATCATGTCGAGCGAACGATCATCTAGGAATAACCGCGTAGACAAATTTGCTCGATCTTGCAAAAAGAAGTTCTCTTCTCTTTTTCATTTGAAGCGCCCACCTAGTAGAACATCATCGACCGAGGTGGGTTCAGGCTCTGGTAGTCATACAGTGGTGGCGGATGCAGGAACAAGGTGGGTAAAATCCTGTTGTCTGATATTCGTTTAACATCTTCATACTTTCAAGTAATTTGCCGCTCGAAATGGTCTCTGTGGTCAGCGCTGATCGGGCGCTTGCCATGGCGGCTGCAAATATAGAAGCATACACGGCGTCCCCTCCAATCTCCATACCCATTTCAGCATCCGAGCCTGCTGTGCCCGAACCTGGTTCCCCTAGTAGCCCAGGACTAGAAACTCCCGCGGTCAGCGTCTATGCTGTGCTCACCGTCGTCGTCACTAACCACCGCTCATGTAGCACACATCTCCAATCACCAATAGTCCAATGTCTGTCTTCCAAGGCGCTCAAAATGTATACCTGAGTCAGTCGACAATCAATATGGCCAACAGTGTAAGGATCACTCTATCTGCGTAAGAGCCAATCGTTGTACTGAGAGTTTTATCATCTTGTCAGATCCAGCATGCGTCCAAAGCTGATGGAAGTGAACAATCAAGCTCTCGAATCTTAGTGAGTGCATATCTTTGGAGGACGATCATCTTCGCTAAAGGCTAGTTCATAGATCTCACTAACTGAGAAACTCTTGCCGCGTGCTCAATTTGCTGAGTATGATGCGGCGTCTCCTGCTCAACGTAACGCATGTACGAAGAACACCCGCAAGGCAATCCTTGACGCGCTGCAAGTATGGGCAAATGATATGACCACGAAGGTATACTGGCTCAATGGGATGGCTGGAACTGGCAAAACGACAATTGCTTACACATTCAGCGAAATGCTCCGTGAAAAGGGTTCCCTTGGTGGTACCTTCTTCTCTTCTTACCTCCGGGTTGATACTAGTGATGTTTGTTGCATCATCCCCACCATTGCCCTTCAGATGGCCAAGTATCTTCCTTCTCTGTCACAACTTATCCTGGATGTGGTGGAAACCAATCCTGACTGCTCATCTTGGAGGATCAGGAATCAATTCCTGAATTTCATTGTTAAACCACTCACTGATGCATACACTAGCAGGGATATCAGAGAAGTAGTAGATGTCCCAGTTATTGTTCTTGATGCTCTGGATGAGTGTTGCAACCAGTCCCTTGTGGCTGAGTTGCTTTCTATGATCTTAAAGCATAGTAAATCTCTTCCAGTCAAGTTCTTCATCACTAGTCGTCCAGAGCTAGTGCTCAAGGAGACTTTTGATGATGATTCTTGGGATCATTCTTGTTTCATCCTTCATGAGGTTGAAAGGGAGATTGTCAGGGCTGATATTGAGCTTTACATTAAAGATTGCTTGCTTCATGGCCAAGTAAAGCACAATAGGCATAATTGGCCTCCTGAGGCTGAACTTGAAAGCCTTGCCACCATGTCTGGCACCTTGTTCATTTATGCAGCAACTGTCTGCAAATATATTACTGAGAGAGGTAGCTCTTGCATGCCTTGGCGTCTTTCAGCTGTTGTTAATTCTGCAGTGGAGACAACATCTGGTCTAAGCCAGCCATTAGATATCCTTTATGAAAGAATTTTGGATGCTGCCTATGCCTCTGCAAATAGTTGGGAGAAGTTAGATATACAGACAGTTCTTACAGTTGTTGTATATGCTTACAATCCTCTTTCTATGACTGCCATCAGTGAGTTGATGCAAATGGCCATAGAGCACACTGATGCTGCCCTTTCTTCTCTTCATTCCCTGATATATATTCCATCTCAAGGCCCTGATGTACCCATCTCAACATTCCATGCCTCCTTCTATGATTTCATCAGTAATCAGAGGCCTTCCTCAAAGCACTATCTTGACCCCTGTGATTCACATAGATCCATAGCACTTCAATGTCTATCATTAATGGACACAGAGTGGTCAGGTAAAAAGGATGTTTCTTACTTGGCACAGAGAAGATGTAAAGAGATTTCTGAATCACTTGCATATGCTTGTGATAGTTGGGCCTATCACTTCATCTATGCAGACAACAGCAAGGGATCTGATAAATTGAAACAATTTTTTCAAACACATCTTCTGCGATGGATAGATTGTTTAAGTATTTTAGGAGAGTTGGGAACTGCAATGCATGCACTATATAAGCTAGAAAAATGGGCAAATGTAAGTGATCTTGTTGCTGTGAATGAATTGTACTTACAGGTGACAATGGAAACTAGACCCAAAAGCCAAGCCAAAAGCACTTAGCTATAATGGTGATTGATGCTGAACGGTTTCTGAAAGAGAATTTTGATTTCATCAAAAGAAACAGCCTTGAAGGATGTCCATCAGCATTAGCTTGGCTGCCAGAAAAATCAGATATCTGGAAAATATATGGAAGTAGAATGGACTGTCAATGGAGGCTCTGTGTGGGGAGGAGAAAGACATGGAGTCCATCTGAAGCAGTTCTGAGGCATCCAAAGATTGTCAATTCTAGTGTCTTCTCTTATGATGGTAGGCATATTGTATCTGCATGCCATGATCACATTGTAAGGACCTGGAATACAGCCACAGGAGAGTGTGAAGCAAAGCTGATAGGGCATTCAAAGCAGGTGAATTCTGCTGTCTTCTCTCCTGATGGTATGCACATTGTGTCTGCATCTGATGATCACACTGCATGGATCTGGAATACAACCACAGGAGAGTGTGAAGCAGAGCTGAAGGGGCATACATCCTGGGTCAGGTCTGCTGTCTTCTCTCCTGATGGTCAGCATATTGTGTCTGCATCTTATGATCACACTGCCTGGATCTGGAATACAGCCACAGGAGAGTGTGAAGCAGAGCTGAGAGGACATTCAGAAGAGGTCTTGTCTGCTGTCTTCTCTCCTGATGGTGCATATATTGTATCTGCATCTGATGATAACACTGCACGGATATGGAATGCAGCCACAGGGGAATGTGAAGCAGAGCTGAAAGGACATTCAGAGCAGGTCTTGTCTGCTGTCTTCTCTCCTGATAGTATGCATATTGTGTCTGCATCTGCTGATCACACTGCCCGGATCTGGAATACAACTACAGGAGGGTGTGAAGCAGAGCTGAAAGGACATTCATCCTGGGTCAGATCTGCTGTCTTCTCTCCTGATGGTATGCATATTGTGTCTGCATCTTCTGATCGCACTGCACAGATCTGGAATACAGCCACAGGAGAGTGTGAAGCAGAGCTGAAAGGACATACATCCTGGGTCAGATCTGCTGTTTTCTCTCCTGATGGTTTGCATATTGTGTCTGCATCTTATGATCAAACTGCACGTATCTGGAATGCAGCCACAGGGGAGTGTGAGGCAGAGCTGAAAGGACATTCAGAGCAGGTCTTGTCTGCTGTCTTCTCTCCTGATAGTATGCATATTGTATCTTCATCTTATGATCACACTGCACAGATATGGAATATAGCCACAGGAGAGTGTGAGGCTGAGCTGAAAGGGCATTCATCCTGGGTAAATTCTGCTGTCTTTTCTTCTGATGGTATGCATCTTGTGTCTGCATCTTATGATCACACTGCACAGATCTGGAATACAGCCACAGGACATTGTGAAGCAGAGCTAAGAGGACATTCAGAGCAGGTCTTTTCTGGTGTCTTCTCTCCTGGTGGTAGGCATATTGTGTCTGCATGCCATGATCACATTGTAAGGATCTGGAATACAGCCACAGGAGAGTGTGAAGCAGAGCTGAAGGGGCATTCAGAGCAGGTCAATTCTGCTGTCTTCTCTCCTAATGGCATGTATATTGTGTCTGCATCAGATGATCATACTGCACGAATATGGAATACAGCCACACAAGAGTGTGAAACTGAGCTGAAAGGACATTCATCCTGGGTCAAATCTGCTGTTTTCTCTCCTGATGGTATGCATATTGGGTCTGCATCTTCTGATCACACTGCAAGGATCTGGAATGCAGCCACAGGAGAGTGTGAAGCAGAGCTAGAAGGACATTCAAAGCAGGTCAATTCTGTTGTCTTCTCTCCTGATGGCATGTATATTGTGTCTGCATCAGATGATCATACTGCACGGATATGGAATACAGCCACACAAGAGTGTGAAACTGAGCTGAAAGGACACCCATCCTGGGTCAGATCTGCTGTTTTCTCTCCTGATGGTATGAATGTTGGGTCTGCATCTGATGATTACACTGCAGCACAGATCTGGAATACTTCTGCAGGAGAGTGTGAATCAGAGCTAAAACCACTTCCTGATGGTGTTTTTACCTGGAAAGACTCATATGGCAACATTCACCTTTCATCCCAGCCATCTTTCCTTGCACTATCTGAAACTACTATATTCCACACCAAAACCCTTCAGAGAATCTGGATTCCTCCTCCTTTCCGCAAACCAGTAATTACAAGTCAACATCTGTCTAAGATATGCCTTGGATATAGATCAGGAGAGGTTTTGGTTTTAGAGGTGTGCATGATTCCTGGATTTTACTCAGCAATTTTTTACTAACATTTGTTCTCAAATATAGTTTCTGGATTAACATTATTGACTGATTATTACAACAAGACAAATATTTTCCATTCTCCTTATTGTAGCTTGTTAATTTTATTTTACCACCTTTCTATGTTCTTGAACCCACTCCTATTTTCTTGCATCAAGAAGACATCCATTTAGTTCCCACATCCCCAGATATTTTCACTAATGTACTTGTACTAGACAGCATTATATTGAAACTCAATGTCAACCATAGTAATATTCAATTCCTTCAAGCATGAATAATTACTAACAGGTGAGAATGACATAATGAGCCTTGACTCTTGAGGTATACCCAAAAGTTATAATCCATAATTCAATTTCATTGCAAGATCTATTATCACTATCATTTCTCATCTGCAACTAACTGATACATAATTGAAGGTGTTTTCCCCATTACCCCCTTGTATATAGCTTTCAGTGTATACACCCATTTATCCTCTACAAATTAATTAAATATTTTATTGGCATGTGTGCAGGTAACAAAAAGGCACTTGCAAGTGGCACCTCAAAGCAAGCTGAATTTGTTTTGAAGGCATGAAATGTCCTTTTTTTTATAAATATGGGTGAACTAATGTATGAATTGACAAAGGACTGGAAAATAGAAATGACTATACAGTTAAAAGAATGACAGAGAAAGGACTCTGTCCACTTGTTCAATTTTCATATACAATTTGAGAAGAGGGAGGAAAATAAAGAAGTATTGGCAATTTAGGCAACAGCAACGACGGATTAAAGCCAGGTATATGATTATACAGACACGACTTCCGGGGGAATCGGTGACAAGAACGAAAGAAAAAACATGCACGCACGTGAGTAAGCATGCCAGAAATGCGAAATCCAGTTTCAAATTGTATGATTTCAAGCCTTCAACCGTCACCCCCTTCTTCATTTCAGTTACTAGCAGAAGTAGAAGCGGACGGACCGTCACCACCTGACGTCGTCGAAGTTTTCATCATCGTATAAGCAGGTGGCAACTCTATAGTCTCAAGGGGTTCTTCCTTCTCTTCATTATTAGTCGGCCCCGCATCCTGATGTTGAATAATGTTGACTGCTCTCATCGGCTTGGGAGCTCCTCCCTTCCTACCTCCCGCACTCGATCCTCCACCTCCACCTAAACCACCACCTAAACCACCATAAGTAGAAACCCTATCTGGCGTTTCAGCTCTCGCATAGAAACTCCCCGTACCCGCCGACAACGGACCCCTGATAGATAAATCATCGTCGAACTCAGAAGCTGTAACGTCGGGTATGGGAATCATAAATGGTTCAGGTTGATAATTCTGAGGAAGCTCGTTTTGTCGCATAGCTCGAGGAGTGTCGTCGTCGTCCTCCGCGTCAATGAGATCTGCAGGTAGTTTTTTCGTTCTCTTTTGTTTGTTCCGACGTCGGCGGAGTACCCAGAACAGGAGGATGCATGCGATTATGAATGCGAGACCACCGAATACGCTACCAACAATGGCGCCTACGTGTGAGCCGCTAGAACTTCTTCCTGTCCAACTAAGAATCGATTTCAGTTCAAAGAGATGATACAAGGAAGAAAAAGAGCGAACCCTCCATTCCCAGTAGGATAAGTCCCGCCGACGGGACTCCCAGCCGTCGAGCTTGGGCTAGTATCCGATAGACAAGTGATATCGTTTGAAGTGCCAGGGCTAACGAGGTTCGTCGTACTCCCTGCCGAGCCATTTCCTCGATTATCTCCTCCAATCAGGATAAGCGTGGTACCTCCACGTATAGACGGTTTCCACGTGAACCCCGTGCCTTGTTGCGACACATTTGTAATATTTGTCTCTGGAACAACGAACGATTGTCCCCCAGGAATGACACCAAGGAAGTTGGTTGTCCTATGAGCGGAGAATGAGTCGGATGATGAGGACAAAGTTGAAATGCGCACCCTTGGACTGTGGAGTTATCCCACCATATCCGCGTTTCTTGACACTGAACTATTTGATTTGGGGGCAAGATTGAGAACACAAAGTCAGGAGATGTTTGTGTGCTCGAGTCAAAACATGATGTGTCAGATGATGTTTGTACGAGTGCTGCAACGCTGGTGCCGCCCGAGCCGAACGCCGTGCCGTCACTGACCTATTGCAGCAGGGATAACATATCAGTATGCTGTAACCAAAATATTCAAGAAATCCAGTGTAGGAAACGGGAATAAAAGAGATTGAGAGAGAAATTTAAATAAGATTGAATGGAAACCGCGGTGGAATGTAGGCCGCGGCGTAGTGAAACCAAGGTAACTTAACGGAACCAGGTAGCTTCCTTTGACATATTCCAAGAGTTGCAGGCCCGACCGTTCGCTCCGCAGCGCGTCCTGAGAAAGGCCGAGTTCAACACGATTGAGCTTCCAACTCCTATAGGATGCGAATGTCGATATCTTTGAAACAAGAATGGTGATAAGGATGTAGAAATTAAAGTGAAATGGAGGCCCCTCCCGATGAAGTACGAAGAAGATTGTTGTCACGAGAGCTCTATGCATTGGATAAGCAGAAATAGATGGCGTCCCCTCTCCTATCGTTGCAGTAGCTCCGCTAGTAAAATAGTGGGTATATGCGGATTAAGGAGGCCATTTGGGAAAGTCTCGTGCGCTGGGAGGGGCGTTCGGGCAACTCGAATACCCAACGTTAAAGAATTGAAGCCGGGCAGCAGCGGGAGCGTAGTGGCAATGGGGGTAATCTATAGCAAGCGGTGGGAAATCAAGTGGCAAAGACCACCGATGCCGGACCCACTAGCTGCCGTATACCGTGGCGTAGGCTTTCTGGCCCTGCAAGTTTACGCTATATATGGAACCAGATCTAGATGTGATCAGAGAACTCGAAAAAGCGATGACGGTTGTTTGATTTGTGATGGGAGAAACTGCGCATTGAAATAGACGCAACGGAGACAGCCAAAATGCAGAGGAATTTTTGGCGCCCCTTTTTTTGGATTGGAGTTGGTGGAGCAAAAAATCTTCGCGTCACATGTTTTGTGATGAATGAAACCAGTGCGTGCCGTAATGACGATAAGGTGGAGCGCAACGTTGAAATAACCCCGGTGCATTGGAGCACAGGTATGAAGGCCAGAAAACAGATGCCACTGAGATGAGCCCGCCAACGACAATAACAATAACAAAAGAAATGGAATATTGAAAGGAAAAAAAAAAAAAAAGTTAAAGAAAGTTATACTTACAACAGCGACGAGTTGTGAATTGGCTGGATATTTGAGTTGGAAGGACACGGTCGTCGAGCCGTCCGGGAATGGTACATCCAAAATCCTTCGAACCTCAAGGTTATTCTTCAACGTAGTAGGTCCATATGGCAGCACCATGATACGATAAGGCGGTTTGCCTCCCGAACCCGTTAAAGATACAGTGAGGTTAGAACACTGTTGTGGTGGAGAATCGAAGTTCCATGAATAAGCCGCGGACAGGGTGAATAATGAGGAGACGTAGAGGAAGGGCAGAGAGGAGGCCATGCACGTTGGCGACGACGACTCGGACGACGACGGGGGGGTGGGTGCAAGTAGTAGTACTTAATAACAAAGTGAAAGAGCTAACTCGGCTATTTTGTGTAAAGCCGATATTATGTCATCAGTACAGCCCAATGTCTAAAGAGAGCCACCTTATCGGTGGAATCCAAACCAACGTTTACAAAGCTTCCAACATCCAACCTCGTTCAGTTGCCATACTTTTCTTATTACACGGTCGACATGGATCAGCTGGGGACGTAGATCCCGTCGCTAGAAGAATTCTAGCAAAGAATACGGGAGACGAACAGCAGCAGCTCTGGATTGTCACTTTAGTAATACATTTCATAAGAATTTTTTAAACATTCTAGTATTGATACCGTTTTTAGGATCATCGTAACCATGGTCAGAGACTTCTTGATGCAAAGGCTAACAATGCATGGACGGAGACAGTCAGTAACAACCTTCATGCGTAGGTGTAATCTCAGGTTCCCACATCATAAGAACCTGATTCTTGGGTTAGAATGGACATGTACTCTATCCAAAGTTTGCCGTTATCCCATCCAATCTATTTAAACAAGATAGCTAAGAAGATTTATTCCGATTAGCGGGAACTGCTCAAGATGTATCCTTTCTCATCGATTTCATCCCGGCTTACTTCTTCCCTCACGACGACTGTAAAGTCGATACGTGGGGCGTCGCTGGAATAAGCCTAGGTGGTCATTCAACCTGGATCGCTCTCAGCACAGGTACCCCCTCATCAATCCATATCCCTCATTATGATGAATAACCCTCACATCTAATTCACAGATCCCAGGATTACTCTCGGAATACCCATCATCGGCTGCCCAAACTATATAGAACTTCTCAAACACAGAGCACACACCAGCGATATCGCATTCCAAGCACCTCACATCCCAAACTCATTGATTACCCTCATCAATAAATCAGATCCCGCTTTCAAAAATTATAAATCACTCGACTCCTCGAATCCTTTCCTCGGAAAGAAGGTATTGGTGTTATCTGGGAAAGAAGATCCCTTGGTCCCTTGGAGTGCGAGTGAAGGCTTCGTGGATGCGTTGGAGGTGGGACCGGAGGGCGTGAAGAAGGTATTTGTGCAGGAAGGCGTTAAACATGCTTGTACGAAGGAGATGGTGGAGGAAGCCGCAAGTTTTGTTGGACAATATATGCTGACGACCGCTCCAGTTCCAGCTTCATTGTGATAAATTGAACTACAGTCCGTCGTCCTGGTGCATTGTGATAGGTAAAGATAATAAATGGATGTCTTATTAAGTTCTCCGTGAAAAGTAAGTATGTTAATACAACCTTTGTTAATTAATGGTATTGCAAGTACAGATAGTGTGAGAAACCGATGAGTATAAGCCGCCAGAGCAAATTGCAGATGAAGTCCACGATGAAAAGCGAAAGAACCGGAAAAGAGATGTTGGAGATACAATGAAAAGGAAAAAAAGGAAAAGAGAAGAGCAGCATCGGAGGGGTGCTACCGTACAGGAGAGCTGGTTCCAGCCACTTTATTCACCTCCATCACGTCGTTCAACTGATTATTTCGTTTCTGAGCAAGTTCCAATTGCCTCTGTAAATTCCTGAGAAGAAGAAAAAACAATACGATATCAGCCAACCACTTTCTCTTGAAAATGACACCAAAAACTCACTTGACACTATTCTCCAATTCCGCAACTCGCTCCTTACTCCCTTGTCTCTCTCTCTTTACCCTCTCCTCCGCAGCCTTCAACCTTGCTTCGTATTCCTTCACTCGGGCTTCCCATTTCCCATCTGCGGCTACAGTTTTCTGGTTCAGATTTGCCAACTTCTCTTCGGTTGTCAAGAGTTGGTTTTGAGCGTTGTTGAGTCTTCGTTCAGCATTGGTTGCGCGTGTGGTTAGAGAGCGAAGCTCCATGACATCTGTCCCGCCTGGACGCTTTATATTGGAGAGTTGAGTGGCCATTTCAGCGTTGGTAACCTGGTAGGGTTCCGTCAACAATCAACAATCCGATTCATAGCTAAACGCAACCTACTTTCATCGCCTCCAATTCTCCTTCCTTCTGACTGAGCTTCCTCTTCCAAGCTACCTTTGTATCCGCATAGGTCTTCAGACTAGTCTCAAATTTATCGATTTGTTTCCATCGATTATCAAGTTGTTTCCTCATATCTCCCACTTTTTCAGTAAACCGGGCTTCAATCTCTTTACATCGTTTGTCAAAGTCCATTTGAATCTGACTGAGAGCTTTGAGTCGGGTGATGAGGTTGTCATGGAAGACGCCGAAATTGGTGAATGGTTTCGTTTCAGCTTGACCACTTTTTTTCTGAAAAGAAGAATTAGAGCGGCGAGAAAAAAGATAAAGATAATATCACTTACTGGAGTTTTATCAACCCCTAGGATTTTATCCAAATATTGATAAATCGTCAACAGCAGTGTATTCCTCTCAGTGACCTGATCCCTGTATTGGCTTTCCTGACCCAACAACATCCTTTGATCCTTCTCCAACCTGCCCTCCAACTCATTCACACGTTTCTTCAACGCCCCGACTTCCTCCTCCTTGCCTTTCAAATTAGCCAACACCAGATCTAGCTTCTCAGACACGTTCAGCCTAGCTTGCGTTTGCACGCCGAGTTGTGTTTGCAAGTCCCGATTTTCAGCGTGGAGTTTATCCAATGAAGAATCATGTTCACGAGATTTGACGTCTTTGTCAGACAGATCTTGTCTTGCTCTTGCCAGTTCTGATTCGAGCCTTTCCATATCCCTCTTCATCCTATCCGTTTCCAATTGCAACGAGAACCTAGCGGTAGTATGCGTCTCTCCTAACCTCTTCCTCTCCGCTTCTAAATTTTTTAACGCTTGTTGAACCGCTTCCAGATCAGTTTCCCTTTGAGACAAAAGGCTTTGCGTCCTAGCTAGGTCTGCTAATGCGCTCTGTAATGCAGATTCTTTGCCTTCAAGGATACGTTGTTGTTTGCGTAAGTTGGTGTCGTGTTCGTTGTCGGCTGCGTCTAGGTCAGTCTCAGCTTGTTCACGGGCGGAACGTTCGGATTGGAGTTGTGAGACGAGTTCTTCTACGTGTTGGGCAAGCTCTTCTTGTCTGGAACGATGTGCGTGGATGTCTTGGCTACAGGTTTCGTACATTTCGGTCATGTGTTTGAGTTCTTCTTTGAGAGTTGAGATTTTCTATGATTGAAGAATACATGGATGTTAGTCCATTTCTTAATTTGAAAAAATGAATGCCAAACCTCTTTCAAAGCTGCGCTGAGAGCCTCCAACCGCTCTCTTTCCGCTGTCTCTTCTTCTCTCATCCTTTCTCCTTCCTCCTTCAACCGATCATTGTCATCTTCCAGGTGGTAGATCTGTTCTCCAAGTTGATCAATGGTCTCCTGCATCCCTTCCATCTTGGCCTCGTTCTCATCAGCTTCTGCTTCCAGATGAGCAAATGCAGCTTCGAATTTGGAATGTAAAAGGTCGGTATTGGCTTCCAACTCTGAGATGTTCACTCTAAGATCCTTGGATTCGGCTTCCCGTTCAGCTAGGACCTGGGAGTAAAAACAGTAAGAAAAGATTATGGTGAGAAACAGAATAACTTGCGTCCTTCAATTCTTCAACTTGACCTCTGGCTTCGTCCACTTCACCTCTCCACTCATCCTCAACAACTTCTACGATCCTTTGATGCTCAGCCACCAAATCATCAATTTCTTTCGCCTTAACCTCGACCTCATCTTCCTTCTGCTGCAATTCAATCATCACAGCCGCCAACCGATCCCTCAACGCGTTCAAATCATCCTCTACAGCCTCCCTCTCCTCCCTCTCCTCCCATATCTGTGCACGTGATTCACTCCGCTCAACCGACTCTGCTTCACGTCTTAGTTGGACTTCTTCAAGGTCAAGACGGAGAGAAGATATAAGATCTGCAAGATCAGAGTTTTCGTCGTCACGTTGGGCCAGTAGATCGATGTGGTCTTGGAGTTTGCTTTGAAGGTTTTCGTTTTCAACTTCAAGGTTGTCAACTCGTCTTTTTAGCCTTTCGAGGCGGGTTTCGCTTCCACCGGCTGCTGAGGACGAGGATAGAGAAGATTCGCGTTCGACGATTTCCTTGAGTCGGTCGATTTCATCCATGTTTTCTTCTAATAGAGCACGGGTATTGTGAAGTTCATCCTCCAGCTCTTCGTTCCGAGCTTCTGCATCTCTCAGCGCGTTGTTGTCCATGGAACTGTTACCAGATTTGCGTCTGCGAAGTTCTCTCAATTCGTGTTCGCGTTCTTCCAATTTGTCTTCTAGCTCTCGTTCCCGATTGCGATTGCTATCTGAACGTTGCAATCTCTCCAATTCGTGTTCGAGAGATAAAACTAGTTTCTTAAGTTTCTTCATCTCCATACCACGTTGTTGGACCTCGATTTTGAGGTTGATGTTCTGTTTGAGGGCCGCGTCGATTTGGTCTGGAGCAAGTCGGGCAAGTTGTTCTTCGAGGAAATGGACTCGCAGTTTGATGTTGAAGTTTTCTTTCTTCAAACTGTCGATGTGCTGTTTTAAGTATTAGTTAGTTGAATAGATTTCTGTCTAATTTTTTTTTTTTGGTGTTAGACACACACCTTTTCTTGATCTCGAAGGGTGAGGGTTACGCCTCCTCCTGGACCGTTTCCTTTTGTTCGTTTTGCGCGATTGGCTACAACTGGTGTTTCCGGTGCGGCAGTCTCGCCCCACCGTTTCTTCTCTGGCCCTGGAGTACCAAGCACGTCCGCTTCATCCTCCGGATCATCATCTTGATGTGACATCATGGTGGTTAAGCGCGTAGAGAGAGAGATCGATCCCAAATCTCCTGCTTTCCGTCTAGAAAACGCCCCAGATAAACCATTGGTATTATTGGAAGGGGGAGATGGTGTAGTTATAGGTGCAGAAGATTGAGCGGTGGATGTGGATGGTGCTCGTAGCCCTGGTCTACCTGGTGTAAATGCGAAACTGGTCAAAGAAGCTATAGAGAGGTCTGGAGGCGTATTGGTACTTGTCCCAGAGCGATCCAGTGGTTGTGCTGCTGACATTAGAGTCAAAAGTTGGTTGATTGATTACATCAGCCTTGTATTGAACACCCATGGTCAGTTTCGTGTGCAATTTTACTCTAATATTCTAATAATTTATTCGTTTAACAGGCCGTCTGTCAGTTCTTTCTTAAAGGACAGTGCAGATTTGGTGATAGCTGCAGAAACGAGCATCCTGCAAACGCTCGGCAAAGCGCATTTGGAGGTAGTTATTTTACATATCTTAAATCTCCAATGTTTTCTAACCACCGAAATACAGCCTCTTCATGGAATCGTACAGCCGGTGGAAACAATGACACGAAAATCAATCTTCCATTCAAGTAAGATTCTAGATGTCCAATATCCCGTTCTAATCCACCTTGTAGTGCTACGAGTATCTCCAACGATCTTACGCCCCATATCGATAAGCCTATGTGGCCTTTATCGTCTTATGCTCCATCTAAACACGAACCGCTATTGATCGCTGGGTTGGACGAGTCACCTGAAGAGCTACGCGTAAAAGCTGCTGCAGCCGTAGCTTCAGGGAATATTAACTCCTATGTGAGTCATGCCGTAACTGTATTTTATTGCACAAACCTTTGAACTGAATTATAATCCGTAGCTCGAGTACGAAGGGAGGCAAATAGCGGCAGCAGATCAGATGTTTGTGGTATGTTTGATCACAACCTTCCGGAATGAACAATTATTCATTTTTTTCTCAAGAATGCACGGAATAATTCAGCACAAGCTTATGAGCAAGCGGTCAAACAGAGTGGATTACCCGCTCGCCTTGAGGCTGTAGCCAACGCTCAAAACACCCTCGGGAACAACACCAATTCAACTTCAGCACTCCCATCTACCTCCTCGGCATTCTCTAACACCACTTCGGCCTTTGGCCAGCCAGCATTCGGCCAATCCACGTTTGGCCAGTCAGCTTTTGGTCAACCATCTTTCGGTCAACCCATCCAGAACCCATCGACATCGACAAATTCAACAGCACCAACAGGTGCTTTTGGACAGCCTCTGAACATTGCTGCCCCTGTATCTACCTTCGGTCAACCTCCACAAGCTCCTGCTACATCCTCAGTCTTTGGACAACCTTCAGCTTTAGGGCAGTCGACGACGTCATCGTTTATAAAGCCTGCTTCGGGAGCATTCAGTGCTTTCAATAATACAGGATCGTCTGGTGCTTTTAGTGGGGGTAACAATGCAACCCCTGCTACTAATACCGCCACTAGCGGCGGAGGGTTTTCAGCATTTGCCACCCAGCCTTCCGCATTCAGTCTTGCCACCCAAAACGGCCCAACTTCGGTGTTCGGTCAGCCTTCGTTCGGTCAACCTGTTCCTATCACATCTGTTCCCCCAACTACCTCTGTCTTCGGGAATCCAACACCGGCTCCAACATCGGTTTTCGGAGCGCCTTCGGGTTTCGGCGTTCCCTCTCAACAACAACAACAACAACCACAACAACCGCAACAACCGCAACAACCGCAACAACCGCAACAGACAGCACCGGTCTCCACCTTTGGGTTGAATACTACTCCATCTGCATTCAATACCAATACATCGAACCCTGTGTTTGGACAGAACAATAATAACGTTCAATCTACCGGCAACCCTCTTTCCTCCAACACCAATAGCACTACCGCTCCTTCTATCTCAGTAGACATGCAGTCCGGCGTATCCTCAAATCCTTCGAGTAATAATCCAACTTCCGGCTCTACCACTTCCTCTATACCACCTCGCACCAAATCTATTTACAAGCCTGGTTCAACCCCTTATGATCAACAAATTCCACCTAATTATAAAGAAGCACTACCACAATCAGTTGTCCAAGCTTTCGAGAGCCAGAAGTTTGACTGGGGGGATATTCCAGAGTGGGTACCACCTGTTGAACTTCGGTAGTATACCCTACCATGTTTAGTTATGTAAATTATATATTGTAAATCAATTAGTTTCGAAGTACTAATACTACTTATTGAGCTTATAACTAATTAGGTAATTAAATAACTATGTTTTTTTTCCAAAAACGGTCAATTTTGATCCACCCAAATACAGTTAGTCTCAACACAAAACCCTCGCACGTGTAACGTGACAGGTGGGTGGGTACAAATACAGTTACATATCCGTGACTGGCATTTGGACCACTGCTCCCAATGCCTCGCTAACCTTGCGACAAGCGCCAACACAAATCGCCTACCAATGAAGGAACTTATGTTTATCTCGTAAAATATTCAAATCGACTAAATCCACACCATTTTCCCAACGTGTTAACGAATAATGTTGTACAATACCGCCCGTGTACCAAGCTTCCCCAGCCTACTCGATCAATTGTGCTCCCTTCCGCCTGAGACCATGTTCCAGGTGCTGGTCGCGAAGTACGTCTCTGTCGGTACCCTGGCTGTAAGTTGGTTGCCTGCCAACTGGGTTTATTGGGCTAATTAGAGTCAGGTGTTCATTTGGGACATTTTAAACCACATCCCCAGTGATTACGAACTCCTCTCCGAGCATCGGATACGTTTTCCGACAGTTATTTATTTTTTATCGAGGTAAGCTTACTTTTTTCTGTTGCAGTTTTCCCAACTTATTATCTCTTATCACAGGCTATCTTGTGTAGGATTCGTTATAGGTAATGTGATAATACAAAGTGAGTTACCACTAGTACTATTTCATAACCAATGCTCTGATTCCTCTTCAGCACTACCTATTTCTAGGTGTGACCTGGCTGAGAATGCCTTGGAAATTCTCTTCCCCCTCACTATCATATTATCATCTCTCCTTTTCTTCTTCCGTATCCGAGCCGTATTCGAAAGAAACCTATGGGTAGTCGCTTTTTTTGCATGCTCGTGGCTGGCTGTTGTAGCCGGATACGTGACATTCATTGTTAGAATTGAAGGAGAGAAGTCTATCCCAGGATTATGTCGGGTCCTCCCACACGTCAAGTCATTTATAAAGGCGGCAACTATCATTTCCCTGGTCAACGATACTTTTGTCTTCCTTGCCATATCATGGCGTTTGTTCTATAACTCTTACGGCCCTCGCACAATCAGGAATAGCGTCAGAGTCTTGATCCTTGGTGACTACCTGCCGGTGTTCTCAAAGGCAATGTTACAAGATGGACAGTTCTACTACTTGTTAGCGCTTCCATAACATATATCTCGTGCTTAACCAGCTAATAAACTTTTTCCCTCCGCAGGATCACCGTTACCACCAGTCTCCTAACGGTGATCATGTTATTCGTCCAATCGATCTCTGCCATTCTTCAAGCAGTATTCATAGTTCCCAACGTCGTAATTATGAATATAATGGCTTGTCGAGTATTCAGAAATACGATGTTAGGATTATTCAGAGAGGTAGAGACTTCTAGCAACGGTATTTTGAGGGACCTCGATGCAGTCCGCTAAGCTATCTATTGTCTGTATGACAAGATAGGGAGTAGGACGAATCAAGCAGGAAATTTTCAACTCATATAACTTAAACATATGTCTCAGTAGTTCTATATTTAGATAATAGATTATCGGATCACTCCGCTAACTTGCGACAAGCGCCAACACAAACATCTATGAAGGAGCTTACATTTATCTCTTAAAATATTTCAAATCGACTGAATCCACACCATTTGCCCAACGCGTTAACGGATAATGTCGTCCAAGGCCGTTGATGCTAATGATAGTGTACCAAGCTTCCCCAACGTAGTCGATCAATTGTGCTCCCTTCCGCCTGAGATCGTCTTCCGGGTGCTAGTTGTGAAGTACGTCTCTGTCGGTACTCTGGCTGTAAGTTGGTTGGTGCCTACCAACTGGTTTATTGTGCTAATTAGAGTTAGGTGTTCATTTGGGACATTTTAAACCACATTCTCAGTGATTACGAACTCCTCTCCGAGCATCGGATACGTTTTCCGACAGTTATTTATTTTTTATCGAGGTAAGCTTACGTTTTTCTGTTGCAATTTCCCCAACTTATTGTCTGTTGTTACAGGTTATGTTGTTTAGGATTTATTTTAGGCAATGCAATAATAGAAAGTGAGGACAGAGCTTCCACTACTATTTCATAACCAATACTCTGATTCTTCTTCAGCACTACCTATTTCTAGGTGTGACCTGGCTGAAAAAGCCTTGGAAATTCTCTACCCTTTCACTGTCATATTTTCATCCCTCCTTTTCTTCTTCCGTACCCGAGCCGTGTTCGAAAGAAACACATGAGTAGTCGCTTTTTTTGCATGCTCGTGGCTGGCTGTTGTAGCCGGATACGTGACGTTCATTGCTAAAATTGTAGGAGCGAAGGCTATCCCAGGATTATGTCATGTCGTCCCACACACCAAGGCATATGTAACAGCGGCAACTATCGTGTCCCTGGTCAACGATACTCTTGTCTTCCTTGCCATAACATGGCGGTTGTGCGCTAATTCTTACGTTCCTCGCACGGTCAGGAATAGCGTCAGAGTCTTGATCCTTGGTGACTACCTGCCGGTGTTCTCCAAGGCAATGTTACAAGAAGGACAGGTCTACTACTTGTTAGTACTTCCATAACGTATATCTCGTGCTTAACCCAGCTAACAGGCTTTTTCCCTCCCCAGGATCACTGTTACCATCACTCTCGTAACGGTGATCATGTTGTGCATTCAAACGATCCCTCCCATTCTTCAAGTAATATTCGTGCTTCCCAACGTCGTAATTATGAATATAATGGCTTGTCGAGTATTTAGAAACACGATGTTAGGATCTTTCAGAGAGGGAGAGATTTCTAGCAGCAGTATTTTGAGGGATCTCAATACAGTCTAAGCTACCTCGTTGTCTGTATGGGAAGATGGGTAGGGCGGTCGCAGGACAAAGAAATTCTTGAAATACCCTCTCGTCAATATAACAAGTAGGTTGTCGCAGTAGTTCTATATTTAGACGCTTTTTGTAATTCGATCGGTGCCTCTTGCTTACAGAAATCCAACCCTTGCTCGCTGTTGGTTCGTTTTGGATTTTTGGTAGCTCATGCCTACGTACGTCCTGTGACCAACACAATTGCCCTCAAACTCCCATGCGACGGGCGTCTCATCCCCCCTTATCACGGCGTAAATCCAATGGGGCGCCTATTAAGGCATTGGTTCGCGACGTCATCGGATTTCATGAGATCAATATACTTCAGATAGTAAATATACTTCAGATAGTAATTAGCACAACGGTGCACACCTTGCACTTGGGCACACATGTTTTTGATCTCGTAGACGAGTGTCTGTATACACAACTCCCCAGCGTCTTCAAGAATATGATAGTTCCATCGATCCATCGGCGCAACATCGTTCATGAAACGGACATGGCGAGGGATCAGCACAGGTGACAAACCACTACTAATATCGTACTTGTATACTGATAAAATTGGCCCCATCGCACTGATGCCGTATAATACTGGAATTATAGGCTTGTCAAGGAATTCCGAAAACCGTTGGCGCATTTGGATATCAGCTTCCTCCCGCTTAGATCGCAAGCAAAGCGAACCGGAGGGTGAAACTTGAACGAAGAAGACAGGGTGGCTAGCGAAGTTGACTACAAGAACCGTTACGAAGTCGAGGCTACCCTGCGAATTCAAAGGTCGTTTCAACTGAGGGACAACTTCAAAGTCTGATTCCCAAGGGAACAGATAGGAGAGTAATTTGTTGAATGGCCCATAATAAGCCGACTCATCCGTGGTGATATGGGCCACGGAGTTGAAAGAGTTAACAATTGATGCTGGCCAAACCATACTGGATTGAGACCGACAAACTAGTGTCTAAGATACGAAGACTGTGACACGTGAAAAGCGTGACGACTTTCAAAACAATTGTCAATACTCTGAGTCTCAACGATCAACAGCGTGACAATTCAGAAACTTCTTATGTAATCTTCGGAGCTTCAATTATCGTCGCGTCGAGTGGACGCGACGGGGTGGATATTTTGCGACATTTTATATGCAAGGGATATGGAATTAGTTTAGAGAATATCGGGTGAAAATTTCGTCCTGAGCGGCTGAGTTCTCGTTGTCGATTTCGTTCCTGTGGGTCAGACGACCTTACATAATCATTGAGATTGCCTCGAACTGCTCACCCATTTGCCTAACTCTTCCACATCAGCTCATAAGCCCCTAAATTTTTACAAAAATGATTACTGTGATCTCTTAAAAGTCTTTTTCTCTAAATTTTATCCAACAACCTCTTCCTCGTTGAGAAAAATGCCTGCGACCAGATTTTCAAAGTCCGAACTTGAAGATTACGGTTCGGAGGGCGCGGTAAAAAACAGACTTCATATATCGTGATCCGTAGCCTGAGGGCACATTACATATATCGAAGTCTGGCTAGGAGAGACTACATTCAAGCCTTACTGCTTTTGTCTTCACTACTTAACCTTAGTTCTAAAGGCTTAAAATAGAATGTGAGGGTAGTCCCTACAACACGGGGACAGAGAGGAGAAGCACTTTACACCCGAGTAAACTTCAAGAGAAGAAAAATGATTAATTGAACTGAAGACACGGAATGGAGGTGGCCTAGACATTAGAGAAAAAATACACATCACGACCCTTTGTCTATTAGCCCCACGGCTAAAAAATAAAAACTTAACCAGGGGTCCCAATGTCAGTGTTGGACAAGTCATTAGGTACGGTCAAAGTCGACGCATTTGAAAAATACCGTATACGGCCTTTGCGTATGAGCTCTGCATTTGGGAGAGAGATACGGCTGTGGCGCAGGAGCCATATTTCGTTTCGGATTCGTGACGAAAATAATTATTCCAACGGATAATGAGCGATGTAAATGTGAATTTCGAAAGAATACCCCTTTAAAGTGAAATAAGTCACGGTATAGACCCCCCTTTGCTATTAGCTAGCCATATAGAAAGAACCATCGACTATGATAGATCAATTGTCTAGAATCACAATTTTAAGAGCATCGCATGCTGCCTTGAAGGCTTTAGTGCAATGCACTAAAACATGACGTTGTGACAGTGAGGTTACGAGAATGCCAGATTTAAAAGAATAAAGCATAAAAGTTCTCAGCCTGTCGTTTGAAAGAAGTCCAGGTTTTAACGTTTGAAATTATCTCCTTGACAGATGTATCACAAATCCATTAACGCGACTGACCCTTGAGAGTCGGGCCCTTGTTGTGGCTGTTTCGTTTGGATTTAGCTTTTGCGTTGATTGCCGCAATCCCCGAAGACCCGTCACAAGTGAAACAATTGGAGGAACCTTGATAAGTAAGATGAATGACAGAGCAGCGAAGAGGTCGGATATAAGTATATAGCCAAGAAGTTGACGGGTCTGGTACCTAACCGTGCCGGAGGCGTATCTCGAAGAAGCCTACATGGTGAGAGAGCTGACTTGTCAAAGATGTTAAGTCTTCCATTCAAACAGAAGGGGAAGCAAGATCTAGATATGAAACGGCTTATTATAGGACCGTTGCTTGTAATTTTGCAGTGATTTTCCATGAAGGATTACTGGAACGGTTTTAAATTGTGAGGCGAGGCAGGAGATACCTTTCAAAAAGTCCGACTCGCACGCTTGCTTGAATGTTTGATGCAGAAAGCACAGGAGCCGTGTCCTACTCGGGAACTTTAAAAGAGATCAAATCGTACAAAGAAACGCAAGTCTCAGCCTAGAACACAATTTAATCCGCAGTGAGTTATTACCATGTACGAAGATTAATCAATGTGTACTAGCCTTCGATGGTTGGGAAAAAATTAAGAGCGTGTCTTTCGGAATATTTGAAAACCTTCTACATCCATATTCACGGATGGCGATAGAATCCCATTATATTACCTTGAGGAGAAATCGGGATCTAATAAAGATGCCTTGATATCGTGGATGAAGTTCATGAGAAGTGTCTTTTCCACAAAGGCGATAGATATTATAGAATGCGAGGCATGCGGTTGTCCCTAAGACATGAGGTCAGAGAAGAGAAGCACTTTACAGCCGAGACAAGCAAGTATGCAAAAGAGCATCGATTATCTGGGGTGTGAAACCTTCCTAGGTTCCCTCGAGGTCAGGAAAGCACTTACGCAGGGTGGAGAATGCATGTTCGTCGACCATTTCTAATATAAAGCCTGCGAGAATACAATTCTTCTTACGATATAGAGGTCGGTGGATTTCTGCCTCAGTTTCGTGAAGACAGGGTATATGTACTCGGGAGAAGGAGGGTTATTTCATAATTAATAAATTAACGTTTATGAAATTATGTATTCAAAAGGGTCGTGGGAAAATATTCAAGGAACGTGAATTTCTGTAGTCAACAGGTATTCAACAGGTCGCTCTCGAAAATAATATGTCCCAAGTTGTCGGCAATGTGTGTATATCTGCTCTGTGTTTTATTGTATATTCTGAAGATATTCTTTAGACGGCTCTGGCATATGCCAGAGTATGGCACCACGTCGACGCATCCGACCGTATTTTGGGTAAACTCGCCGAAAGGATTGCATTGGTGTTGATGGGGAAACATAAACCCATCTATGACCCTAGTGGTTCGCTATCATATTGGCCTCGACCCGTTCATTGTTCAATCTAACGCTCTCTGGAAATATAGTGGACTGTGGCGACTACGTGATCGTAACGAACTCGAGAAAAGTAAAAGCAACTGGCAGGAAAGAGGAACAATTACTCTTCCGAAAACATTCAATGTTTCCAGGTGGACTAAAAGAGACGCCGTATAAAGATATGAAAGACAGACATCCAGACGAGGTGCGTGTGTTATGTCGTATATTGTGATGCTACTGACTCATTATGGTACAGATCATTCGGCACGCAGTGTCAGGTATGTTACCAAAAAACAAGCTGCGTGAACGACGTCTGGAACGTCTTAAAATTTTCCCATCCGATCGAATGGGCATTTTAGGAGGAAATATTATGCGGAGCTGGGATGATGGCACACTGCAAGCCGACTGGGATCCTTCAATACCAACGACTTCCAAAACGCTTCAGGAGCTCAGGGAAAAGAGTAATCGTAATCATGAAAAATCATCTTCATAAAGCATCCAATGTTCTAAAATCGCATATGCTCCAATTAATTTGTTTGAACTTCTCTTCAACTAGTCCCCCTCATCTTCATCTTCACTAGTATGCCCGGTTGTGAATGCCTTACGCATTTCCTCTTCCCACTCGCCTGATGGTTGAGGGTCAAGTACATCAACGATATATTCTTGAATCAACATCCCTTAAGATCAAAAATTAGAAGCCAATCTTTGTAAATCGTGATAATGGATTTGCTAACCTATTGCCATGATGGCAGACCCATCGAAAACTTTATACATATCTCGATATTGCTTAGCTGTTCGTTGTCGTCCTTTCCGTGGCGCCTTTTCTTTTTCTTTGCCCTTGTCTAATTTACTGCCACCTTCGTTGTCATAGTCCCCGTCTCGAGTTGATATGTCAGACTCAGATCCCAGAGAATCATGGTTCGGACTTGGGGTCCGCGAGTTCGTAGGTGAAATGCTGATTTTTGTTCGACCTTGGGCTTTCTTTATGTCACGCCTTATTTTCCTTTGCTTGCGATATTCTCTGGAACTATTTAATAACTGGCCAGACTGTGTATAATATTCTGAAGCATAACGATGGATGCATTTCAGAAGGTCCTGATCAAAAATATTATGTTGAAATCTTTGTGCGAATATGGAAAAAGGGGACACACGGATGAAGGCTCGTCTGGAACATATTTCGTTCCGGCCTCTGAGGCGAGGTTGCTTGAAGTAGATGCGTCCCTATTCAAATAATCGTAGTTTTCTAAGAACTCCTGTCGTTTGGCTTTTCGTCCGTCGAATCGTTTAGTTTTACGCTTCTTGCGCCCTTCGTCCTTTGGCTTAGGACTGTGTGTCTCAGTTTCCACACGAACAAATTCTTCCTCTCCCTGTGAATCTTGCGATGTCTCTTTGATCTTTTTTCTGAATTTAGGAGTTTTTGCGAGGCCCCCTGCATCTCTCGCAATCCAATTGTTACGAGACGTTTGAACTGCAACTTTGGTAATTTGAGGTCTAAGGTTCGTTGATTTCTGATAAACGCGAGTGCCATCTGGGTGTAGCCGAAGGTCTGAATAGTCGAATACTGTGCTCAGACGAGGTTGTGTCATAACTTTGAGCACTAAGAGTCTAAGTTACGAAATAAAAAATTAATTTGAAAGGGGAACACGTGATTCGGTTGCCACTTATGTATAAGAATCTATTTTTAAACCGAGATCGCTAGCTTGCTCCAGCCTGCGTGGCTGTTTTATACATATCTTATCTTTCTGAAGGTCACTTGTCATCTTGAAGTCCGTCAAACCCAATTCATTTGCGACTAGACTTAGCCATCGTGACCTTGCTTGCTTCTAGGACTATATTACTTAGATCCAAAGAATCATACAATACAATCCCTGAGGCGTAAATTACATGTAGTCAACCATCAGAAACTAGGTACTTGACCTTTGAAATTATTTCAGGGTACTTTCTAAGCCACATACTAAGTTTCTTTGTAGCTAGCTCAAGTTGGATTGTTTACCTTCGGACTTCTGTAATATAATCGGAGAGCCCTAGCCTCCTGCTCTATTACCTGTCGCTATTAATTAGCTATCTCCTGATGGTGTAGGTATTTTTAGCCGATTTCTTGCTGAGTGTATGTAAAGGAGTCATGCACACATCATGGCGTTACTATTCAATCGCTTTCACGCTGCTAGACTATTCGATCTCCAAGCTCGACTGCTGTTATACTACATTCTATTAAATATTTGTAACCATCTGAATTACGACGGTTTCAATTGTATGAATGGAGGTTCGGGGTGAAAGAGCGGAAAACTCAGGCTCCTGTATGCTGGCGTGGAGTGGCTAACCATTCCCCTTTAATCTATCTAATCGTTTATTTTGTGGTTGTCAGCAGGATAGATCCACCCACGGAAAAATAGTAACGCTAGCACAAAGCACGCTGCCCGGTCATCGCCGTTGCTATACTAGTTGACACGATGGATGATTTAATAAAACGGTACTAGTACTTTACATGGACTGAAAAAAGTTGAAAATAGAAATACTTTATGCCTCCTCTAGCCCCTTTTATGTGTCTATAACTATATATAAGTAACAGACTGTAACAGAGCATTTGCTAGCATCTGCTAAATTTGGGCCGATTCCCAGGATCTAGCGGATCTAGGTATATCAAATAGATAGCAGATTTATTCTTCATATTGACATCTAACATGTCTACCCCTTTGCACCATAGTGGCATTTCGAGCAATTAGTAGTCTAGAAGTCTCTCTTGGCGCTACAATTTAGAACCCTTTTTTACTGGGAATTTTACGCCGAAGCGATAGACTCTGAGTCATAAGAATTGCGTCATCACGAAAATCATTATCATACTGCCCTATATGGTGCCCTATGGTATCCTGGCATATCATTAGGTCGTTTATATCTTGAACGGCCATCGATGGGCCTGTCTGCAAAATTGAGCTTTTTTCGGTACATTTCGAAACGAGCTGACCGGGGGTGACAAGGCCGTCCTTTTGGCAGGCCCGGGGGGGCTTCAAGCTTCGAAAATTGGGACCTTAAATCTCCCGAAAGGCCTTAGGGCTTCGCAGGGTCGTACAGATACATTTCAATCCCGGGCCATATCCGGAGTGGATACAAGTCCCCTCAAGCTCAAGATATTTTTTGTTGTTGAGGAATTCCACTGGCCTCCACGGTGGGGCTGATATTAATACCGGTATTCGGAAATTTCAGGCCCGAAACCACCAATTTACATGGTGCGTCAATAATTTCCGACTCAATTCCGACTGACAACATCTAGAGAAACGGGGGAGCAAGAGCTTTGGGATAATTAATAGACATATATTTATAATTCATCTCAATATGCTTTACCTTGGCTATATCATTATTTCATGTCGGCCAGGGTTAAGCGCTAGGCGCTTGACGGTAGGAGAGTAGTGTGTAAGTAGCAGGATTGATGGTCACAGAATATGATCACATGATCCGATAGATATTGTGACGAACTCTACTTTGAACTTTATCGCAGGAATGGCTATTGAAAACTTATCTCCAGTGGAAATATCTCTTTTGACAGGAAGATGGGAACCCCAGGTAACGGATTTGAAAAGCTCTGTGTCCGATCTTGCAAAAATGGTCGTGGAATGCCAATTTCGAAACGCACTCAGGTCGCCAACGGCACGCAGGTTATTCCGAACTTCTTCTGGCAATCTAGATGGTTCGTTACAAGAATCTTTGGATTTATTGATCGAACCAGGACACGACTCCGTAAATGAGGAAGTAGAGCGATTGGCACTCGCAGTTGCATGCATGCACGCATTTATTCAGGCGAATTGGACTGGACCTGATCTGGACCTCTCACCCTTGGAGGTTCTCACAGATTATACTGGCGCCTCAAGTTCGCTAACAGAAGAGATAATTGATGCAAAAGCAATATCTGAATTAGCGTACGGGGGCGAGCCTGCTTACCACCTCGCAAAAGTGCCTGTATTTCTGAGACTCTCTCAGATCCTCCTGGCGTTGCCGTATAAGCATCTGAAATCAATACCGTGGTGGAGGCTACGCACATCACTTATACACCAAAGTATTCTTGACGATCCTGTATCACCTCCCGTTGACTTTCGGGTTTCTCTTGAAACCTTAAGCGTCACTCTCACAACCGAGCCTGATCTCGCTGGACGGATGTGGTTAGAACTTGGACTATTGGAACATCTCTTTTCTCAGAACAAATCTGCAGCGGAGTACTTTGTCGAAGCAGCGCGATCCACCGGATTGGAATACGAATTGACTGGCGCTCTTGGGAAGAGAACGAAATTCCAAGAGACAGAACTCAGCCAACTCGTCCTGCTAGCCGAAAGTCATTTGGTTGACAATTTACGAGGCGTAGGGCTGTCCCCAAAGGAGCATGACGACACAAATACACACGACTTCGCAGATAACCTGGCGAAAGAAGAAAAAACTGTCCCAGAGAATATAGCTCTCAACGATGATACTTTATTGGAACAAACCGAATTCACATCTTCCAAACCTGCAGGTAGTGGTTCCCGTTTGGGTCATATCGACCCTTCTGCCCAACCTCCTCTTCATCCCCTCGACCAATGTATTCTCCTTTCACTTTGTCTCAACGTCCGTAACACGTCGCCCTCGCACGGTCTTACCACTGAACAAATGAGCCCATACGTCTCACGCGTTATCTCACATCCCAGGAACTGGTCAGTTCATACGATGGCGCTTTTACTCAGATCGCGTTTAGAATCATCGCGCACACGTACCGTGGAACGGTCAACCTTCCAATTGCAGGCTCTGATTGATCAAATGCCCACTTCAGATTCTACAACCTCAGAACGCCTACTCTACTTCCACTCAATTCCCATACCCAGTCGATGGGAAATGGAGAAAGAGCTTGCGCAAAGGTTCCTCAGTCTTGGAGTGGTTAAGTCGGCCCTTGAAATCTTCGAGCGGCTCGAGATGTGGGAGGACGTTGTCAATTGTTACGGCGCGTTAGATAAACCAGAGAAGGGTATTGTCATTGTAAGAGATCTATTGGAAGGGAGGAAGGCCGAAGCCGCGGCCGTCATTTCTCGTGGCAAATTCAACACGGGTCACCGCAAAGTTGTGGAAGATGCTACCCGAGAAGCAAAATTATGGTGCCTCCTAGGAGACCTCGAGCCCGATAATGCAGCCGAGCATTACGAGCGCGCCTGGACTGTATCAAAAGAGACTTCTGGAAGGGCCATGCGGTCGCTGGGTGGTTATTACTTTGCACGAAGCAAGTTCCCGGAAGCTATCGTCTGTTTGAAACGAGCGGTGAAGATTAATCCCCTTTTGACACGATCATGGTTTATCCTTGGGTGCGCGTGCATGCGGGTGGAAGATTGGGAGTCTGCCAAGAACGCTTTCAGTCGATGCGTTTCCATTGATGAAGAGGACGGGGAGAGCTGGAATAATTTAGCAAGCATGTATCTTCGGATGGGAACTACCAGAAAAATATCTCAGATCGACGAGGTGTCAGAGTCTGCTCCGCCATCCCTGCCACAGGCATGTGGATTATATTTGTACCCTCAAAAGTTTCTCACTTACTCTTTTTCCTAGACAACCGAGGAAACATCGTCGGATGAACTTCCAAATTTGATCCCTTTTGAACATAAAATGCTTGCATTCCGTGCCCTTAAACAGGGCTTGCGGTACAGCTACGAAAACTGGCGAATGTGGTACAACTATATGGTGGTTTCTATGGATGTCGGTGAGCTTCAAGAGGCCTGCAGGGCTTTGGGTCGCATAGTGGATCAGACTGGTGACAAAGTGGGTGCGAATTCAGTCGATGAAGATGTGCTCGACAGACTCGTCGATGCCGTTATACGGGCACCTTCCAAACTTGAAGATGCCGTGAAAAACGGTGAGGATTTGAATCCGAACGAGGGTCATGGACTATACAGAAATGTTCTGGGACTTTTTGAACGCAGTATTCTTCCACGTATGTCCACGCCTCGAATTTTCCGCGCTTATGCACGTTTGGAATCCTGGCAGCACAAATGGGAAGACGCCATCAAAGCCTATCTGGATGGTTTCAGGTGTGGCCCTGCCGGCACCGTCGAGAAGGGCGAGACTGACTTGGTCAAGTGGCGAGACGCGGTGACAGAGGTGGAAGAAATCGTGGATATTTTGAGTAACTTCGGACCGAGAGTTGAAGGGTACAAGTGGAAAGTACAAGCTCGCAGTATCGTGCGGACGTTCATCGGTCGTACACGAGATTTCGAAGATGAGCCCGAATGGTTCCGTTTGACGAAGCTGCAGGATGAGTTGCGTAAGGAAACTGAACTATAGTAGACTATAGTGTCGGTTAAGATGGGGTGGGAAACTGCTGGAACCAGGGCTGCTACATAGATATTTCTTTTTTAATTTCCGAACAAAAATATTTTAAATAGAAACTTGCTCCGTGCGGTGATTATTTCCTCGGCTTCTGATGGGCATCTCAAGCGAGTAGGCATTTCGACGGGATGAGTAGTGAACGAATTTTGTTGCTGCCAAATTGTGATAGAAATGAGGGGGGGAAGCCGGTCAATCAATAAAGTCGTATTGCCAGTAGTAAACAAAGATGTACTTGAGCAATGTAGAGATAAAAGGATGGGGTGGGGAGGGGGACGTAGAATTTACTAATACAGTATTGAAATTTCGTATTATTCGGGATAGATAATATCGTATACATGTAAATTCCAAAAAAAGGGGGTGTTTTTTTTTTTACTACTACCATCCTAGAGCTATAGCCATGCGATTCAGAACGAGCGTGGTTACGATTTCCGTGACGAGTGGCATTGCGTTGGGTTTTATGATGAGGCGTGCGTAAAATGCTTCGGAGGGAGCACTGACTTCCCACGTTGCCAGTGTAGTACGTCCGTCTAAACACTAAATGATGGAGCGACCATAAAAGGTTCCGGAACGAAAAAAAAAAGAGTAGTAAATAATATCAGCGAGGGGCCGGTAAAAAATCGTATAACGGAGGGGGTCGGGGGAAAGGCTGACCTCCATTCGATGCGATCCGATCCTCCATTTATAATCTTTCCCACTTTGAGCTCTAAAATATCTCGACCTATGAAAAAGTGAGTCGGATGATGATCTGGATTATAATTAAAATAAATAAAAACCTACAGGCTACCTTCCCGTCTCCCCGGTCGTAGGAAAAAGTTCATTGGTATATGGGTGCGGTTGTTGCCATAGACGATATATCCCGCCGTGCTCTCGGGACCAAGATAGAAATATGAATTGTCCGGTCCCATGATAGTTGGGTGCTGTTGTGACCAAGCTCCCTCACGGATGAGTCTGACTACAGGGTTTGGGCTGCGCGAAACCTAGAAAAAGAAACATGAAAACGATGGGGTAGCGCGCTTAATTGATAACCATTGTTTGATCCAAGGGACCAAGCATCCATACCTCCTGGCTAGAATGTATAAAAAAATGATGAGAGTCCTGCATTGAATGGAAATAAATAAAAAGGTTTTTTTACATGGTGAAAGCAAGTCGTCCTTCGTGATCTATATACCGATGACTGAGCGGATCTCCGTCGTATTGGAGGAGAGCGTAGGTGTTTGAGGATGAGGACATCGAGTATTGCTTTGGTAGGGAGTCTAGAAAAAAGGATAGGGATATGCGAAGGGGGAGAGGGATAAGGCAAAACTGGACAAGTAATTCCGTCTACCCAAGCTCGTCTTTTCTCTTTTTCTGTGTTCCTCAACGGGATAACCGGAAACGGGGGAGCGCACAGCCACATCCGCCACGTGGCAAAACCGACAGCACGGTGCTAATCGCGTGGGACTCCCCACGTGGCAATCCCTCCCGGCTATCTGCAATCAAATCTGTTATTTTGCAAGTTTCGCAAGCTCCATCCCTGATGAAAAACGCCACCAAGTTGCTGGGTTTTTACTTGAAACCCCGAAAACAAGCTTGTTCTGGAGATGGGTGAAGTTTCTCATGGGTTAAGGTCATCATGAAACCTTAGATCTAGATGAGATTGGTTTTTCGTCGGTGAGCAAGAAGTGAGAAGGGTAGTATGCAAAATGTCATGTGGAAAAGAGATTACGCTTTCGTGAGTTCTTTTCTTTTGATCCGGTCAATCGACGTATTATGTATGGTTTACAGAGTTTTTTCCAACAGCGATTCCCAACATAAAAGGATTTAGAAGGTGAGGTCATTATCCGTACCTACGGGCCTCGCGGTTGATCACCTGAATCGATAGGTGGAGTAATTTTTTCTTAGTCGTGGAAGGACAATGAAGAGCAAAGTATCCTTGGCTCACATAAATAGGATACCCAAAGGAGATGTCTGATGCTTGCCAAGATGATGCCTCAGTCGTAAACTGTAGATAGCTGATCAGGTCCGCTTTCCAGCACTAACTAACCGCCTCGGCCACGAGGAGCGATTGAATGGCATGACGAAACTCACCGTGTACAATTCCTGTATTATGTTCTATAATTAACATATCGTGATACTCGGGAAAGAGTAAACAGACAAACCATAGAATAGGGTCCACACAAGAACGAATGTAAATGCATTATCCTGCCCTGGGTTCACGAGTTCTGTAACACCACCCTGAAGATATTTGGAAGGTTTGCCCTGGCAGTTAATGGCGTAAATGCATGCCGAAGTGAAGAGTGTCGAAGATAGGAAAAGTGCGAAACCGAGCCAGTTTTCTAGCCCCAAGATGCCTGCCGCTGCACCTGCGAAACACGCGGATAGGAACTTGACGGAAGTCAGGGAAGAGTTTGCAATGACATTAGGGGGGTAAATGCGTTGAGCACTAGCAGCTTCTGCTGGCGTCGACATGGTTGTTAGGGTTAAACGTTAATGTGCAAAGGGGCGCCACCGCCCTCAATGTTGGACTCGAGTAGTATTGTTCGGACGCCTTGTAACCAAACACCAGGACACGTGGAATGGTAAATTATATTTATTTTATGCTAAGCCTAATATTGGTTAAGCCTCTTAAACTCAACCTGCCAAATACATGTTGTGCTCCCCAAATCCGAGTCATTACGACTCCCCGATGAACTTTATATTCCAAGTTGCTGTAATCTCTTAACAACACGCAGCTTTTTCTATATGATATTATGGGGTGCATCGTACGTATATAATCTACAAATACGGACTCCCTTTCACATCGTACCCGGTGTCATAAACCTTTTGAACCTTGGCATAACCCAAATAAAAACGCTTTCGACTCGGATGAGAATACACCTGCGCATGTTCGATCGCCACGTTGAGCAGAAGGTCAATCTTGCCAGCCATGCGGTACTTATAGCCGATGGTCTTCATGGAGTGGTACCGTGGCTACGCGACACATGTTCTCGAGCGCTGATCGATGGATGATAGCGCCCATGGGGTTCTGTTTTCCCTCAGATTCCCCAAAAATATCCCTTTGTTCATATCGATAACTATCAAACCGTTTATGAATTTATCTTTGTCGTTTTTGGGACTATACGAAGATCCATTCTCGGACATGCTGGAATCCTCGAGTGGGTGTGGTGCCTGATGGAAGAATCTGCTTGAACCGCAAATGATCGACTAAGGTTACTTCGGAAAACAGATGGCTGGGTTATTCCCACCAACCAATTGTTCTCTCAGAAGGTACCTCGCTATTGTTAAGATGTTGAAACTTGGAAGCAAACTTTACTTCCTAACTCTGTGAAAAAGCCCCGACCTTTGTCTAGATATGTTCTTCAGGTTATCAGATAAAGATCCATCATAGTCACGTGTACAAACAACCTCTTTTCGGTCTTTTCTGCAGATGTGAACTTGTCAAAGTAAGTCCAAGCTTTCACAGTACTTACTTGGATTCAATTATCTCAGGATTTTAGCGATTGATGGATGATATCGCCTTTTCTTCCAGCCCTCTGCTTTCGAAATACCCTCTGACGACCATGCAACAACCCGGAGGAAAGGTCAACGTCGGGATCTTGGGTGCGACCGGGACTGTTGGGCAGAGGTTCATCACCTTGTTGTCTGCTCATCCATGGTTTGTGATCCACGCCCTCGGCGCATCCCCTCGATCTGCGGGCAAACCGTATCTAAAGGCGGTCAGTTGGAAACAAGTGACACCTATTCCGCAAAATGTAAGGGAGATGCTGGTGCATGAATGTAAACCGGAATATTTTAAAGGATGTGCAATCATTTTCTCTGGGTTGGATTCGGATGTGGCTGGAGAGATTGGTGGGTACAATA
Source organism: Phlegmacium glaucopus (assembly GCA_015039465.1). Taxonomy (NCBI): domain Eukaryota; kingdom Fungi; phylum Basidiomycota; class Agaricomycetes; order Agaricales; family Cortinariaceae; genus Phlegmacium; species Phlegmacium glaucopus. The sequence goes on along the minus strand of MU130382.1, from coordinate 332,814 downwards.
TATAATCTTTTTTAAAAATAAGTGCCAAGATCTCTGAATCCGCTTAATCTTTTTTTTTTTAATCCGAATTTACAGAGGAAGCTTTCCGACATGCTGATCTGGCTGTATTCTCCAATGCGAAGAATTACAGGCGTGATCCTCACGTTCCCCTTATCGTTCCTCTGGTCAATCCCTCCCATCTATCTATCATTCATCAACAACAATCTCTACAGTCCCCACCTCTGAAAAATGGCTTTATAGTGACGAACGCAAACTGTTCTACGACAGGATGTGTTATCCCTCTTAGCGCGCTCGAAAAGGCGTTTGGTCCCATCGAGCTGCTCCTCGTCACTACTATGCAAGCCATCTCTGGTGCGGGATACCCGGGGATCTCAAGCCTGGATATAATGGATAACGTTATCCCTTATATAAGCGGCGAGGAAGAAAAGATGGAATGGGAGACTCTTAAAATTCTGGGCGGGATCACAGAGGACGACCAAGGAGTTAAAAGCTTCGACATGCACGCAAGACACCCATTGCGTGTTTCTGCGTCTTGCAACCGAGTGGCAGTCATTGATGGACACACGGAGTGTGTTTCTGTGCGGTTTGCGAGGCGACCACCACCGAGTCCACAACAAGTAAGGGAGGCGCTGACGGCATTTACGCCTGATGCTCAGACGCTCGGCTGCCCTAGCGCCCCCAGACATGCGATTACGGTACATGAAGAGCCTGATAGGCCACAACCGAGACTCGATAGGTATTTCCAAGACGGTGCTGGTGTTTCTGTGGGTAGGGTCAGGCAATGTCAGGTATTGGATATCAAGTTTGTAATCCTGGCGAATAATGTCTCGATTGGCGCTGCGACGAGTAGTATCATCAATGCGGAGCTAGCGGTGCTCAAGGGTTTCGTCACGAGTTAGTTTGTCCGATTTTATTCCGTATCTCACAAAATAGTAATTTAAATACTCGAAATGAAATCCCCGAGGGGGCTCTCGTGTCTTTATGACAAATGATCCTGAAACACAGGATATTCATAATATTAATCAATCTTGATGAGCGCTCAGGCGCGGGTAATGCGCCATGTACCAGAAAATATGTATTTCTCCTATTTTTTTGGACCCTAAGTTCAACGGTTATATCTATTAAGCGTCTTACTAGGAGCACAATAATAACAAAGTTTACCCCATCTCATCTCTTCATCCGCTGACAATGGGGTGGCAACATCTAATCTATTACCATATATGGTATTACCTTCAACTCTCTCAGCATCAGCCATGTCTGCGACGAACTTTACAGCGCCGTCGACTCTATCACAATCAGAAGAAGACGCGCTCAAGGTCGCCGTCTTTCAACGACTCCATCCACGCGCTTACCTTGAACGGTTCCTAGCAGAGAACATCAGACCAGATAAAAGGCCATGCGATGGATTTCGCGATGTACATGTGAACGTTGGTGAGTTTTTTAGGGAGATCCCTTTTCCATTGCCAAGCCTTGGGGAAGTTTGACTTGTTCTAATAATGATCCATCGATACTTGCGATGCATGACGAGCTTAGGTTCTATCTCAACTGCAAATGGGTCCGCACTCGTTCGAATGGGAAATACGACAGTCGTCTGCGGAGTCAAAGCTGAGATCTCAGAACCTGAACTAGATCGCGATGGAGAAGGTTTCTTAGGTATTCTTTTATGACTCTTTCCCTTCCTTTTCGTATCATTCATTTTGACTGGCTGGTTAAAATAGTTCCCAACCTCGACCTTCCAGCCATGTGTTCTCCAAAATTCAAACCCGGTCCACCGACTGAAGAAGCACAAGTCCTCTCCGATCGGCTTAACCAAGTCTTGATTGCGTCAGTATTGCCATTGTGCATTTTGCAGCACATATTTCTCGGGTTTCCCCTTGACCTCGGCAGTTTTCTATCTCATATTGCGTCTTTCATTACTAAAATTCTGTCTCCGAACCACTATCCTGACCCTTCTTACCCTTTTTTTTTTTAGATCCAGTATCCTTCCGCTCTCTTCTCTGTGCATTCACCGAGGAAAGTCAGTATGGGTTCTTTACGTCGATGCCACATGTATCAACTACGACGGGAACGCATTTGACGCTACACTTCTTGCAATGGTAGCTGCTTTGAAGAATAGTACGTATATATTTTCTAGAAATTCCTATATATATACTCTTTTCTGATCCGTCTCATTCTCCTTACTCCTTTTACTCTCGTTTTCCTCTCCCCTTCTGTGTGCGCATACCGTTCCATATAGCACGCCTTCCTCAAGCGACCTTTGATCCTGAAAAAAACGTTACCGTCTGTTCCAGACGAGCTCCCAAGTTACCTCTGCAATTGAACCCCAACACCCCCATCAGCGTTTCTTTTGGTATATTCAACTCGTGCGTAATCCGTTTCTTACATTCTCTCACCTCACGCCTTCTTTGTTGTCACAGAAAACACGTCCTAGCAGACCCAACATCTTTCGAAGAACCATTACTCGACACATCCATATCCATAGTTGTAGGCGAACAAGGAGAACTCATCTCCGTATCTCAATTGGGTTCAACTCTCGTATCTGAAGAAAATAGTCTCAACAGAGATGTACTCCCAGAATGTATCACAAGTGCAAAACGTAGAAGAGAAGTACTATCAAAACAGATATTCAAATGAATATATATACATTTTATTTGAAATCTTTTTCGGTGCAAAAACCAAAAAAAAACAACTATGTAGCTTGAGGACTACGTGTTACTACCTAGATAAAAATTGTGTTGTTGTAAGGTAATTAGTTGGGGATTCCGTATGAAATGAAATAATTCAATTTATAAAGCGAGAAAAGCAAAAACAAGCCTGGGACCTTGAACAACAAATCATAGGTTTGTGAAGCATGGATGTGGGGTAAGGATGTGAAAAAGTTGAACCACAAATAAATCAAGAAGGCGGAACGTGAGGGGGAATTTATCAAAAGGGTAACCCGCTCTGCATCCCGGCGGTGGGGAGGGCGACAGCGTTTCGAGAGAAACACAGGGTTGTAGACCTATCGATGAAAAAAAATAAAAATAAAAAAAAGAACTCTTTTGCTTCCCACTCCACGTTGCCAAGGTCCGAACCTATATTATGCTTGATGTCTCCTACTCGCCACATACCCGTTAACCATATCCATCATCTTACCAAGATTCTTATCATCAGGTAGCCATTCTCCGTTATTCACGCACAAGATCTTCATCCTCTCATGATACATCAGGTCAGGCAACAACTTGGGTGTGATAAGGAAATATTGTGCGCTGTCGGGTTTGCACGTCACATTGACCATCGAGTTATGTACCACGCGTTCGGCTCGTTGATCCATTCCCTAAAGATCGTCGGAAATAAAAAACTCGGGTTTTGTTTCATTATGAAAGCGGGGGAGGGGTGGGCGTACCTGATTGATCTCGTCCACGAGAGAGAAGGGTGCGCGGGCTTCTTCTGTCAAACTCATAAGATACAGAATGGTCGTCAGGGATCGTTCCTAATGAAAAAAGCGGAATAAGCATAAAAGACTTGGCCAAGAAAGCAAGAGAAGGTGCGATCCCGCCGTGGAAGTTAACGCGTGGCAAAAATAAAAATGACGTACTCCGCCAGACTGCCTATGAGCTGTGAGCAGCTGTAGTTTCTCACTGTCACGGAACTTGACAAGTATGTCAATTGCCCACTTCTCATAGTCTTCATGTTGGCTGATACGGATCTCTCCTGCACACCCGATACCTGCAGGATCGCAAAGTTAGCAGCAGCCAGCCAGCAATCGTGACGAGAAAACGCTTACGGTCAAAGGCGGCAGAAAACTTCTCTCCGATGCTTGCAACCAGTTTCTCAAGGGCGGGTTGCCAATTATCCTACGAAAATTTAAATTGAACAAACGAACCTGAAGAAAGGATGGAAAAATTCAAAACTTACCCTAGCATTCTTGATGTTATGTTCCACCTTGTCTGCTTTCTTCTTCCTATCAGCGATGGTCTTCTCAAGCACTTCAATCTATATATGAAAAAAATCCGAGATCAGCGCTTTACGGACAGGAAATATCGTTATTAAAAACCCTTACATCTCGCTTCCTCTTTTCGTATTCTTCAACGACGCCGGGATTAGTGTTTAAATTCATATCCAGGTTAGCACGTTGGGTTTCAAGTTCAGCCTGTAACTCATCCGCCGTCCGGAAGTCGACACCTGAAGCATCAGGCTCAGGAAGGCCTTGTTTCTTGGCCAACTCCAGGTTCTTCTCATACAACAATCGAACCTCCTCAATGACATTATACTCTTGTTGGATCTCCTCAGAGGCAGCTGAAAGGCCTTGCCTGCTCTTCTCGAGGATTTCCTTCGATTCGGCTTTGATTTTCTGGAACTTTTTGTTCACTTGATATAAAATAAATATTAGCGATAGGAAGTAAATTGCCCAAAAAGCCTTTGAACAACTAACTCTCATTGAACTCCACGAGGGCATTCTCGTACTTGTCATCTTTACGTTTACAGAGTTCCTGCAACGCCACTCTGTTGGCCCCGATTTGAAGATACTGAAGTCCAACAAGGGTGCATTGTGTTTGTTCAGCGACGATGGAATGCACAAGATCCTGATGCCAAGGGTTAATATGAAAAGAATGCATTTGATATCTCGAGCCCTGAACATACCGTGTATTCTTTCGCATGCTGAATCCGTTTCTTGCTTAGATGCAGCAATCGCTTCCGCATCTCCAATTTCTTCTGTTCAAGGGAAGGTTTGTTTCGCAATTCAACTAGCCCCTTCTGGACGCGGGCTAACGAAAATTGATATTTATTAGCGTCAAAAAGTCAGGATAAAACATGAAGACTTACACAACCTGCTTTTCGCTGTGGCCAAACGTTTTTCCTCTTTAGTAATAGTGCTTTTACGTGCGTTTACAGCATTCTTCAAAGGAATTTGAGCATCACGCAACTAAATACCAAAATAGCCAGGGCGTACCAGTCGCTGCTTGAAAACTTCATCTTCTTCCGCGGTTTTATTGATTCCTTGATTGATTTCTAATTTTTCGTTCTCGAGCATCTCCATTTGCTGTTGAGCCCTTCGAATATCAGCTTCAATTCGTTGTTTAACTTCAGAATCGACTTTTAAGAAAAGAACGTCAGTGCTTGCAGCAGACAGCCTAGGATTTATTTTACTTGTTGGGACGACCAGATTTCTTGCATTATACACATCCCTGGTCATATTCGTGATTGCCCTTTTCCCATAACGGGACCGAGTGACGACGTTCATTGTTGCGCCATTGATGAAAGTAGCACCCCCTCCATGATTGTGGCTTGGTCTTGCCACAAGCTGCATAGCCTTATTCACGTCAATAGCGCTGCCGTTAAGAGCAATAGCCTGAGTAACGTATATATATCAGTCAGGCGGCGTGAAGAATGATTTTGTAATTCACTGTTCTGTGCAAGTTGACGTCTCGTTTCAAGAACCACTCCATACCAGCAGGGTAGTCAACATAGTCGATAGCGTATCCGTCAAAGCGGAGGCTTGCCATCTGCGAGAACAAAAAAAGGTTAAGGCTGGTGGTATAAAAATAAAAAGAACTGTTGCCGAAACCTCTTCAGGATTCATCGGCGGAGGAGTGACTAGATCTTCCTGGTAGGCACGGAACCAAGTGTTCACGCGAGCCTTCCGATGCAAAGCATGTTCATCGTTGATGTGGTGATTGAGGGTATCACAATCTTCTTGACATTGAGTGACAAAGGTCTAGTATCGAAAGCAGGGTGAGTGAATTTACGGAATTAGTCAATGACTGGGTGTCATACCTTGAGCTGATTACCACCGAAACAGGCTTCTACAGCGTTTGCATACCTCCTATCTTTGATACTTAGGCACATGAAGGGCGGTTCAAATACTTCCATCCTGAATTTATCTTTGTTTTGACGAAGCCATAAGATCGCGTCGTGAGTGTCTGGATCCCATCTAGACATCATCTGTAGTTTCTGCACATCGGCATTGTCCTGCTTTCGAAGTCTACACCAAGCATCTTGTGAGTAAACTATTTTATAATCCTTATCACTTAACTCACTCGTCTCGGGCGCGCTCATAGATGGTGTTGTGCTTGGCTCTCTTATCAATGCATTCTTTAAGCTGATGGTCTAGCTCAGCCCTGCGCTGTATAAGGTCGTTCCTCTCTAGGTTAATTGCTCTCTGATAACAGAAAGATCGTCAATACGGTTAACTACTGTAAGAAGATGAGGATACACACAGTGTCATCCTTGCATTGTTCCATCGTGCCCAAATCCGGGGGTGGCGGTTTCGCAATCTCAGCCTCACATCTGACGATTTCACTTTCATGATTCTTGATCGACTTGATGCGTTCTTTGTCCTCCTGCTTCAAGGTGGCGAGTTTACTGACAATGTCTTCAGCCTCTTTGTCCTAAATTATCAAAGCACATGAATATAGAGAGACAGAAAAAAATCCAAGTAAATCTGACCAGTTTCTCGCCTGCTTTATGATTATTGCTGAGTTTCGCAAACTTTGCCTGAGTAGACTTCTTGAGGTCGTCCCTTTCCCTTTCAGCTTCTTTATAGCTTGCTTCCATCTTCCTGCAGAAGTATAATCAGAAACGTCGATTCAAGACATAAAAGCGCCAACAGCACGAGTAATACGAAATAAATGCTTACTTGAGAAGGGCGTGAGCAGGAGCATTCTTATTCTTCAACCTTTTGACTTTTGCGTGAAGTTTTCTCTGCTTCTCCTTGACTTCCAAAAACTTTGCGCGGGCATCACGATACTGAGCAACAGGCATGAGAACTTCCAACAGTGCGATCTGAGACGAAGAGGATCAGTGTTCCAAGAAGTAGCGTGTTATCGGAGTATTTTGATTACCGCGTGCTCAATTCTTGTACGCTCTTTGTAACGTTCAACATCCCTTTCGATACCTGCATTCCGGTCAACCATCTGCTTCAAAGTGTCTTCTTCTCCTTTGATCGTCTTTGATGGCAAATATGAGGGTTGTCGGACCACCATTAGACGAAACAATGACCAACCTGCAACATCTGCCTCAAGTCCTTTCCTGCAGTGATTAAAGTATCATGCCAGTTGGTAAGGTTTGCATCGCCGGCCGCCCGTTGAGTTTCACGCAGCAGTTGCTGAGGACTCATAGCAGCAAACTCGGACACTTTGTCCTGGGGAAGAAAAGAACTGTTCGAGAGGATACTAATTAGCCAAAGGGAGTGCTCCATATCTGCGCAAAACTCTCACCATAAATTGCCGACTTGGATATTGAGCTCTAGCATTTTCTGTTTAATCTCTTGCCCGGTAGCCGCTGAACCATTGAGGCTGAAAGTGGAGCTATTGGATGCAGAGGTAAGATTCCTACGAACGACAAGGTTTCCCTTGCCCTTCGGACCTTTGAGCTCGATCTCAATGTAGCCCTTGTTGGTGCCAATCTTGACGAAAGAGTTTAACTCGGTTGCACGACCAAGGATCTAGACAATGAACGACGTGAGTCTTCAAGTTGAGATCTGGATGGAATATGGTGCATACAGATGGAGGAAAGTTCAACCCCAGAGCAATAGCACAGGCTATACTGCTTTTCCCCGTTCCGTTTGGACCGAAAATCATGTTGAGATAGGGGCCAGGACGGAATTGGACGTAGTCATACGTCACAAAGTTATGGAGTTGTATGCGAACGATAGAGCCGGGAATATACCTATAAAAAAAGTTGTGACCTTGATAAAAGAACTGAGAGAAAAAAAAAAAGCATACCCATCGGTATCACGAGGTAAGGTCTTCATAGGCGGCTGTTCATGGCTACCACCGTTGCTAGGGCGGGAAGCTCCCTCACCATTTACACGCATTCGTTTGTTGTGTCGAGGGCTAGTTTCACCCTCTTCTTGACCTCCGCGTGCATCTTCGTCGACATCTTCTTCAGCATCTTGCTCCTGATCTTCTTGCTGCGGTTCTTCTTCGACGCGAGCTCGTTGCTTTCCTTTGTTCTTGAGTTTCTCCTGTTTAACTCTGATCCTTTCCGCTTTCACTGTAACATCGTCGAGAGGTTCAGATGCGATAGCTCGACGCGGCATTATAACCGCGTCTTAATTATGTCAAACGCTGAAAGACAAAAGACGCGTTGTTTACCTTTGTTTAGGGCCGGACCTCTGCAACTCTACTGCATAATTTCCCACATATTAGAAGGGTTACGATGTGTGACTCGGCTATCGACCAGGAAACACTGGTAAAACAGCTCAATACACTTCTGATTTCATTGCATATTCCAATTCCCTTGATATCTCCCACAGATCTTACCCCACGACTCCTCGTAGCAATCCTAGAATCTCTTGTGGGCGTGCGCTTACCTATCAACTTTAACCATGAACTCAAAGACTCGAGACGTGCCCATGCTGAAAAAGTTCAAGCCATGAAAATGTTTCTAGGTGTTCTGGAGACCGATTATTTGCAAACGGACGTCGGACTCAGCAATCTCGACCCAAGGAGATTGGCGGATGGTGAATGGGAAGAGGTCCTGTTTATTGCCAACCTTCTTTGTTGGATCGGTCGACAAGCTGGTCTAATATCCGCTTCCGATGATACTCCATCTCAATCACAAAGCCAGCCGATATCAAGCAAACAACGTCTCTCACCTAAATCACAACTCGATCTAGATGCAGAGTCCCTTTTTCATTCGGGTTCAACAGTTACCGGGATCGAGAGATCATCGGAACGAACTTTCTCACCTTTTCTAAAAGAAAAAGGAGGAGATTCGGTGACTAGTTTCGAAGACCAAGGCGAGGAGTCCATGTCGGATATCATGTCGGATATCCACGGTTTTCAACGTCCATTGACCAACCCTCCTAGATGTATACACCAAGTTTCCCCGCCTTCTCTTCTTTTCTCCATTGACCCCGAAATGCGACACAGTGATCGGACTCCTTCCCCAGATCATAACTGGAGCTTCTGTGATTGCCATCCTTCGATTGCTAACACCCTACCCATCGAACACGATCATCCCAACCCCCAATCTCCTACATCAATCCGCACTACAGGCTTCATCCAGCCAGTCGATGAGGAAGCTGAACTAGCTTCTTTTGAAAGCAGTCGTTCTATGTCTTTTTCCAGCCGACATGGACGAGAATACTCTGATCAATCGAAGTCTTCGCATCGTGCTAATCAAAAGGCGGCCAGAATAGCGGCTGTGCACGAACAATATATGCGTACTGTTCATCTTTTGAACGAGCGTGCGCGTTTGTTGACTCAACTCGCGGATTTCAAGAATTCGAATTCTTAGCATTAAATGCCCACGACGGCATCCCATTCAACGACGTCTGTCGCCCCGACATCCAAGTTCAGCAAAGCATCGCCTTGGAAATCACCTTCGACTGTGCAGCGACTGAGCCAACAGTAGAAGTCTGCGATACCCAGGTCAAACCTGCAGTTCCATAGCCCTTCGGCCTTCACCCAGATCTTACAAAGGGACGTTAGCAGCGTGATAACTTCCTCGCTCTAACTTCGCCCCTCTTCTTGGTTTTCTCCCTATACATCGATTCTTTGGTAGATTTCGTTGCTTTCGTTTACATGCAACCCAACTGACTACCGATTAGCGCATGTGCCGTTTATTATGTAAGTCTACGTACAGTACTGCTTCTCATCTATTTTATGCTTACAAAAACAATTCATTTAAAAACATGGAGTACATATATTCTTATTTTACAAAATATAATTATGCCTGCTCTTCGTCTTTTTGAGAAGTGCTGACCCGGAAATTGGGACGCGCCGCCGGCCCGTCGCGCGACAATATTGATCACATGACCAATCTGTGCACAGACTTTGACTTTTTGAAAGGTGGAACTTGGAACCACCGACGGCGACGACGAGAGCATGTCTAAGCGTAAAGTTGCGTACTATTATGACAGTGAGTTCTCACTCTTAACAGTCCAGTCCGCTCAAAGCTGACACACCAACCGACAGCTGATGTCGGGGCATACACATATGGACTTGGCCACCCAATGAAACCACATAGGATACGGGTCACTCATGATCTAGTAACAGCCTATGGCATGCTCGACAAAATGCACATTCTAGTGAGATATACTCCTTACCCTATTGGTTTCTTGAACCCAACCATGTCCAGAGACCGAAACGTGCGACGCCAGAAGTAATGAGCTCATTTCATACAGATGAATATGTGCATTTTCTGCATAGCGTTACGCCTGAGACGGCAGAGAAGTTGACTTATCAAGGGACACGATGTATGTTCTCTCTTGAATGCCTGTATCTTCGAGTTCTAACACTCTTTTAAAATGAAAGTCCTTGTAGGAGAGGATAACCCCGCATTCGAAGGTGTTTTTGAATTCTGCTCCATCTCAGCTGGAGGTTCTATAGGTACGTTTATAGTCATCGAACTACGACTCCTTACTGACTTGTCGTACTACATTTCCTAGGTGCCGCTCAACGAATAGCTTCTGGTGCAGTTGACATTGCCATAAACTGGGCAGGTGGGCTGCACCATGCCAAAAAACGCGAAGCTTCTGGTTTCTGCTACATCAACGACATCGTCCTTGGAATCCTCGAACTTTTACGAACCTATCCTAGGGTCCTATACATCGACATCGATTGTCATCACGGGGACGGTGTGGAAGAAGCCTTTTACACCACCGACAGGGTGATGACATGCAGTTTTCACAAGTTTGGGGAATATTTTCCAGGGACTGGGACACAAGAGGATAAAGGGAAGGGAAAGGGAAAGGGGTATGCTGTGAATGTTCCGCTCAAAGACGGAATTACGGATGAGGCATTTAGGAGCGTTTTTGAACCTGTGAGTTTTTCGCAGGTATATCTTGTCGTATTGCAATTAAAAACCTTCATCTTATTTAGGTTATTGCTAAGATTCTTGATGTGTATCAACCTTCCGCGGTTGTACTACAATGTGGTGCAGATTCTTTGGCAGGAGACAAGTTGGGTTGCTTCAATTTGACGATGCATGGACATGCGCATTGTGTACAGTTTCTTCGGAAATACAATGTGCCTCTGATCCTACTTGGTGGAGGTGGATATACGGTAAAGAATGTTGCACGGACATGGACATACGAGACGGCTTGTGCTTTGGGTATTGAGGAAGAGATTGACCCAAATCTACCTTGGAATCAATACTTTGAGTGGTTTGGTCCAAGGTATCGTTTGGAGGTGGTGGATAATAACATGGATGATTTGAACGTTAAGGAGGGGTCGTTGGATGTTGTCAGGTCAGTTTATTTGTTCTCTTGTCGAACTACCGTCTGATGTTCTTATGCAGGGCTACAGCGCTGGAACAGTTGCAGCAACTGGCTTGTGCTCCGTCTGTGCCGATGCAGGATGTCCCACGGGAGTCCATCGGCCAACACCTTGGTTTTGGCAGGGACGAGGAGGAAGGAAGAGATGAACTAGACGAACAACTTGCTCGTCAGTATTTTCTGCGTCAAAAACAAAATAATACTAATCCGACCTTCTTTAAATGCAGAACATGCAAGATACGTGTACAATCTACAAGATACCGACACTACAACTGAAGACTCAGAAGGTTCTGATTCCTGGGACTCTGATGAATCATCAAGCAGTCAAAACAACTGGCGACGTGGTCCTTACCGTTCATCCTCTGCCTCCCGTATCAACGGCCGATATACCAATCATCAACCCCAATACACCTCAACCGCCGAAAGAAAACGAATGAGTCTGATCACGGGGAAATATTACGATATACCAATACATGAAAACGGGTATTCACATTTTGATTGCTCAACTTCGGTTGGCAAGCCTGCGAAGAGGCGGTTCTTCCCTGACGGACCAAGGTGGGATGATGTGGTAGGTGTGGTGGATGCTAGTGTGAATGCGAGGATGATGGGAGGGAATAATATGGTAGTTGATGGGTTTGGGAATGGGTATGGGTATGGTATGGTTCCTGAGCTGGCGAGGATTATGGAAAGAGGTGGGTTAGACTCTGGTTATGGTGAGGATGGTGAGCCTGATGAGGGTGAAGAAGATGACGAGGACGTGCCGATGTCCACTTGACTCTTGAGTCATTGAATTCTCATTGACTCTGACAATTTGCTTTCCTGGTTTCTCTAGCTGTGGACAGTATATCCTATTTTTTTGTCACATAATATATGTACTCGATGTATAGCTAGTAATCGAAACGTACAAAATAGTTTAGATATGTACAACTTTGGGACTTGAATGACACTGACACTGGCATGACTGTGACAACGTTGATCATGACTGTTCCTGTACCTGCCAATGGACGTACGTTTTCTTTTGTCTTCGTTGTGGGTCACAAGGATTTCTTTGCCCTTTTCTTTTCTGCCCAACTTCCTAAGTTTAGAATATTCGCTTGGATGGTCTGGCTAGCCGTTGATTTCTTTTCGAGCGAAGATGCCTCACGATCTAACTCCAATATGATCATGTGACAGTAGATAGTTATTTCTGGTTTTCTATCAGTGAAGAGTTTACGTACACCCATCTTATCATCCATGGTTACCATATAATTCTTGCAGACACCTCTCAACTGTGTTATCATTTAAACCCAATCATGGGCCGTCCGGGGGTCGTATGATAAGAAGGCGACCATAAACGGGGATACTTATCACCAATCCTCAGCTTGTTCGGCAGCCCTTCTTTTAATAGACCTATCATCTCCTCTGCAATGACATCGGAAGACGATTTCGGAGTGTCAGTAAAGACCCAACCCGAGCCTGTGGTCTTGCCTCAACGGATTACCGCCTCAAATCAAATCGTAGAAAAGGCCAAGAGACTCGGTACGAAACTTACAACGAAGGATGGGTGGGTTGGAGACTATGATTATGCATGGTAAGTCCTTTTATCTTTTAGGGCATGAATAACAGTAGTGAGTCTGATAATCGCGGATTCAACAAGGTTATGCACGCCATCACTTCCTTTTATGAAGCAAAAGAGAAGGATGCCGCCTTTCTACGCTCTCAACGATGATTTACCTCTCCTCCTCGCTATCTCGAGTGGTCTACAGCATGCGCTTGCCATGTTGGCAGGTCTCATCACTCCGCCCATCATCTTGGCTTCTGCACTGAACTTGGATGCAGCAACTTCTTCCTACATGATCTCTGCTTCTCTCATTGGTTGCGGTGCATACTTTTTCGCTGGCATTTTTTCTGGTGATTCGGGGTTCTAACAATTCTATTGGTGGATAGGTATCCTGAGTCTGATGCAAATGTCACGCATCCATCTCTTCGGTCGATATTATCTCGGAACTGGGTTAATCACGGTGGTTGGAACAAGTTTTGCAACCCTCTCAACGGCCAACGCGGTTAGCAACACTGTTTTTTTGCTCGTTTTGTTGTTTACTTATATCTCAGTGCATATAGATTTTTAATGCGATGTACAAAGACGGTACATGCTCGTCAACTACATCTACCGATGGAACGGTCACTCGCGATGCTTGTCCTGATGCGTATGGAATGGTCCTCGGTACGAAAATTCCACCACTGTCTTCTGCTCTTGGACAAAGTGTTTTCCTTGCACAGGGACATCCCTTATATGTTCCTTCCTCGAAATCGGCATGTCATTCTGTTCTCCGAGGATTCTGAAAAGATTCTTTCCGCCTCTTGTCACCGGTGAAGTTTCAATCTTCCCAAGTTCTGCAAATCAAATACTGATCCTTTTTTTGATCCACATAGGAACCGTGATTCTTATGATTGGTGCATCCCTCATTGGCACCTCCGGTGCTGCAAATTGGGGTGGAGGCTCGAATAATTGCCAAAGTCGCCCAACGTCTGGTATTTTCAGACTGTGCCCTACAATCTTCGCTCCCCGACCACTTCCGTAGGTCTTATTCACCCTTTGCCTTTGTCATTCCTAACGTTATTCGATATAGATGGGGGTCTCCAGAATTTATCGGACTAGGGTTTCTATCGTTCTCAACCATCATCCTCACTGAAATTTTTGGATCTCCGTTCCTCAAGAACATCAGTATCATTGTCGGACTTGTCGTCGGATGTATCGTTGCTGGTGCTGCAGGTTATATGGACTCCTCGACGATCAAAGCCGCGCCTGCTATCACCTTCCTATGGGTCCACCGATTTAAAATAAACATCTACCCACCTGCTATCCTGCCCATGTTGACTGTTTACGGTTTGTTCCTCTCTTATATGATTATTTCTTTTAAATGAGCTTTGGGTTTTCTCTCAGTATCACTTGCGATGGAAGCCATTGGTGATATCACCGCTTCCGCTGAAGTTTCTCGTCAAAAAGTCGTTGGCGATGAATTCGACTCACGCATTCAAGGCGGTATCCTCAGCGATGGACTCAGCGGCTTCATCTCCGCCCTTTTCACTGTCACCCCCCTGTCCACATTCGCCCAAAACAATGGTGTCATCGCCATCACACGCTGTGCCAACCGTGGTGCAGGGAGATGGTGCTGTTTCTTCCTCATCCTGTTTGGAGTAGTGAGCAAGATCTCGGGTGTATTCCTGGCTATACCCAATCCTGTATTAGGCGGAGTGACCACGTTCTTGTTTGCGAGTGTGGCTGTGTCTGGGCTACGTGTGTTGGCTCATAATAAATTTACGAGGAGGGATCGATTTGTGTTGGGTGCTGCACTTTCTTTTGGGTTTGCCAACTTGTTGCAGCCCAATATTTTCACGCATTTGTTCGATGGAGTGGTTAATCCTAATAAAGGATTGCAAGGCCTTTTTGATTCAATATCGATTATACTTAGTACACCTTGTGAGTTTTTTTGTTGTTGTGTCTTGATATTATTCTGATCATCTACTTTATGGAACAGTCTTATCTGCGGGTGTGGTAGCTGGGCTTTTGAACGCTATTCTTCCCCAAGAGGACGCAGAGCCGGCGGCGGATCTCGATGAAGTATCATCTGTTATTAGTAGTTAATCTTGTAGGAATACTATTGACTGATTGTACTGTAAAGAACTCTGATAGAATGTTAGGAGATTTCCGACATTCTTTGCCGTAGATTTGATTCGGGATTTGCCGATCCGAGGATGATAGCACGTGCCGGGTGGCTGAACCTTCGTTCCTTCACATCCGATGATGTCGAGAGAGTTCTGCCACTGTCCCTTGACCTGGAACCACAGCCGCCTTTTCGCTGGTGGCCTTTGACCTCTCTGCCCAGCAACTGCCCACCATCCCTGATGTTATTCTTTTCAATTTCTTCTCATTATCGATGTTTTTCGGGGGTAGGGGTATATACATTCACGTCGCTTTGCCTGGTGACATGAATTTGAAACCCATTACCCGAAAAAAAATTGGGGCATTCATTCAGCTATGGGGTTTTAAAATCCACGACCTCGACACCATAATTATATGCGCCTCTTAAGGAGGACTTTTCTGGGTCCTCGCCTCTTGGGGAGTGGGCCTTAGGGACTTAGGGTTCCACGCCTCTGTATGCCATATTCTGTGTTTGGCAGGACTTTTGGATCGTTACCAGCTTAGGTTTATATCATCATCGATAAGGCATTCGAACATCGATGGATTTATGTGTTTCTAGGGTCATTGGGGTTGGACTCGTTTATCATGGTGCGTAATCTCCCATCGGTCCGTGTGACGATTCTGTTGGCCGCGTCATCCTCCAACTGCGACTAATTCAATCTCTTTAGTCCTCTCATGCTTTCCAGTGCAAGCCCATTAGACTTGGGAAATTTGCTACTCGAAGGCTTAGCCGCCATTCTGGGCGCATATACGTCGCTATTTTACTTCGCAGATCTTCTGAGTACATGTTTATCCTTTGTACATTGGATGACGTTACTCGCCCCACTTGCATCTGGAAGTCCTTTCCTTCCCTTGGATTGCCCCATTAGTGAGACTTAGTGTTCTCTGCATTAACTACTTCCTACTGACTCGAGCACCAGGTCACATTAGCGCATGACCCTGATCCTGATTGGATTATTTCAGGACCTTATGAACGAACAGTCCTGTTCGTCTGATACTACCATTGGCAGCGTCATCGTTTCTTTTCTTTTGGGGATGCATTATTGGGAGGAATTTTCCAGAAAGTTTCGTTCAACAAATATCTTATCATGCAATGTGCTGTCGTTCAAACTACAATTCTTGCTATCACTGCTGCCTGATTCCTGGTACGTTCTATGTTATCCTATTTGATCTTTATCGATCTAATGTCAGTTTCTTGTCCCTTTTAGCCATTAATGGGCCAGTGGATTGAACCCTTGAACGTGGGCACATATCGATTGACTCATTTAACGATTCTAAAGAACTTTCTTGTTTCTAATCTAGTTTCTTGAATATCGCTCATTTAAAATCTTAATGTTTGGATGTTGTTGTAAGGACCCTCCCATCTATTATATGGTCATTTATCTGATTTCATTTCTAGTTCTCTGAAGCTAAATGAATGGATCTTTCAACGATTCTTGTAGCTCGTATGTGAGTTTTAGACATGGCATTGGAGCGGTAGTTGTCCGCCACTTACGATGACGCACAGACCTTGTGACAATGATCCAAGGTACAGTCTTCTCCTTCTCCGGACCTGGCGACGCAACTGACTTCCTTTCCCGTCATAGTCCCGCATTCAATGTTGTGACAAAATTTTCATTCTGTGAGCTATCTGTTTCTTAGTTGTTGACTCTAACGTCTCGCTGAGTTGTATGCGTCAACTTAAGTGAGATATGGTTGCACGGCCGAG
Source organism: Phlegmacium glaucopus (assembly GCA_015039465.1). Lineage (NCBI taxonomy): Eukaryota > Fungi > Basidiomycota > Agaricomycetes > Agaricales > Cortinariaceae > Phlegmacium > Phlegmacium glaucopus. The sequence goes on along the minus strand of MU130382.1, from coordinate 316,218 downwards.
AACATGCCGGGCATATTTGTTCACACGTACAAATAGCGTATATCATTTGAGGGCGCGTGTTCGTTTCGGGCCGGAACCACTTTTCGGCGGAAAACCGACGCTTTGCCCAATTCTGACGACCTTGAGGAGCGCTGAGCTGCAACGTTTTACGCGACCAAATATTATCAGTGGACATCGTCCTTTTTTCTCGTTGAACCATCCATGATATGCCCCGAAATCATCATCCGGCCGCTTCTACTCTCAGAAACCGCAACCGGATTACAAACAAGACACGGCTCAAGATCCACCAGGGTTCCCTCGACGCTGATGCAGTTCTCATCCCAGACGAAGACGAGGAGAAGTATCGCCTCACCAATCTTGTCGCTGGCGTGGACGCTGAGGATGCTAATGTGAGTCCCTGCTTTATTGTTGACTGCCACGTCAGCATCGGTAGTGGCTGTGCAATCCGTGGATTGCTGACCAATTCATAACTTTAGGAGCACCATCTACAGGAGGTACTGTCAGCAGCACATCGAAACAATGCCAATAGCAGGCATACAAGAGGAGCAGCAGTTGATAGTAAAGCCAGTGTTGTTTCACAATCAGCATTTATCCCTACCCCAGACTCGACCGGCATTGTTGATAACTACGAAGAGTGGTATCCATCCAACAAATGGAAAGACCCTGCGACATATGTCTGTACGTCGACGACGGTGGAAGAGGCAATTACCAATGGGCTTTCGGGTGGATTTGTCTACTATATGGATGAACGAGATCAGGCGTGGCTTGAAAAGAACAACGAGGAGGCACGAGGAGAAGGAACGAGTGCGCAGGGAGCTGTATCCGTCTCGGGTATCAGAACCTCCGCACGCAGTACCAAGGCGAAAGGAAAAGAGCCTGAACCTTGTCAACCTGCTATGATTACCGAGGACGAGTTCGAGTTGGTGATGGGTTTGTATGAGAAGGTAACGCATGAGAGGACAGAGTATCTACATCATGTATGTCGTTTTTTCTGTTGTCTTTCTATAATCAACTTCTTTTCTGACCTGTGATTATTAGGGTCTGGAGACCGGGATGGAATTTCCAGCTTTTGCGGACTATCAAGATGTTTTCTCATCACCGCTGGCGCCGACGATTTTTGTATCTTATATTCTCCCTTCCTGGGTACCTGAGCCTCAAGCGTTGCTTCGTATTGCAAAGACTATCTACCCTCATTGGAAGGAGCGTCGGGTTGATCGGGGTGGTCATCGTATTATCCCAACCCTTAATGTGAGTTGTCATCTTCACCCAATTATCCAGGACTTATCTGAGTTTGATAGGGTGATGAGTCTGATACCCTCAACGAATCATACATTTGCTTCAGAAGAAGAGAAATCAAAGCAGTCCGCAAAACGAGGGCATCGCAAGCGACATCTTCCGATAAACTTGTCCGTTTACAATATGAGTTGTCATACCCTCTAGAATTGGCCAAAACACTTTTAGTACGGGAGACTCTGAAGAAGGATAATGCGGTACAGTCGCAAGGCATTTGGGAGAAACGGCAGGCTTTTGCGGATTTGAAGCGGAAATTTCCGGCGCTCAATGACACGGTAGATGAGGAGCTTTTGGTTGACAAGGAGAGGCCCGTGAAGAAACTCGATACATCGTATGTGACCCTGGTGTTTGTTGTTGTCATATTTATATGTATATCTTACGGTAAACAATTCTAGACGTGTCCCAGGACTTAGGATAAGGCCACACGATGATCCCCTACCGCGGCCTGAGGTACTACTACGGCCTAAGGAACGCCTTACCATGATCCGCGAACTAGTGGAATCTACGTTGGCAAAACAGAAGGATCTCGATCATCATTGGGAAGATCAAGTAGACGTCAGTTACTTTCTCTCGCGTGCCCCATCTCTTTTTCCGAATATTCATTTTCCTATCCATCTAGAATCCATATCAGGCGTCACCTGTTCCTTACGCCTGCAGGCTATTCAAATATATTCCTCCTCCGAATTCTCCTTCATGGCCGTCGTCCAACTCTGGCACGACGGATGACGATCCTCCGTCTCCCCCTCCTGCGCCTAGAATGGCTCGAGCAGTCCGTTTGCGTTATGGTCGAGGTGGAAGGATCCACATCGACCGCCGCAACGTCACTCCGCCACCGTTGACTGCTGCCAGACCACCACGTTCCAGTCTTTTTGACGCTGATGAGCCAATGGATGTCGACGAAGATCCTGAAGGAGAAAGAAGGAGACGGTTGGAGCAAAGGTGGAAATTCGACGCTGATGATGCGCCTCCTGTTGGACCCGATGGTTCGGAAGAACAGGACAGAACTTTGATAGACGATTACGACAACATGTATGTCTTCTTTTTCTTTTTCTCGTTCTATCTAGCTCATCACACATATGTTACAGGTATCTGAGGCATACGATGACTTTGTTCTCAGACATGGACCATGCCAATTTGTTGACGGATCCTACTCTGGTTATCCAAGGCGCTGAAGGGGGATCACAAATCTTCCTACCTTACCGCTTAGGGATGCTTCAACAGCCTATGATGCGGCGAGATGCTCAGGGCATTCTTCGTCCTTTCCAACCAACGATGAATGGGACAGTACCTGTACACTCACTTACTGGCGTAGCAGCAATGAACGGCGCCCAGGGACATCAGATTAAAAAGATGCCGCCTCCAAATACAGGGGTACAGATGAGGATATCCTCTAATGGCGGTATGCGTCCTCCCATGGCGCCGGTTTCCAATTTGCAATCAACCCCTCATCAAATGTCTCCTCCACAAACTCTTCCTGTCCCGATCGCCCAGCATTCCTCGTCCACGAATGGTATCAATGGCGTCTCACGAGTCGCTATCAATTTACCTCAAGTTGATGCTCATAAATCGCCTGATATCATTGCTCCCCCTGCTATTCCAAATGGTATTGCTGTTGCTACTTTACCACAGCCAGATACCAATGGGTCCGGGAATGTGGACATTACAGTCAACGGTAGCTCACCTATTTCGAAACCTCAGAACCCCACTACTCCTCAACCACAGCCGCAGCAACATTTTGGGGCTACGAATGGATACCATCTGACACCTTTAGCCTCCGCCTATTCTCACAGTCAGAGCCCACCCCAGCTTAGCAACATTTCTAATGGTGGCAGCGGCCTAAGTCAACAGCAAATGCGAGATTTGAAGTCTGCCTTTGCCAACATGCCCGCTCCCGAGCTGAGTGCACTACAGAACGTCGGTCGAGCGCTCCCAGGTTCATACATGCATATGAGCCCTAACGGCGCTAACATGAACGGTATTCAACTACTTCCTGGGACGAACATTGGGAATTTGAAGTTGTCGCCAGCGGCTGCTGCTGCTGCGAGACAGATGCAGTGGGGAGCTCTGGCTAGTGCTAATGGTCCTGGCTCGCCTATAACGCAGATGCAGCAGATTCAGAGACCAGGGTCTGTGGTTAATGGGAACCATATGATGGACGGACAACTGGCTGTGAATGGAGGGAATGCTTTACCAAGTCCGAACTTGGGTATTACTGGTCTTCCTGTACGTTCTCCGTCAGAAAATGGGATGCGGTCGGCGATAAGGAATGGGATGCTCGTTAATGGTCCATCACATTCAATGTCCCCACTTATGCGGCACTCACCTTCACCGCTGCCTAATATTTCACATTCACATTCGCAGTCGCAGTCACCGACCAGGATGCCGATGACGCCTAATATGGCCATTGTCGGGTCGTCGCCTTCCCTTCAACATCAACAACCACTGCAGACGCAGTCAATTGGAAGTACTTTGAATGGTTATTAAATAATTAACATTATGCATTTCTTCTCTTTCGTGAACCATTCTCTTCATTTCGATTTTCCTTGTACGTTACCATGCCTTTTGCATTTTTGTTTTTTTTTCAACCTTCTTTTCAGAGGCCTTTTCTATCTTGATCTTCAATTCAAATGAAATCGTTGAGAACATTTTATTAAAATCCCCACTCTTGTTGCTTGTTGTTCCTTTCGAGTTTTGTATCATTCATGTTGGAAAAAAAATTGTCAACTTTTAGGTACCCCCCTTGTGTTTTAATTGTTTAAGTGTTTTCTTTTTTTTTTTTTTGCTTCATTTGCTTCATTTAAAGATTTATGTGGTATACATATAGTTACCATGGTTTTGGAGCTTCTGGTCAATCGTTTGTTTGCTATTTCACGAAATGAGGGACGAATGTAGAGTAGGGCAGTACTAGTGGTGTATGGTCAATGACCAAAAATCACGAAGTCAATTGTCAAATTTTCAAATTTGATTGAACAGAGTGTTGTCCTTGTCCTCTCGATTTATTTGTCAGTTAATCGACTTGGATCAAGATAGCCTCCTTTATCTTAAACTACAACTGCTGCTTTTCGCCTGTCTTTTTCGGCTACATTTACCTCTATCTACACTCTTTTCCATTGCTCAGATCCCACTATCTGGATACCAGGTACGATTCATTTCGTTTAATGGAATCTAAATAAAAAGCTTAACAAGTTTTTTGACATAGATCGCGCTCGTTGTGACAAAATGAGTGCGTCAGGTCATGGGTTAGTTGGCCCATCAAACCCAGCCACCACTCCGCACCCAACCACTCCTTCCAAGTCTCGAGGAGGCTTGAATGCATCCCAGGGACGTCCAACACCTCGCAGAGATCGCTCCCCTTCCTTCAGAACGCCACCTTTAACACCGTCTCGACGAGGAGGCTCGAATGCATCCCAGGGACGTCCAACACCTCGCAGAGATCGCTCCCCTTCCTTCAGAACGCCACCTTTAACACCGTCTCGACGAGGAGGCTCGAATGCATCCCAGGGACGTCCAACACCTCGCAGAGATCGCTCCCCTTCCTTCAGAACGCCACCTTTAACACCGTCTCCCGGAGCAAGGGCTTGCTCCGAACCTAGCTAGACAGCTGCTCTTCATTGAAACTATCATCATCATGTCGAGCGAAAGTCCATCTAGGAACAATCACCTAGAAAAAGTTGCTCGATCTTTCAAAGGGAGGTTATCTTCTCTGTTCCATTTGAAGCGCCCACCTACATTGTCATCGATCGAAGTGGATTCGGGTAATCAGATGGCGGCGGTGGATGCAGGAACAAGGTGGGTAACTAAATCCTATTGTCTGATTACTGCTTAACATCCTCATACTTTCAAGTAATTTGCTGCTTGAAGTGGTCCCTGTGGTCAGTGTCGATCGCCCACTTGCCACGGCGGCTGCGAATACGGAAGCATACCCACCGTCCTCTGCAATCTCCGTACCCATTTCAGCGTCCGGACCTGCTGTGCCCAGGCAACTGGGTTCCGCTAGTAGCCAAGGACCAGAAACTCCACCTATGGTCAGCGTCTACGCTGCGCTCACCATCGTCACTAATTACCGCTCATATAGCACACATCTCCAAACACCCATAGTTCAATGTCTGCCTTCTCAGGCGCTCACAATGTATACCTGCACCAGCCGACATTTTACATAGCCGACAGTGTAAGTATCATTCTATCTGCATAAAAGCCAATCGATGTACTGGGGGTTGTATCATATTGTCAGATCCAGCATGAATCCAAAGCTGATGGAAATGAACAATCGAAGTCTCGAATCTTAGTGAGCGTATAATCATTGAACCATAATGATCTCCGCTAAAGACTAGTTCATAGATTACATTCTGAGAAACTCCTACCACGTGCGCAATTCGCAGAATATGATGCAGCATCCCCTGCTCCACGTAATACATGTACGGCGAATACTCGCGAGGCGATCCTTGATGCACTGCAAGTGTGGGCAAATGATAATACAACCACAAAGGTATACTGGCTCAATGGGATGGCTGGAACCGGCAAAACGACAATTGCTTACAAATCCTTCGTGAAAAGGGTTCCCTTGGTGGTACCTTCTTCTCTTCTCACCTCCGAGTTGATACTAGTGATGTTCGTTGCATCATCCCCACCATTGCCCTTCAGTTGGCTGAGTATCTTCCTTCTCTGTCACAACTTATCCTGGATGTGGTACTACAGTGGTAGAAGCCAATCCTGACTGCTCATTAGGAAACAATTCCCGAATTTCATTGTTAGGCCACTCAGTGATGCATACAGGGATACCAGAGAAGTAGTAAATGTCCCAGTTATTGTTCTTGATGCTCTGGATGAGTGTTCTGACCAGTCCCTTGTGGCTGAGTTACTTTCTGTGATCTCAATGCACAGTAAATCTCTTCCAGTCAAATTCTTCATCACTAGTTGTCCAGAGATAGTGCTCAAGGAGACTTTTGATTATTCTTGGGGCCATTCCAATTTCATCCTTCATGAGGTTGAAAAAGAGGTAGTCAGGGCTGATATTGAGCTTTATATCAAAGCTTGCTTGCTTGGAGGTCAAATTAAGCATAATAGACATGACTGGCCTCCTCAGGCTGAACTTGACAGGCTTGTCAACATGTCTGGTACTTTGTTCATTTATGCAGCAACTGTCTGCAAATATATCACTCAGAGAGGTAGCTTTGGCATGCCTCAGCATCTTTCAAATGTTGTCAATTCTGTGTTGGAGCCAACATCTGGTATAACCCAACCATTAGATATCCTTTATGAAAGAATTTTGGATGCTGCCTATGACTCTACAAATAGTGGGGAGAAATTAGAGATACAGATGGTTCTTACAGCTGTTGTATATGCTTACAATCCTCTTTCTATCCCTGCCATCAGTGCTTTGATGCAAATGCCCATAGAGCACACTGAGGCTGCCCTTTCTTCTCTTCATTCCTTGATATATATTCCATCTAAAGACCATAATCTACCCATCTCAACATTCCATGCCTCCTTCCATGATTTCATTAGTAATGGGATTCCTTCCTCAAAGCACTATCTTGACCCCTGTGCTGCACATGAATTACTAGGACTACAGTGTCTATCACTAATGAATATGGAATGGTTGGGTAAAAAAGATGTTTCTTACTTGGCAGAAAGGAAATGTGAAAAGATTTCTGAGTCACTTGCATATGCTTGTGATAGCTGGGATTTTCACTTCACTTATGCAGACAACAATAAAGGATCTGATAGGTTGAAACAATTTTTTCAATGCATCTCCTGCGATGGATGGATTGTTTGAGTATTTTAGGAAAGTTAGAAGCTGCAATGCATGCACTATATTGACTTGAAAGCTGGGCAAATGTAAGTAATCTTGTTGCTGCAAATAAATTGCACTTATAACAGAAACTAGACACAAAAACACTTGGCCTTAATAGTGGTTGATGCCAAATGGTTTTTGAAAGAGAATTTTGATTTCATCAAAAGAAACAGTCTTGAGGGATGTCCATCAGCATTAGCTTGGCTGCCAGAAAAATCAGATGTTTGGAAAACATATGGAAGTGGAATGAACTGTCAATGGAAGCTCTGTGTGGGAAGGAGAAAGGCATGGAGTCTGTCTGAAGCAGTTCTGAGACATCCAGGTGTTGTCAATTCTAGTGCCTTCTCTCTGGATGGTAGGCATATTGTGTCTGCATGTCATGATCACATTGTGAGGATCTGGAATACAGCCACAGGGGGAGTGTGAAGTAGAGCTGAAAGGACATTCATCTGGAGTCTTTTATGCTGCCTTCTCTCCTGATGGTATGCATATTGTGTCTGCATCTTCTGATTGCACTGCATGGATCTGGAATACAGCCAGAGGAGAGTGTCAAGCAAAGCTTAAAGGACATTCAGGCTGGGTAAGATCTGCTGACTTCTCTCCTGATGGTATGCATATTGTGACTGCATCCTATGATCACACTGTACGGACTTGGGATACAGGCACAGGAGAGTGTGAAGCAGAACTGGAAGGACATTTATCCTGTGTCACATCTGCTGTCTTCTCTCCTGATGGTATGCATATTGTGTCTGCATCTGATGATCACACTGCACGGATCTGGAACACAGCCACAGGAGAGTGTGAAGCAGAGCTGAAAGGACATTCATCCAGGGTCAGATCTGCTATCTTCTCTCCTGATGGTATACATATTGTGACTGCATCTTCTGATTGCACTGCACAGATCTGGAATACAGCCACAGGGGAGTGTGAAGCAAAGTTGAAAGGACATTCAGAGCAAGTCAATTCTGCTGTCTTCTCTCCTGATGGTATGTATATTGTGACTGCATCTGATGATCACACTGCACAGATATGGAATACAGCCACAGGAGAGTGTGAAGCAAAGTTGAAAGGACATTCAGATTGTATCATATCTGCTGTTTTCTCTCCTGATGGTGTGCATGTTGTGACTGCATCTGATGATCACACTGCACAGATATGGAACACAGCCACAGGAGAGTGTGAAGCAAAGCTGAAAGGACATTCAGGCTGGGTCAGATCTGCTGACTTCTCTGATGGTATGCATATTGTGACTGCATCCTATGATCACACTGTACAGACTTGGGATACAGGCACAGGGGAGTGTGAAGCAAAGCTGAAAGGACATTCAGACTGTGTCATATCTACTGCCTTCTCTCCTGATGGTATGCATATTGTGACTGCATCTGATGATCACACTGCACAGATCTGGAATAGAACCACAGGAGAGTGTGAATCAGAGCTAAATGGATATACCTCTGTTTCATCTTCATCTGATAACACTCAATTACATGTTGTATTACCACTTCTTGATGGTGTTTTTACCTGGAAAGATTCTTCTGGCAACATTCATCTTTCATCCCAGCCATCTTCCCTTGCAATACATGACAATGCCATATTCCACACCAAAAACCATCAGAGAGTCTGGATTCCACCTCTTTTCTGAAAACCATCAATTATCAGTGATCATCTGTCTAAGATATGCCTTAAATATAGATTTAGAGAGGTTTTGGTTTTAGAGGTATGTATAATTTTAGATCTTAACATGTTTACTTCATTGCTCAACATTTGCTCTCAAATATAGTTTCTGGATTAGTATTGTAAACTTCTCATCAAGCCTGACTGATTGTTACCACAAGAGAGTCATTTTCCATTCTGTGTTACAAATTTCATTTTTCTTTCTTTAGCTCCACTGAACACATGGACATTTCACTTACATATGCTTCACATACCTTTTTCATCTCCATTCACATGCACATGCCTTACATTTTTCATTGTTTCACCTATATGTTTCATACACATGCATTTGACTCATTGTATGAGTCACTTCTGTTCTTACATATGACTCCACCCTTTACATGCGACTCATCTTTCAGTGTAAATAATGTATTTACTACTTTGTATGATCTTTAGCTAGTTCTTGAGAATTGTGCCTGCTTTTCTTCTTGATCTCTCTCAAACTCTTAAGACAATACTAAGAGATGACTTCTTGGCACTCTTCTGAGCTCATTATATGATGAACTGATCTTCATATGGCTGTTTAAGGTCAGAATGCTCCGAACCTTTTGAAGCTGTAACATTCTGCTTGTCAATTTTATTTTGCCACCTCCCAGTATCTTCTTACACCCACCTCCCATTTTCTTGTTCTTTTTAGTTGATATGTAGAGTTTATATTGAAATTGGTAGTTCTTAAAACTGTGTTTGACTCAAAATTGTCTGTAAATATTTAGTTTCAATGTTCATCATACAACATACACCTGGCCCACTGGAAGTGCATTTCTGTTCATGTAGAAACCCAGTCTTGCATAGACCTATAATACCTTTCACCATTATATAGACCTGCCTGTAGGGTGGGTGAGTAAGCACTGTAAATGCATAGGGTCCAAATAAGGTCTGACAAATCTGATGATATAGATGTGATGCATTTTCACATGGCCAGTGTTTTAACAGAGTAAGTTGAACTCTGAATTTTTTGGACTTAGACTTGGACAGAGAGACATTTCTGATGCAACTCTCTCTTTACTACCACAGTCCACCAACCACCACCAATTCAAAAATTTCATTGAAACCTAAAGTTGAAGTCACTGCCCTACATCATGAAGAAATGATAACCACTGTGGTATGATAAGCATGAGATAAGCACAATTTATTTTTTTCATGATCTTGTCAATAATTGTGTTAAAGATTGGCTAAGTCAGTATCACTAGGGATTGTCACAGGTAACCCACAGGTATCTCAGCACCAATGTGTACCCATACCCCAGGGACCCAGTCATCAGCAAGTTGACCATCAGGTTTTTTGGGTTTTAAAACCCCAAAAAACCCCTTAAAACCAATGTAAACCACCTAAAAGCTAAAAGGCTAAAAAGTAGAAAAGCAGGTAGGGTTTTGGAAAACTTGTGAAAAACATAGTCTAGAAAACCCAGAAAAGCTGGGAAACCTTTGAAAACCATGAAAGACTACAAAGGATCAATTACTATAATTGGCTATTCTAGTAAGAAGTACTAAGTTCCAGTCTACTGTTATTGTGTTACAAACTATTTTTCTTTTTCTTTCCTAACTCCACTGAACATGTTCTCATTTCACTTACACATGTCTTACATCCTTTCTTTGTTACCATCTATATACCTTTTCCTTCACTTTTTCATTGTTTCATATATGTTTCACATACAGGCATCAGGAAACAGTAACTTTGGCCTGGCTGGCTCTGGCTGCCCTGGCTAACCCTGGCCAGCCCTGAACATCTTTGACTAGGTTTAAAAATCTGAAAAAAATATAAAAAATCACAGAAATATTTATAACATCTGTCTTATGTAATTGTTTACTGTTTTTGGAATTGGATGCTATAAATATTTCTGTGATTTGTTATATTTTCTTCATATTTTTAAACCTAGCCAATGATGTTCAGGGCTGGCCAGGGCAGCCAGAGCCAGCCAGGCCAAGGTTATTTTTTCCTGATGCATGTGTCTGACTCATTGCATGAGTCACCTTTACATTTAACTATGACTCATTCTTTACATGCAACTCATTTCCTTTATATAAATACTGTATTTACTTCACTTGTATTCTCTAGCTAGTTCTTGAGAATAGTACTTTCTACTTTCCTCAATCTCTCTCAAACTCTTAAGACAATACTAAGAGATGACCTCTTAGCACTCTTCTGAGCTCAATCTATTCAAATGAACAATCTTTATACAACTGTTTAGAGTCAGAATCATCTGAACTCTTTGAAGTTGTAACATACTGTCTACATATTATTAAAGTAGTTGTGTTGGGTAACCTGGGTTTTCAGGGTTTCAAAAACCCAAAAGCCAGTGAAAACTAGGGATGCTGAAGTTCAGTTTGGTTTGGTTTGGGACCTATTTTTTCAGAACCAGAACCAGAACCACTTAGGAAAACCAGAACCAGAACCAGAACCAGAACCAAACCAACAGAACCGGTTCTCTCAGTTCTGTTCTGGTTCAGAACCAGTTTGAACCATAAGAACCAGAACTTTTGTTAGGATATCACCAATTAGACAAGAAATTCTCATTTTAAATTTTATTTTCTAAAATTACATCTTATTTCTTAGAAATAAATATATCTTGACATTTGAGGCCAGAATTTTGTAGTATTGGTGTTATAACTATGACATCACTACAAGTAAACATGAAAAGAAAAAAATACTACTAAATCATTTTGCCAACTAGTGACAACTTTCATGCAATAGGAGTATATTAATATTAATAAAACCTGAAGTTATAAAGTAAATGAGACATATTATTGATTATGTACTATGCCAGACCAAAAAATGATGTACTTGTGATTGGAAATATATTGTGTTGGTGACTTAAATAGATATTTTCATTACAGATACAGGTACATTGTGCCATTTAACCTGTAAAATAATGCAAATAAATAAATATATTACTTAAAAGTTTGCCTTAGGATATAGTGGTTCAGAATGGTTTGAACTGGTTCAGAACTGGTTCTCAGATTTCTGGCCAATCAAGAACCAGAACCAGAACCAGAACTGAACCAGATACTTGGTTTGGTTTGGTTGGTTCTGGTTGTCTGGACTGGTTCAGAACCAAACTTTGGCATCCCTATGAAATACAATGATAATTAATACTAGTACCAGCCAAAGTGTGACTTCAACTTTCTGACACCTCAGATCTCGGAATTCAGACAGACTCATAATGCTGGGCATAAGCCACAGCTCTCAACCCAAGTGTGAGTAGTACTAGTAGCATACTGCACCATTTACCCACTCATTAGTAAATTCAGGGTTTGCTTACTAGCGCTGGATAGTGCTGGATAGCACCATAGCACCATAGTAAAGGGTCCTTTATTTGTAGTGCTGTCCAGGCAAATCAATTAACCTGTGTTTTCATATATCCTGGCAGGGATTCACCTGTTATTCTTTCATGCCTACAACATCATAAAAGCAGCAGATAGCTGCTGCTCATGCAAAAGGACAAGAAGCTCTGGCTGAAAAGTGGGCTATCTTCAGGTTGAGGCACTACAGTGTGTCGTACCATATGATTCCCGGAACGGACACAGTGTGTCGGATGGTGCAGGTTCCCAGAATGCACTAAATCCGGGAATACCACCTACCATATATAGAAATACACACACTGTGTCGTACCATACCAATTCCAGGAATGGGCCATAATGCCTGCTGTTCATCCCAATGCCTGTACTATGCCGGCGCTAGCGTGGTACGGTCAGCCGGTTGCCCTGTCCCTGGAACGCTGCAGATGACCGGCAACCAGTATTAGTGAGTGAGCCATCCGGTACCATTGGACCCCCGGGCAGCGAATTCCTGCTGCTGGTATAATCGGCCATGCCATGTGCCTGGTGCCTGGCACACTTTGAATGAGTATGCCAGCCATCAGCCATCCAGATTGGTGGTGCATCAAACCCGGTGCTGGGAGGATCAGCCATGTCATTTGGCCTCTTCCTGGCACCCTTGGATGACCGGCAGTCAAAAACCACAAATATCAGTGCCGTTGTTACCAGCCCTGCCAGTTGGCACGGTTAGATGACCGGCAGTCGGACTTAATATCTGCCGGTGTCATGTATGCCATAATGCATTGGGAATGCCGGATTCTCTTGGAACGACAGTGCATGACTATCCGAGCCTGGACCTTAATATTGCTCCTCACTAAATTCTAGGGCCATCATCACTTTGGGCACCTGGTGGCCCATATGGATGACCGGCATTGGAAGAGCACAAATGCTGGGGCCAGTGTCAGGATCCATGCCGGTATCATCAGATATGCCGGTACCACCAGGTATACCGGCTTATGCCGGTATTACCAGACATGTCGGCAGATCCCTGGCCCAACTTTGATGACCGGCAGTCGAGCCTAATGACTGGCAGTTGGGCCGAATGACCGGGAGTTGGGCCTAATGTCCACCATCGCTGTGCCAGGACACATTTGGAATGCCGGAATGGGCGTACATGGCTGGACATTTACAAGGGACACATTTTTCCTTATTCTAACTTAGTGTAACTAAATGCTAGCCTGACTATCTCTCTGAGCACCTGATCCACTGTTGCCGGGGTCAGTGGTCAAGGAGGTTTCAATGTTACGAACTTGGTCGTATGCCGAACCAAGTGTGTACTCTGTGAAGGCCTGCAAGTTGGCGAAGGCCTTATACATCCTCTCGTCCGACTTCATTCTCTCCAGTTCTGCCATATATAACCGATGTGCAGCATCTTTGTATGATAGACTGAGCTGTTCCTGAAGAGCCAACACCTCGGCATGTGCCGATAGACGTTCACGGTCACTAGTTCCCTAGAGCCGTCTGAGTATGTTGGCATGGCATGATGTGTTCAAACTCACAGGAATTGTTGGGGCCATTACTTTACCTTCTCCAATTACATTAAACACTGGGCTATTAAACTCATGCACCTGCACATGTTAATGAGCACTAGTATGAATGAGAAGAGAACCGGCATATCAGCCAGCTTGGTTCATGGCCCGGCACGGCATAGCGTCCTGACCGGCATCATACAGGAATCGGCATCAGCTAAACAGCCAGTTGTGGCCGGGATTGTGCACGGACCAGCGGGGCATAGGCATCATGCACACATGTACACCGGCATGGCATACCCAGGATACACCGGTGATATGATTTAAATCTGCATAAGCATGGTTTTTGCAATTTTTATCTATTATTTCAGCATAAATATTAATTAATGCACCAATAACTGGTTAATACAACTGATAATAAACAAGGGAATCAGAGTTGTCTACCCTACAACTGCTGATTAGACCTATTACTGTGTGACTTAAATGCATATAGTTAATAAGTGTGGTCAATAGACTATCACTTGTTACACTACAAATTGCATGTCTGGATTAATAAATCCATGAATATCCTTATAGACTTGGCACAGGAAAAGTTAAATAAACAATATTGGGTTAGCAATGTCATGGGGTGTGATTTTGGAGCAACAGAATATTATTAATAAATATTCAGGGGAAGTTGGTGCCCTAGCATCAGTGGAAGCAGAATAACCAAGATAGTGGAACCATGTGATTGTGTGGGAATCATGATGATTAAGGATAGGGGGAGTGCTGAACAATCATAAAGATTGTTTCCAGGCACAATAGGCACAGTTATATAAAGGTACGGCCACATAGGTCTACGGCCACCCATACGGTACGGTCACATATACACACGCACTACGGCCCAACAGGCAGGGTACAATGCCGATTACGGCCAATACGACCTATAATACTCTGACGGTGATACCTAATAGTAATACATGTACTACCACTACAATGACGTGTCTCCAACAACTCTTTTCCCACATAAAAGTTCTAATATTTTTAGAGATGAGTTTTGTTAGTGAGTTAGTTATGAAATATGTTAGAATTATTACGTTCAACCCAAAAGATCTTTCATATTGGAAAGGTTCTGAAACTTAAAGTGAAGTTGATCATGTGTGTTGTTGTTGTTATTAAACCTAGTTAACTTCCTACTACTTTGAAAATTCACCAAAACGTTAAATACCGAACGTGGTTGTTAGTCAGTTTCTTAAGGATTCTGAAATGACTAACTAAATTTGAACACATGTGTTTTCAGGTTCTGAAGACAATACTGAAGTTGTGTTAACGTATGTGTTCTTCTGGAGTTTGAAGACGATACTGAAATTGTGTTGTGTTGAAAATGTTGTTAAGTTGTTAACAATGTTGTTCAGTTTGTTGAGACTCTTTGACTAAATAAAAGTTAAGGTGATAGAGTTTCTGTTCACAAGAACGAGTTACAGATTCTGTCACTCGACATGATCCAACGTTTACTCCCCCCCTTTCTTTCTTAGGTTAAAAGACTGATAAATGTTTGGGACCCTCCATAAAATATGTAAACTCTATAAATTTTTATCTATTACAGGTTTTTATCTATATGACCAAGGACCATGGGAATGAAACCAAGACCGTGGTACACGTGAGTAACACAGGACCTTTGTATCCCCAACAAGATAAAAATCGGGGTACAATGATTAAAATCCATCAAAGGTGGGGAGAACTACCATTTTTTTTTTTTTTTTTTTTTTTTTCTCACAAGGACGGTGATGGCTTCGGGACTTTTACAGCAGCTCCAGTAGCTACGAGAATGCCTACAGCCGCCGTCACATACTTCCGTAAAGACACCCATCATACCAGAACCTCCACGATTACCCACAGACAATTCGCGGCCGTCCGTTTGAACCGTAGCCGTGAGTGGACACCAACTCTCATTTGTTTCTTACTGTGCAACTGTGGCTAAGTTGTAGTTCTGTACACTGGACCATTTATCTACGTTTATTTACTCTAATTGTAGACTGACTAGTTGGAAGGACAGCATCCAGTTCTACCGAGGTTTATAATTAGTGTGAGGAGATCTTTCGTTGTGACGAGCCTATGGTCTGCCGATAGAACAGTAGTAACCTGTGTTACTAGTTGCGATATATCAGGGACTTAAGTACCACGGGCGTGAGGTAGTCTACAAACTTCCTATAGCATTTTTCCTGTCAAACCTCCAAAAATGTCGATGTCCGTCACACTCACCTGAGTCAAAGAGTGGACCGGTTGTCTGTACAACAGGTAGGGTACAATGCCGATTACGGAAACAGTGTTCAAGAGTGAACGGAAGTCCGTGGTAAGCAGTTGTTTGTGTTTGTCCAAAATTGACACTAAAGATACTCCTTGGACCCCCAGGATGCCTTGATGCGCACGCGCCATCAGAGGCTCGCAGACCTCCAAAAAGAGTTTGACGCGCCGCGCTTCCTTTGGGCATTCACGGACGAGTGGCGCCGAGCAAAGAAGGGTAACACCCTGTTACGAACTTTCTTTTCTTTTTCTTATCTCCACCGAACATGTGCCCATTTCACCTATATGCTTTTCACCTTTTCTCTTTCATCTCCGTTCACATATGCCCTCCTCACCTTTTTCATCGTTTCACCTATTTATACTTATGCATACCCTCTTACATGCAGACGCTTCACCTTATGCACGCCCCTTTTACTTACTATAAATATGCTAGTTACACCGGATGTAAACCTTAGCTAATTCTTGAGAATCCAACCTAGTTGTCTTGCTCTCGAACATCCTCAAACTCTTAAGACGCTGCCTTGACTATCTTGTCTTGGTATTCTTCTGAGCTCAGAACTACGAAGAACCGATCTCATACGACTGTTTACGGCCAGAACCTTCTGAGCCGTTCGAAGTTGTAACAAAAGAATTAGCTATTGTATTCCTACACGCTCTCTTCTTAGAAGCGTTGGTTATATCTAGCCGAACTCGAAACCGAAACACCGACGAACTGACCCGAACGAATACTGTGAAAAGTTAAATACTTGATCCAGTATAAGAAGACAGAGCAAGGACTTCTACTCTTCTATGAAACAAATCAAAAACAGAACTTGAAACAAACGAACAATGGCAGGAGAAACTTCTGAAGCTCCCCATGTCCCGAGAGAATTACAACTCAACAAACCGACGCCCTTCACTGGCGACAGACGCAAAGTCAGAACATTCCTCCAAGAATGTAAAATATACTTCAGCGTAAACGACAGAATCTACAATGCAGACGGACCAAAGATCGCCTTCATCCTTTCCTTTATGAACGATGGAGAGGCCGGTCAATGGAAAGAAACGTGGATTGACAGTATCACCGACGCAACCGGGAAAATCACTCTCCCAACCCTTGATGCCTTCTATGACACAATAACCGAACAATTCAAGGAAGTGAACCAAACCCAAGACGCAATACACAAGCTGACTCTTCTTCGACAAGGAAAGAAGTCGGCAGAACAAATTGTCACTGAATTTTCCCTCTTGACACGACAGGCCGGATTGGACGAAACAACCGCATCAGATAACATACATCTGGTCCACATGTTCCGAAAAATCCTGAATCCATCCCTGACACGAAAGATTTTACTAAGCCTAGACGTTCCCATGACTATCAAAGGCTGGAAGGACCAAGCAATTCAATATGACTCACAATACCGATTCGCAATGGCGATCTTACAATCAGAACAACCGAACAAAAAACCTTACGACCCAGTTTACAGAGAAGAGAAACCGAAATACGAAGGGAAGAATTGGTCCTCCAACAACAGACGAAACGACCCGGACGCCATGGACGTCGACGCGATGAGTTACGAGAAGCGAGGAGAGTACATGCGCAAAGGCCTCTGTTTCAAGTGCGACAAGCCAGGCCACATCTCCAGAGACTGCAAAGAGAAGCAAGGAGGATATCAAGGGAATAAAAACCAAGGATCCTCGAACAACAAGTACAATCAAAACCAGCAGAAGAAACCGACGGTCAAAGACATCCACGCCTTGATCAAAGGATTGAGCCGAGACGAACACGAGAAGCTCGCCAACCTTCAGCTCGGAATCGAAGAGGAAGAAAAGATTGTTGAAGTCGAAGATGAGGATTTTTAAAGCGGAGAACTGAATCGATGTCAGTTTCTCCCACACTATCCATATCAAATTGCTTAGTACCTCGTTTAAATATTCACTGAATGAAAATACCCATTTCTATTACGAGCGAAACACAAGGAGACCCGGAAATCATCGAACAAGCTTTTATCGACTCTGGAGCAGACAGAAAATTCATTGACCAAAACTTCGTGAAAACACAAAAATTTACAATCAAAACCTTAAAAGTTCCCATCAAAGTTTTTAACGTCGACGGTACCCTGAACAAACGAGGCACGATCAAACATTACGTAAACCTCGAAATCAATGTACTAGGATGAAAGAAGACGAACCGACTTTTAGTCACCGGACTAGGGAAACACAAGATCATTCTTGGAGCAACCTGGCTCAAGGAAAACAATCCCAAAATAGACTGGAAGAAAGAAACTCTCACATGGCGGGAACCTGAACCAACAAAAGAACAACCACGGAAACCGATTTTTAGGACACCCTCTAAACCCACTACTGTTGAAGATGAATACGATATAGAAGAATATCTTAATCGAACACAGAACCCCACCGACGATGATGAAATATCAGTACTCGTCGCTTTTATCAATGGCGAAATGGACAACAAATATTGGATTAACGCGAAAACCTCTGCTTCACAAGATCTGGCTATGAAATACGACATCAAGCCTGACATCCCTGTCGAAGAAATAGTACCACCGGAGTATCATGAATACTTAGATGTATTTGATGAGAAAAAGGCGGACAGATTTCCTGAAGAACGACCTTGGGACCACAAGATCGAAATGAAACCAACTTTCCAACCGAAATCTTTCAAAACGTATAACCTTACACCGGCAGAACAAATCGAACTGGACAAATTCCTCAAAGAGAATCTCGACCGAAAATACATTCGAAAATCAAAATCCCCGATGGCTTCACCGTTCTTCTTCGTATCCAAGAAAGACGGAAAACTTCGACCCTGTCAAGATTATCGATACCTGAATGAACACACAGTCAAGAATGCTTATCCACTCCCACTTATCACCGAAATTATGGACAAACTCAAAGGCGCAACTTGTTTCACAAAGTTTGATGTCCTAAGAGGCTACAACAACGTCCGGATTGCTAAAGGAGACGAATGGAAAGCTGCGTTCAAGACAAATTGAGGACTATTTGAACCAACAGTAATGTTCTTTGGAATGTGCAATTCACCGGCAACCTTCCAAGCAATGATGGACTCTATCTTCGAAGATCTTATCGAAGGCGACTATATCATTGTTTATATGGACGACATCCTGATCTTTGCAAAGAACGAAAAGGATCTCGAGGAAATCACGAAGAAAGTCTTACAACGTCTACGGGAAAACGATCTTTATTTGAAACCAAAGAAATGTGAATTCAATAAGAAGAAAGTCGAATATCTTGGAATGATCATTGAAGAAGGAAAGATCTCTATGGACCCAACCAAACTCAAGGGTATCCGAGACTGGCCGACTCCTACCTCTGTTAAAGAAGTACGATCCTTTTTAGGATTCGGAAACTTCTACCGACAATTCATCCGACATTTCTCTGATCTCTGTCAACCGTTGAATAATCTTTTGAAGAAAGACACACCTTTCGAATGGACCGACAAATGTCAAGAAACTTTCGAACTCCTGAAACAATGCTTTACCGAAGAACCTGTTTTACGAATGCCTGATCCGACCCGACCTTTCCAAATCGAATCTGATGCTTCAAAATACGCATCAGGCGCAGTCCTTACTCAGACAGACATGAACGGAGACCGACACCCAGTAGCTTTCTTATCAAAGAGCTTTTCCCCTACCGAACGAAACTATGAAATCTATGATCGCGAACTCCTAGCAATCATCAGAGCTTTAACCGATTGGAGACACTATATCTTAGGATCCGAACATACAACGACAGTCTATTCTGATCACAAGAATTTGACTTATTACCGAACCGCACAAAAACTGAACAGACGACAAGCTCGATGGTCGTTGTTCCTCTCTGAATTCAATGTCAACCTCATCCATTTACCAGGGAACAAAATGATTCAATCTGACGCTCTATCCAGATGAGCTGACTTCTGCCCCAAAGATGACAATGACAACGAAGACATCACAATGCTCCCCGACTCCTTATTTGTTAATCTAGTCGATCTTGATTTACAACAGCAAATAGTAAACTCTACTGATATAGACACCGACGCTGCTGACGCATTACGCTCCTTACTCGACAAAGGACCATCTAATCTACGAAGTGACCTTGAAGACTGGTCGACCGAGGAATTCATGGGAAAACCGATACTGTTCTACAAGGGAAAGAATTATATTCCCCAAAACCGAGAGCTACGCTTGAAATTAGTCAAACAATACCACGATTCGCCAACCGCAGGACACCCAGGAGAGTTAGAGACTTACAACTCAATCTCTCAACATTATTGGTGGCCAGGACTTCGTACCTTTGTGAAGAACTATGTGAAAGGATGCTCCGACTGCCAACAATTCAAAATCAACCGAAACCCGTCAAAACCCTCTTTCTTGCCGATTGAAGGACCCAAAGACTCTAGACCTTTTGCGAACTGCTCCATGGATCTGATCACTGATTTGCCACCCATAGACGGCAAAGACGCTGTACTGGTCGTGGTTGACCACGGGCTTACGAAGGGGGTGATTCTTATCCCTTGTGCAAAAACTTGTACCTCCGAAGACATCGCCCAATTTTTGCTTGACAACCTTTACAAACGGTTTGGACTCCCTGACAAGATGATCTCTGACAGAGACCCCCGATTCACCACCAAAGCCTTCGAAAACCTTTTCAAATTACTCGGAATCGAACATGCAAAGACAACGGCCTTTCACCCTCAGTCCGACGGAACAACTGAACATTTCAACCAAGAGATCGAAGCATATCTCTCCATTTATTGCTTTGACAACCCGACAAACTGGTTATCCGCTTTACCGACACTCGAATTTACCCATAACAATCGAAGACACTCCGGACGAACACAAACTCCTTTCGAATTAATCATGGGATCATCTCCAATCTCCATCCCTCTTTCATTTGAAAACACGCAATTCCCTGCCGTTGAAGAACGAACACGGAAATTAATCAAAGACCGAGAAGAAGCTCTGGCAGCACATGAACTAGCAAGACATCGAATGGAAAACAGAATCAAATCGAATTTCAAACCATTCCGGGAAGGACAACTAGTCTGGTTAGACTCCAGAAATCTAAAAATGAACTACAACAAAAAGATCGCACCAAGACGAGAAGGACCATTTCCTATCGAAAAAGTCCTTGGACCCCTCACCTATCGATTAAAACTCCCTGAAACATGGAAGATCCACAACGTTTTTCACGCATACCTTCTTATGCCATACGTCGAAAACGAAGTACACGGACCGAATTTCCTTAAACCACCTGCAGAAATCATCGACGGAAATGAAGAATACGAAGTCGAATCGATCATTGGACACAGAAAACGAGGACGAAGATATCAATTCAAGATCTGATGGAAAGATTATCCAATCTCCGAAGCAACGTGGGAACCCGAGTCACACATCAAAAATGCAGATGACACGCTGTCGCTTTATAAACAAACCCATCACCTCAATTAGAACAACTTCGAAAACATGCGTTACACTTCCTATCAACACGAATGCGTCGATGAGGACTTCTTAAAGTTCATCAATGTCATCGCCAAAATTGCCGAAGATTTCGAAGATATAAGACTTGCCCTTGAAAAGCAAAGAGACAACAACTTCATCCTTCCTAAATTCGATTTTGAAATCAACTACTCTCGAATTCACTGCCCCTCCTTCTGAAACTATGCCCCGAACACCATCCTCATCTTCTTCGACCCGCTCTGCTTGCATCCGAACCCCGATATACGACTTCACCCACAAAGAATTTTCTTCATACGTACAAAACAGACACGACATTAACAATCTCGTGCCATTTCTTCGACCAAACCCTGTCCTTTATACAAAATTCCTTTATTTCCACCATGTCGACCAAGCCATCATACGAGCGAAAATAGAACTTGATTACCTTCAGTCGCAGGCCGACACAGTATACGACAACATGGCCAGCAGCGGACTAGTCCGCCACATCGAACCATTCATCAGACTCAAAAGAAACAATTCCATCGATACACGAAGACACACTCCCTATCCTGGACGACATTCATTCTCTCCCCTTCCTCTTCCTGACTCGACTGATCCTGGTTCACGTTCCAACCCCATCAACTCCTGGAGACGTCCTGGTGCGGTATCACAATTGCGACTGGGCCCGGGACTGCACACCTGGATGCTGGTGCAGGTGCTGGTGCAGGACCACCTCCGGGCTCGTTGGCGACGGCAGGCTGAAACTCAGCCACTGCCGGTACTAGTGCCGGTCGTGCTGCCGTGCTCTGCCCTGCTGGTTCTTGTGTCACGAGTTGTGCAGTTTCTGGGCCTGGTGCTGATGCCGGTGGTGATGCCGGGCTACGACCCACTGCCGGTTCTTGTGTCACAGGTTCTGTAGTGTGGCCTATTGCTGATGCCGGTAGTGGTGCCGGGCTATGACCCACTCCCGGTTCATGTGTCACACGTTGTGTAGTGCCGTGGCCTGGTGCTGATGCCGGTGGTGGTGCCGGGCTATGACCCACGGCCGGTTCTTGAGTCACAGGTTGTGTAGTGTTGTGGCCTTGTGCTGATGCTGGTGGTGGTGCCGAGATATCACCCATGGCTGGTTCTTGTGTCACAGGTTGTGTAGTGTCGGGGCCTGGTGCTGATGCTGGTGGTGGTGCCGGGCTATGTCCCACGGCTGGTTCCTGTGTCACAGGTTGTGTAGGTCGAGCCTTTGGTCTCCTCTTCCTCTGCGGCGGTGGCAGCACTGCTTCCAACTCTGCACCAAAATCATTGTACCGTGCATCCCGAAGACGTCCCTCTTTGCGACTGGAAAGGACTGCCTTGAACCTGAAGGCTTGTTGTATCCCATGGGTAGCTTCACGGGCAGCAACATGTTGAAAGAATTTCACAATAGATTCTAGTTTCATGGACCGGGGATCGTTGATGGTGATACCATTGGGTAAGTGTTTGGGGTCAATAAAGTCCGATGGTTTAGCGGCAATCCTTTGGAACGGTGCTTGCCGGTCCTGGTCCCGGCATGCAAGCCCTGTAGGTCCATCAATTCCTGCATTGGGCATTGAGTGGAGTCGCTTACGATAATGTTGTGTGATATATGTTCGGTACAGAGGCTCCACGATATCCTTACTAACTTTACTCCATGACAGAGGATGGGCGGCAATTGGAAATCTGTCAGGATCTAGCTGAATGGTGAGTCCTGCCTGTCCAGAAAGACGCCGGCACCGGCACCGGCACCGGCATGCGCTGCCTGAATGGTTTTTATATACTCCAGCAGAGTCCGTTTCATTTCCTTGGATTTGTCTGGATATGTGTCCTCAAAGCACTTAGAAGGCATTCCGACTATATCGGCCATTTCATCATGACTGTAGATTATCATATTAGACAATGGGAGTTGTAGACACCGGCCGATTTGGGACTGACATATCAATTACGAATTGCCCCGACTGGTCGGTGTAGGCCACAACAGAGAGTGAGATAAGTCCCATTTCAAGGTAGTGCTCCTTGGCGGCCGTCGTAAAACGAGAGTACCACTTTCCGTCGGCCAGTCTATGAAAATCAATACTAAGTGGTACTTGGTGATTGATGCCGGCACACACTCACTTGCGTTGCTTGTCGACCGAGAATCCGTTGGCCCGCAACATTTTGCCGTCCTGGTGGAGTTGATCCTTCTCCTCACCTGTCATTGCATCCAGGATATTCTTTGATGCTGTCATGCGATGATGGAGCCAGTCCGGAGTATGTGCGTTGACCAGTGGCAGCTCCATGATGGAAGCAATTTCCTTCCAGACATCGTTCTCCCGGGTCCACCATAGGACATCAGTCAGTTAATACTCGCTACCTCTTATTAACACCGGCTTTTTCTTGGTGCGCCAAACATTCCTGAGCCACTTGAGAAGTTCCTAGTTTATCATTGTACATACAAGGTGGATGTTGAGTCCGACAATGTAGCACTCACTTCGGTATGTGCCCGTATCTTATTATGATCTATGTCCTGCCCAATTC